>JACTOM010000014.1:442680-839125 GCA_015832385.1 Elymnias hypermnestra | reverse complement strand
GGAAGACCGAGGCGAACGTTCCTGGACCAAATCCAGGACATTTTAAATAACGGCCAGGTCAAGAGTACTCTAAACCGACGAACTTGTATGAAAGATTTAATGAGATTGAAAGAAGCGAAGGAGATATGCAAGGATCGTGGCAAGTGGAAGGATGTTGTCTCTGCCTACCCCTATGGGAATAAGGCGTGATGCTATGTATGTATGTATGTTAATTATATTAATCACAAAGTTTAATAGACTTATTATAAAAAACTGAGATAGAATCTCAGTTTTCTATAATAAACTTATATAGCGTTGAAAATGTCTATGCCTATCCTGATACGATAGAAATTGTTAAAACTAGAATATGACGATGTAACTATGCGATATTTAGATGTACAAAGTCTCCGACCCGTGTTGGAGGGCAACTTAAAATTTTTATAAAATAAAAAATAAAAGAAATCTAAAGTTACGAGGGTTCCTTCGCACCCTGATCTGAGAAGAGCCCACAATAAACTCAGTCGCGTATTTAGTATTTTTTTTGTTACCATCATTATTAAAATATCATATTGGTTTAATATATTTCAATTCAAATTAGAGTAATTCGTTCACTCCCACGCGTCTAAGTAATATTGCAACTTATAATATGACATTTCTATCAACTATCTTTTAACAAAGACTTTGAATTTATTAATGGACATTAATAACGTCTTGTGGGAGTTTATTACATAAACGTATAAAGTTACCCTTAAATGAGTTGTTAATTTTATGCAGGCAACTAGTTTGCCAATTTATAACTAGTTTGTTTTTGTTTCGTAAGTTTAACTATGTACGCTATATATGTAAGTTATATATGAACTGCTATTAATTATTTTGATGTTATACTGATGATTGAGCCTATGTTTTTTTAAATGAATATTGTGAACTACTTATTTTGTACAGATTCTTAATGGTAATCAAAAAAATCTGTATGTTTTTAATAGGAATTTAAGGGGAAATATGGGACAGCAGTAGTATTAATTTGGGTAACGATGGAAATATGGCACAGCGAAATATTGGTAAAAGTACGAAAGAGGAACACTTAGGTAAATGAGAACTGAGAATACGGGTGGTTAAAGTGAACAGTGAAAAACAAGCTTCTCTTTTAACATTTATGAAAAAACGTAAAAACGTTCTCCCACATAATTGTGCCACATGTTTTACTGTAAATATTCACCTCACGTCCAAAGCGAATTTACACAGATTGAATTCGTCAGGATCCAAGTTGTTGATATAAACAATAAATTTAACGTAATACTGAAACAGCTTCAATATACTTTACAATACAAATACATAACAATTATGAATATCAACATGTCAAATTGGTAACGTTACTAATTGAAAAACATAACAGTTCGGGTTTCAATTTCTTATAGGGCATTGAAATAGCATTTGTAATTAGTCGAAATCAAGGAATGATGATGGAAGATTATGACCACGGCTAGTTAGATGGCGAAGAAGAGAAGATTGCAACTTCTTGTATACTATGTTTTCAACAGTTTCATCAGCGTAGTAAACCGTGGTAATAGGAATTCCGGTATTTATTGGATCGAATTGTCAATTTAAATTGTTCCTGAACCCAACTGAATACAGAAATATGTTATCAAAATCGGTCCTGCCATTAAGAGTTCCGGTCAATACAAGATAGATATATCAATATGTCTATGTGGGAAGAATTTAATATTTGATCTGTGTAACAAACATCAACTTACCTTAATATTTATGTCTCGCTAGTTGTACTGTTAGACAGTCTATTAATTTTGTAGTATTAAACGATATATTCATACTATTACTAGTAAATTTGTTCTGGCGGGTATCGAACTGATACATTATTAGGTAGGCCGTCAAAATCCTAGATCATTTGTAATACGTCATTGTCTATTTACATTTTGCCTTCAACAGCTCTAAGTGGTTTGAATAATTAATAATTAACGACTTTTCATTAGTCAGCGACTCTAATGCTACAGTAGTTAAAATGAATAACTGTGGGTAGGAAAAAAACTAAAATAAATGGTGCTCCATTACACCTTAAAGCAAATAACAATTTTCTCTTGTAGAGTGAATGTTGTCATTACTAAGTGTTATGTAATATTAACTAGAAAGTCTAGTCTAATCCTCTATATATATATATAAAAGAGATATCCAGGTATCTATTGACTCATCACGATATCTCTGGAACCATAAGGCGTAGAGACTTTAAATTTGAAAGAAACATTCCTTTTGCCGAGTAGAGGTCTTCTATGAACGGAATTTACGAAATTCCACCCGCAAGGGGGATTGCAAGGGTGTCAATTAAATAAAATCAAATTTTCACATTTACAAAATACATCAAAAATCTTGACCCTGAACAAGGCAGTAATACGCAGCAAATAGCTCATTGAATTATTTATACGTATGTTTCTTATTTGTAAAACAATTTGCCTAAATTAATGAAAATGCTGCACAAAAAACATTCCACGCAGACGAAGTCGCGGGCTCAGCTAGTATATTATAATTAAATATATGTTCGTATGCAGCATTATTAAAAAAAAGTCTCATTAATTAGTGTTATTAAATTTATTGCTGTTATTTTGTTGTAAAACAAACTAAGCACTTAGAAACTAAAATTCCGTTCTTTGTTTCAAGGGACAGAATGCGAAAATTAAAACGAATTACATAAACTAAAGACCGCAGTTTTAATTTTCTGGGATTTTTATGTACTGTAAGTTATTTCTTTATATTGCGCTTTTTATATTGTATATCACGGAGTATAATAAAAAAACATACAAAAGAAGAAACGCTTAGGTTTTAATTTTCATATGAGCACTTGTTAACACACAGCCTTAATTACGAAAAGGAGAAACATGAAAATGTAACCATTTTCTAAAATTAATTATGTTGAGAAGGTTGTCACATCATCCAAACAAAAATTAATATAAAAAATTGAGTCATTTCCTTCACTATCTACATAGTATTATAGATGTGCATATTATATATCACTAATCCTTGGATAAAAAGTGTAATTATTTATAAACAGAAAATCACCCGATTAACAGTCAGACAAATATAAGAAAAGAAAAATTATTTATTATGGTAATAGTTATATACAATAGAAAAAAAATATATATATTGAATTACAGATAAAAAATCACTGTATTATATCGTTTCATAGGTAATATTTGCTTCAAGCCACACTTTTCGTATCATTACTTCGTTTGTAAATCATTTACTTATGTGGCTTAAGTGATAAGATTAAATTTATCTCTGCAATTTATTACGTCGATTAAAAAGAAAATGAAGGCCGTGAAAGTAATTACCCGATTCACCGATAACAGAAAATGAATGAACCTTTTTTTTTTGTAAATGTGGAACATTTCTTTCCTTCTTGCTACTAAGTCACTGAATTTTTTTTTTTTGAAAAGGTATCTATACAAAATACTAATATACAAAAGTCTGTGTTTTCCAATATCATATTAAAAAGTTAGGTAGTTAAGTATATTAAAAAGTCTGTGTATTCCAATTTTCGAGACTATTGTGTTACTATAATCGTTAAACAATATAGGGGAAACTTTTTTGCGAATTTAGGAGAGTATTTACATCATACAAATGAAGGTAGATGTCGTGATGACGTGGCCAGATACAGGTGAATATTTAACGCTTTTAAAATTCATGTTTACTCTACGCTGATGATCAAGTAATACTTGCGTCATCCACTAATGAGCTACAGCAGATGGTAAATATTAAGAATGAAGCTTTGAAAGGGAAAGGAATGAAAGTGAATGTAAACAAAACGAAAGTTATGCTTTTTGAACGAGATGAATCTATGATGAATGGCAATATTTTGATAGATGGGGAACAAGTGGAAGAGGTGAAAGAATTTGTATACTTGGGATCTAAATTTACAAAAGATGGAACATGTGACAGTGATATCGAAAGGAGAGTGAATGCAGGGAATATGGTAAATGGTGCTCTGCATGCTTTTATGAATAGCCAGATGGTGTCTCAAAGGGCTAGACTGGCAGTGCATGCTGGAGTGTTGGTGCCAACACTTATGTATGGTAGTGAAAGTTGGGTATGGCAGAAGAATCACAAAAGTAAAATAAATGCGGTAGAGATGAGAGCGTTGAGAAGCATGAGTGGATTAAAACTGAGTGACAGAGTAAGAAATAGTGTGATAAGAGAACGTTGTGGTATAAAAGAAGACGTAGTGACTAAAATTGAGAAAGGTATGCTTAGATGGTTTGGGCATGTAGAGAGAATGAATGAAAGGAGACTGACAAAAAGGATTTATGAGTCAAGAGTGAATGCGAAAGTTGGAAGGGGAAGACCAAGGCGAACGTTCCTGGACCAAATCCAGGACATTTTAAATAACGGCCAGATCAAGAGTACTCTAAACCGACGAAGTTGTATGAAAGGTTTAATGAGAATGAAAGAAGCGAAGGAGATATGCAAGGATCGTGGCAAGTGGAACGATGTTATCTCTGCCTACCCCTATGGGAAAGAGGCGTGATGCTATGTATGTATGTAAAATTCATTGTATAGAAATTAACCTTTAAAGTTATAAAGTGAGCTTTTGACATACCTAGATGGCACTGTCGCAAACTAAATTTATTTTTCGCAAATTTAATTAATTATTGAATAATAGTTCTAAAACTGTATATACATCAAGTGTTATTCACAACGATAGAAATGAATTTGAAGGTGAGTGAGAGAATAAAAAAGTATTTTATTAACGATTGAAAATTTGAACGGAAAGGGAGAACTAGTAGTAGAAATCGAAAAACACAATACCGTACGTCTTCCTTTTTTTAAAAAACAAACTCAGTGGCAATTAAACGAAGTGTTTTAAATATTGTTAATTCATCGGAAGATTAATTTTCATCATTCATCAATTACTCGTGCACAATTCCAAATAGTGGCATTTGCCTTTCAAACTCTGTATTGTGAAGCCTCATTCATACTCGTATATAATCAAACCGCAAATCTGATATCAATAAAATAGAGGGATAAATTTATAGGAGGCTAAAGCTGATTATATTACGCAAAAAACGTGTCGTTTTACATGTTATGATCGTATTGAAATATTATCAACTAAACAAGGTTTACCCCATTGGTCTAGTGGTTAGCATGTCTGACTACAGACATGAGGCCCTGGGTTCGAGTCCAAAACTCAATATTGAGTTTTTTATTAAGATTATCTCAATATTTGCCCGAAGTTTGGAAGTTGGCGGTGTGAGCCCCCCCCCCCCCCGTGCCTTGGAGAGCACGTTAAGCCGTTGGTCTTGCGCCTGATCTCTCTCCGGTCGTGTCGGTTTTCCGCCACATCGGACTATGAGAGTGAAGGAATAAAGAAACAAGTGCACTTGTTTACTATGCCCTTTGCTCTAAAACCCTCTCTCCTATGAGTGAGGAGACCTGTGCCCAGCAGTGGGATATTAATGGGCTGCTACTTACCTTTTTAGACAATGTTTCGAATATACAAGTTATTAATTTCAAAAGAGAAGGAATTTCATAATAATGTGTGAAGACCATTAAGAAGTTATTGTCATATTTTCTGGGCTCCAAAATTAACAATAATTGTAAATTAATCGTACGTTGTAGGCACACACAATTATAAATTTACCTTCTTCGTGAAATTTTGATTTAAAATATATTTTTTAAGTTATTGTTATTTTTTGTTGATTACATAAAACCAAAGTTTTATATTATGTTTCGTAACATAAAAACGATTTTTTCATATATCACGTGTATTATTTTGTGAGAGTTGTTCATGTTTAAAGTATTCAATATCTGATATTTTCACTTAGCGTATTTAAAATGCTCTTTTACATTTAATGCTCCAGATTTCTTAAAAAAAAACAAGAATTGTGTGTATCTAAACATGTTTTTAAACTGCTTCCAGAATTTCATATTATCATAATCCCTGTATACATATCATATTACATTTGTTTCCGAATAGTGCCTTAGTCAACTATATTATTTACCGAAAATTTACCTGTTATAGTCGTAACCAATGACAAATGTTAACAAAGCGTGAAGCGACAGGAGAGATTTTAATGCCTCTTCATTACTCTCATCAGCTTATATACATTAATATTTCGTTGGGTTTTATTAATGGTTTGCTTTTTTAAATCGTCGTCGTCTTCGTCGTATCAACCAATGGACGTCCACTGCTGGACAAAGGTCTCTCTTAATGAATTCCAATGGGCCCGATCTTGGGCCCCTTGTATCCAGCGGCTGCCAGCGACCCGCCTGATATCATCGGTCCACCCAGTGGGGGATCTGTCGACGCTGCGTTTTCCGGTGCGAGGCCGCCACTCTAGCACCTTCGGCCACCAACGTCCATCGGTTCTGCGAACTACGTGCCCTGCCCATTGCCACTTCAGCTTTGCAATTCGGTAGGTTACGTCGGTGATTTTAGTTCTCCTACAGATCTCCTCATTTCTGATTTGATTCTTTTTTAAATATGTAATATAAAACATATGGTTTGGAAGTCATCATTCATTGAGGAAAATTATAACATACACGGGATCGGTAACTACAGGTGTATGTGTGTAGAAAAGCGCAAATTTTTCGAAACACGACAGATTTGATTATTTTTTCTTACCAAGTTAAGACACTTTCATCTTAGACTATATTATCGTCATTACTTATCATCATGTGAGGTCACAGCCAATCGCAAACTTTTTTGTGTGGCCCACGGACCATACCAAAACCATTTTCCAGTATGAAAATCTCTATAACGCATCGAAGCGCTCACTAGCCGCGCAGGAAAAAAGTCGACCTAATTCGCAGGTCATTCTACAATCATGCGATGCGATTTCAGATATGGGAAATATACCAACAACCCTGACTACTAATCTCTGTGGCTTAATATGATGTACGTATATGCTTGATATTGCCTTTTCCTCTTGAAAGTTCTGTATAAAAAGAAGTCAATACCAATCGGGTATTTTTTCAATATGCTATGCGGATATACTGATATGATGTAGCACATATGTATATACCTAACATGCAATTTATCAGCATTCTTTAGGCTAAGGTTTGCCGTAAAATATAAGCCTGAGTTACCTATATCATATCAAAAATTTATGAAAATCTCCCTCCCTTTTTATGTCATTTAAAGTTGTTATAGCCAATTTATCAGAAATCTGTTACATTTAAATATAATTGAACTGAACAGTAATTTTTTATTAATTTTTTTAGTAGACTTTCAATTAAATTTAGTAAAAAGGCTTTATCTTGTATATTGCACAGAATTACAATCATTTCATTTATTTTATTAAACATAGATATATCAATGAAATTTATGAAATTAAAAGAATAGATGATAATTTAAAATACTGTATGTTATAAAACACACTCTTTTATTTATATCGCACCAACATTTTTCGATCATATTTCTGTTGAAAGGGTAATAGAAAAAGTTTTAGTATATATTTAAGGTAGTCGTAAAAGTGGTTTCGGGCCACGCTATAACACAAAGATTAATGAAGGGCAGGGCGTGATAGCACATAATTTTCATTCTATGTACGGTTATCGTTATTGTTCCTGTAAATTCTCCAGAACAAACAAATATGTTGAAATGGTTTATTGTCCTTGGTACACCTTCATATAAAGATATAAACCTTCACTTTCACGCAGCGCAAACTGTTTTCGAAGTTTTTAACCGAGAAATGAGGAACCAGAAGATCCATTGGAGAACAAAGATTCCCGATATTGACAAGATGGGAACAGCAGTCTCCAAACTTGAAAGAGTGATGAATGTTGGGTTCCCAAGTTGCTGGATTGACAGCCTCGTACCGAAAGATAGATTAAAGGTAAACTACCAACTAGATGGGCACATAATATTAGGTTTGTTGCTATTTGTAGTTGGAAATAAGCGGCCCCTGATTAGTTCTTATGAAAGTCAAGTGTGAACTTTTTCTAGCAATAGACGTTCATCTATTACAATAGCGACATAATAATTTATTCTGATAGTAATGTAAAGTGCCTGTCTACCTATCATGTTCTATGAAAAAGAGTTATGTTAGATCTTAATGTCTTGGTTGTTTTAACCAATGGATATCTACTATTTCACATACCTTCTAATTTATTTTATCTTCTATGTGCAGAATGACATCCAGAATAAAACTATGACACCTTGAGTTCGACAAACCTAATTTTATCAAAACGGCTGAGTTGGTATTCATACAGGCGTATTATTGCTTATAATTGCTTCTAGTAGGAAAAAATAAACTCAACATTGTACGTTACTATACGTGTGATATATTTGAAATAAAAAAGTATTCAGCTTGGATTGTCACTACGCTTGGCAACTCGAGCATCAATCGTACAACTTGGAGAAATCCTTTAATACTTCCGATTGCTTCTGGTTGGATGTTTGAGTCCAATAAATCCGGATTAGATTCCTTTACGTTCTTCTGAATAAGTGCTCTATCTGTACTTAATTTATAGCCATCACTGGCATACTTTAAAGTATGGTATTTATGGCGTAAGGGAATGGATATAAGCGTCTTGCACTTGAAATCGATCAAAATATTTTATTAGGAATTTTATGACTGCCCAAAAAAATATGCCACACTATTAAGCATAATTCAATTGATAGACATGCAAAATCTTGTTAAGTATCCTGGGTTCGAATCCTGGACAGTCTACTAGTAAGTTCTTTGTAATTTGTACAAAATCACAACTATTCAAGAGAATGGTTTTATTGATAAAACTTGACGCCTACAATTTGTGGCATGCATGCATAACGAGGTAAGGTTTCATGCCAGACGTAATTTTAACATCATATGGTAAACTATATACCACTCTCTGAAATATTTTCCGCTTTGTAGATCTGACTTTCTTCATAGGGACCAGCAATATACCTGATCCAGATCATACAATACATATCACATTTTTTTTTTTTATTGCTGACAGTTTAGCGCTTGACTGTGATCTCACCTGATGGTAAGTGATGATACAGTCTAAGATGGAAGCGCGCTAATCTGTTAAGAGGCGATATACCCCTTACGGTTTCTACACAGCATCGTACCGGAACACAAATCTCTTTGTTTGGCGGTACGTTTTTGCTGGTAGGGTGGTAACTAGCCACGGCCGAAGCCTCCCACCAGTCAATAGGCAAGGTAAGTAAATAATCTATTAATATATCACTGTTCGGCAGATACCTCGTCACTCATAGGAGAGACGGTTTTCAGAACAATTCTATGTTTTTCTACCCAGGGAAGGATCGGATATCTTCCTGAGTAAACAGAGTACTAGCATCTAATGTGCACAGTCAACATTTTATTACCAACTGTACTGTATCCCGCGTCAGTGTTAATAGCAATGGATCTGCCAAGCCCAATAAACATCGAGTCGGAAACGATGCATCTCGATTTTTATTTCGTATCGTCCAGTAAGTTGGGCATTCATCAGTTCGGTCGCTATCGATCCGGGGGATTGGATTGGATTCGGGTCAACATTTACTTCGTCGTATTATAATCGGTCGGTTCAACGACTTACTTATTTTGGGATATTTTATATTTTGGTATGTATTCATTTTATTGTTTTAGACATTTGTTGTACTTATAATCAAGTATCTTTTCTTCACTGATAGGCACAAAGCACAGCCGCATAGGATTACAAGCTTAATAATTATAATTGTGTAATAGTAAAAAACACAAATAGGTCTATTTTTGCAGGGTTATAATTAATTGTGAGGTCATATTTTTTGATGATTTTGTGCAAAGTGTAGTAAATTTTCAATTGATTACAAGATTTTCATCAATTATTTGAATAAGATTTTAAAAACATAGTTAGTTCCTACTTAAAACTGGTTTAAGTAGGAAATAACTCTTAAATTTAATTGAAAGTATTTTATTAACGATTTTAAACAAGATGTACAGAGACTTTTTTAATTAAGAATTTTAAAATTAAGAAATTGATATGTGTACTGCTTTAATTTCTTGATAAGCTGTTTATGTATAATTTTTTTTTTTGCCGTACCCTAAAACCTACCGCGTACTATAAAAGGTATATTCGGGTTATTTTGGAGACACGTTTCATCAATCAAGCGACGTCCTCGCTGCCGACCTACATTACCTCTGTACTACTAAACAACGCTATTTTTGTGCCTTAAAAAATCGGTCAGCCATGATGAGGGTGCGCCGAGCCTGCTTACTTTTTGTTGAAACTTTAATTTTAATAAATGACTACTGTGATATAATAAATATTAAGTATAATAAATGACAACAAACCCCGATAGAGCAATAAAAAATACATTGCATTTTCTAATCCGTCTAAGTCTACAATAGTGAGAGGCTTCGGTCGTGGCTAGTCACAAATCTACCAGCAATGATGTGCCGAAAATATCCTCTCATTCCTTTTTTGTATTATGTTAGTTTATTATCTATTAAACAGAAAAGGAAACTAATAGCTAATTCCAACAAATCAATCTTAACAACCATAATTTTTGTCAACAAATACTGTTATAATATGAAGGGTAAGGGAACTGAACAAAAGATTTCGGTCAAAGGAAACCTTTATTGAGAGGCAGTAGGTCCTCAAATAAATGACGTTTCATGTTCAACAGAGTTTTCGATAAGTCATCATTACAACACGGAATGTACTGCGTACACGTATATGGTGTTTGTATTGTTAATATGAACGTTATTGTGCTTCGGTTCATTCAAAATTCGATATGGCCTACTTATATTATGTTAATGTATGGTTATTTGTTGTTTCCCATAATGTTTTACTACGGTGAATATATTTTAGCATTGAAGATTATAATAACACAAAATCATAGAACTGTGCCGTATATCCCTTACTTTCCCTTTTCTTCTAAATTACATAGATTTTCGTACGATTTATTATGTTATCTGTAAATTATGTAAGAATGAAATATTTACAAACATGTAATACAAAAATTTTAAATTATTACCTACGCCATTTAGTACAAACTTCCTAAACTCGTTACACTAACTTCACTTGTAAAGTGAATTTAATTTCTGCACGATTGTTAAATTTAATAAATTTCTAAATGGATGAATGGATGGGATGAACAACAAATGTGTGACAGGTAGGAATATTTTCTATAGAAAGGCGAAATTGTTTTTTACTATATACCAAAGCATTGTTTTCATGTTCACTGATCTTTTCAACCTATCCTGGATTTCTACAAATAGTCAATCATCAAACCCAAAATTAGCTAAATTACTACAGCCGTTCTAGAGTTTTAGCGAGATTAACTAACAGCAATTGACTTATATATTATAGATAGATTGAAAAACTGTACAAGATAAATAAATACTTTATTGTATATACAACATTAAGAAAAATTATAGGAAAACTTAAAAAGTAGCAGCCCGTTATTGTCCTACTGCTGGGCATAGGCCTCATCCCTCATCATCGACCACGCTGCTCCACTGCGGGTTGGCAGCTATAGTGCACAAATGCACTCTCTATTCCTTCACTCTCATGATCCAATGTGACGAGGATCCGTCACGAACGGAGAGAGATCAGGCGCAGGATCGACGGCTTAACGTCCTCTCCGAGGCACGAGGGTGGAACTACCAACAAAGCCAACTTCCCCACTTCGGGCAAATATTGAGATAGTCTTAATAGAAAATTCAATATCCATTATTGAATTGGTCCGTCCCGGGACTCCAACCCATGACCTCATGACTGTGGCCGAACACGCTAACCACTAGACCAATGAGACAGTTCTATATAAAATACATAGAAAAAAAAATTAAACAAAAGATATATATAATGGCAGTGAAAATAAATAGCAGAAATTGAAAAAATGGTTAAAACTTGTTCTTAGTTAGTTCTTCGCGTTGACAACCGTGCAGTTTCTAAAAAATGTCTTTAATCAATGTTTTGAAAATAGTGATATTATGAATTAGTGAATATTGAGAAAGTTACTTTAATGTATTAATGATATATGAATATACAAATAATGTAGGATTTATTGCCCTAAGTAAGCCCACGACTACAGCAGCGGTGGGATCCCAATCGCAATTTCTAGGATCCCGTCTACGAGACGATTATGGGTTCCAGCAATCCGTAACAAAGAGCAATGCCCCAAGCTACATCCAAACGGCATTTCGGAACGGCGTTTGCAATCTCAGATTAGAGTAGCACTTGTATTAGAGAACACATAAAACTAACTTCTTTTAACATCATAAAATATTACCAGATAAATACAAACTGTAATTTACAATTCACTGTAAGTGCATGTTAGTCATTTTGGTCCATACTGGAATAGCGTGTCAGATAACTGTCAAATACTAAATAACTGACCACGTTGCAGTGAAGATAAATTACAGCATGCACCCTATTTCACAATGGTACGTTTTCAGAGCTGGAGGTTACTTTCAACGTAATTTGCGACTAAATTTGTAAAGTGCGAAATAATACAATGTAGGACTTCGCACGTAATGAATCGACTAATTGTAGGCTGTAATTAAATTTGAACGTGATCATTATAAATTACTTTGCGAACAAGTTTTGGAGCCTTTGAAATTATTATAAAAGTATGCCTCAGCCTGGTGTCGGTCCTTCATATTTGAGGATCGTGGGCAGCATCAAGGTATCCTACCTTTATTTACTTAAGCTATAAAACTGCCTCTGACGGTTTCTTTCTTCATTTTAATGCTGAAAAGTTAATGCTTCCCGTGAGCTCATCAGATGGAGATGTGTGATCTTAAATTATAATAAAGTTTCAAATGGTACCACGCTAACCTGGAATGAAGTGTATTATAGTAAGTGTTGATACAGTCTAATATGAAAAGGCGCCAACCTGGTCAAAGGTAATTTACGCCTCACGGTTTCTATTCAGCATCTCACCGGTGGCACATCTTTGGTGATAGAGTGGTAATTAACCACGAACGACGCCTCCCACCAGTCCCAACTCAGACAGATTAATAAATTGAATTTCCTAAATTTTCTCCAGCGAGAACCTACATCTTCTGCTTATGTAGCGAGTATTCAAACCACTGCACCAGTGAGATCGTCAAAATTTTTTCAAATTCTTAATGGTTTTCACACAGCGTCGTGGTGGAACACTATTTAAACGCTTCGCTGCATGTCTTTTGCTGAAAGTATGATAACTACTCAAAATAAAAGTGTCCTTCCAGTTCTGACTTACACAATTTAGTAAATTCGTTTTGCAAAGAATTAAATCCGGGATCTCTGCCAGCTAAGTACTCGCAGCATTGCAGAGAGGCAGTTAATAATTCCAACGATCCTTGATGACCAAACTCGGGATTTGCCATCTGTATTACCAATACAATGTAATGTCCAAAAACGATATCTATTGTTGTATTTATGAACTGGTTTTCTGTTCTGATAAACAATTTTGGATTTACGGGTCATTACGTATTTGCTTCCCAGTTTCGATATATGTTATTGTTGTAAATGTTATTTTTTGTAAATAAGTAACAAAAAAAAAGCTGCATTTCGTTTTGTTAACCTTATTGATGTTCTCACTTCTGTATTTAAAATATTTTTACAAATCTAATACGATTAATTACATTGAACCAATCATTAACGGGGGTGTAAGGGAGAAACGAGTCCCAGTCCGTTTCTCCAAACGCCAACCTCACCTGCACGCGGTGCACCCTGCTTCTACCGACGAGGCTCTGGCGACCGACAAATGGCGGTATAACCATTCTCCTTAGCTGACCTAAATGCCACAGACCGATAACGGGCAGCAGCGTTATCGGTGCGATAAGGTCAGCACTGCGATCACCAACCCGCCTGCCAAGCGTGGTGATTATTGGCAAAACCACACATGATGACGACAAGGCAGCAACGGCCCCCAGTCCCCGGCAGCCCCGCTATTCCAAGCTCTGGCAGCGGTTTCGGTAACGGCGGGGCAGGGGGTGCTAAGAATCTCCGGAAGAGATTCCGCTGCCAACCCCGACGACTTGACCTGGCAACATACAACGCACGCACTTTGAGGACCGACGAAAAAGTCTTCGAGCTGGAAGAAGCCATGAGCAAGTTACACTGGGATATTGTGGGATTATCCGAAGTCCGTAGAGAGGGGGAGGACACGATAATTCTCAAATCCGGTAACTTGCTATACTACCGGGAGGGTGAACACCAATCCCAAGGTGGTGTCGGGTTCCTCGTCCACAAATCTCTCGTTAACAATATTGTCCAAGTAAACAGTGTGTCCAGTAGGGTAGCGTACCTTATACTCAGAATTACCAAACGGTATTCGTTGAAGGTCATACAGGTTTACGCACCCACATCATCGTATCCCGATGATGATGTAGAGGTTATGTATGAGGATATATCAAGAGCCATACATACCTCTAGGACACACTACAATATTGTAATGGGAGATTTCAACGCAAAACTCGGCGAACGAAGTGGGGCAGAGTTGAGAGTGGGGCAATTTGGATACGGGCAACGGAACCAGAGAGGTCAAATGCTGGCCGATTTCATGGAAAGGGAGGGCCTCTACATGATGAACTCCTTTTTCAGGAAACGGCCACATCGAAAGTGGACTTGGCTTAGTCCCGATGGTTCCACGAGAAACGAGATTGACTTCATCATGTCTACGAAGCGAAATATATTCAATGATGTCTCTGTGATCAATAGAGTGAAAACTGGGAGCGATCACCGTATGGTAAGAGGCACATTGAATATTGACGTTGTCCGTGAACGGAACAGACTGGTGAAGTCAACGCTCCGACCCACTCGCGCTCATATCCAAGACCCCGAGAGCTTCCAACTGGAGCTGCAAAACCGCTTCGCTTGCCTCGAGAATTGCGAATCCGTGGACGAGCTAAACAATAGGCTAGTGGAAACTGTCCATACGGTTGGGATGAAATTCTATAAACCCCGTAGAAAGAAAACCAAGAGATTCTCAGACCATACTCTTAATCTCATGGAACAGAGACATGCAATGAGCTTGCAGTCTGCAGCAGACGCGTCCGCATACCGGCAGATCAATAGACAGATCTCTAAATCGCAAAAGCGTGATGTGCGACACTTTAATGCCGAGCGTATACGAGATACCATCGAACGCAACAAAGGCACTAAAGTGTTCGCAAAAGATCTGTCTATCGGTCAGAGCCAGTTGACGCGGCTGAGGACTCATAACGGCGAACTCATTGCATCTGGACCTGAGATTCGGAGGGAGGTTGAGAGTTTCTATGGGCAGTTATACACATCGACCTGCAAGCCTATTGATAGTTTGGCTAAAGATCCTCGTGCCAAACTTACTCGACATTATACCGAAGATATCCCGGACGTCAGCTTGTACGAGATTAGTATGGCCCTTAAACAGATGAAGAACAGCAAGGCACCTGGTGATGACGGAATCACAGCGGAACTCCTGAAGGCGGGTGGAAAACCCATTCTAAAAGTCCTTCAGCGAATGTTCAATTCCGTCATCCTGGAAGGTACGGTGCCAAAGGCGTGGCATAGGAGCGTGGTAGTTCTGTTCTTCAAGAAAGGTGACAACACCTTATTGAAGAACTATAGACCTATTGCGCTGCTAAGTCATGTCTATAAGCTGTTCTCGAGGGTCATTACGAATCGTCTCGCTCGCAAGTTTGACGACTTCCAGCCCCCCGAACAAGCCGGATTCCGAAAAGGCTTTAGTACCATAGACCACATCTTTACGCTGCGGCAGATTATACAGAAGACCGAGGAGTATAATCGGCCACTTTGCTTGGCGTTCGTGGACTATGAGAAAGCCTTCGATTCGGTGGAAACATGGGCCGTGTTGAGATCTTTGCAGAGATGCCGAATTGACCACCGGTACATACACGTGTTGAAGTGTTTGTACGAAAACGCCACTATGTCAGTCCGTATACAGGACCAAAGCACAGAGTCTATCCAACTGCAGCGTGGAGTGCGACAGGGAGATGTTATCTCCCCGAAGCTCTTTACTGCGGCGTTGGAGGACCTGTTTAAGCTTATGGAGTGGAACGGACTGGGCATCAACATCAACGGCGAGTACATCACTCATCTACGGTTTGCCGACGACGTGGTCATTATGGCAGAGACTCTGGAAGATCTCAATGCAATGCTCGATGACCTCAGCAGAGCTTCTCGACAGGTGGGCCTAAAAATGAACATGGATAAGACGAAAGTTATGTCCAATATCCATGTTCCGCTCCACCCAGTCATCGTTGAGAACTCTACACTCGAAATTGTTGACGAGTATACATACCTGGGACACATAGTCCAGCTAGGTAGGTCCAATTTCGAGAAAGAGGTCAACCGCCGAATCCAACTCGGTTGGGCAGCGTTCGGGAAGTTCCGGAAGACTTTTTCGTCCAATATCCCTCAGTGCCTGAAGACCAAAGTCTTCGAACAGTGCGTGTTGCCAGTGATGACCTACGGTTCTGAGACGTGGTCGCTGACTATGGGCCTCATGCGGAAGCTCAGAGTCACTCAGCGTGCGATGGAGAGGGCTATGCTCGGAGTTTCTCTACGTGATCGAATTCGAAATGAAGAGATCCGTAGAAGAACCAAAGTCACCGACATAGTTCTACGAATCGCGAACCTGAAGTGGCAATGGGCGGGGCACATAGTCCGAAGGACCGATGGACGTTGGGGACCAAAAGTGCTGGAGTGGCGACCCCGCACCGGACGGCGCAGTGTAGTCAGACCCCCCACAAGGTGGACCGATGATATAAAGAGGGTCGCCGGTAGCCGTTGGAGCGAGGTGGCGCAAGATCGGGCCTTGTGGCGGTCATTACGTGAGACCTATGTCCAGCAGTGGACGTCCATCGGTTGAAGCGACGACGACGACGACGACGAATCATTAACGACTTTACTTGCAAAACCGTCTTGTGATATTTCAAATAAATTGACTTTGCAAAGGAACTAGGTGTCAATCGGACATCATTACATAAATAATGAATTTGTTTCAGAAATTTCTCCTTTCTTAGCAAATTTCCGTTATTCATATTTGACAATTTCAATGTTTATTACATCTTTCTGTTATTCTGCTACTAATAGGAAGATATAATATTATATTGTCTAAACTACTCAACCTGGTGTGCACAGTAGTCTTAATAAGGTTTCGAAATTACTTTGGATTACGAATTCATATAAAACACAGTGTTACCCAGATAGTTCCTGATTTCGTGGAATTATGACGATATATTGTCTACTAGACTGATGTCTTAATTTACACCATTTTTAAATGCACCTCAACAAACACAATTTTTTTATCACATTTAGTCCGAGCGTTTTTGTCGAGTTTCGTGATTTAGGCATGTACATAAGTATTTTATATTTAATTGTATAAATGAGAGTATCATTACTAATATCTATAAAGTAGCTTTACTTATGACTCATGAAATTTCCTCAATAAACATTGAAAAAAATTTTACTAACACTGATATGCTTTCATAAGACTAGGATATAAGAACATTCTTAGAAAATGGTGCGGATTTCTTAAACGACAAAGTTTTAATTGAGTACTCGAAGCACACTCATTACTGCGGTTGCTTTTAAGAAGTCTATGTTATTTTCGGCCGAAATCCATTTATATAATAAAATGTGATGATTTTCTTCCAAATTTATCCAATTTCGGTTTTCTTTTTCCTGCCATAATAAACTATTGTAAGATATTAAATCGACGTCTTAAGAACAACTTATTACTAATTCTTCAAATAATTACGTAATCTTATTGACTGAAAAGAAGTTTTCTGTTATCTAAAGCTAATAATATTGAACATTATTATATATAATTTTAATTATCTACAAATCTGACAGTAACCGTTTTGTAGTAAAATAAATAATTATGGTACTTAACGTACGTTAGAAAAAGTTTTTATCCCAGGTACCAATAGTAAACCAATCAAATGGTACTAAAATATGTCCTAGGGAAAAGCAACACAAAGTTTAAAATAAATGTCTAAGATCATAATAACAACCATGACAAAACAAACAAATTTTATAAAGTTAACAAACTGTACAATGAAAAACCGATAATCTCAAAGATTTCTTAACAAAAGCGTTGAGAAAATGCTGTTAACTTGGCATTTGAACGTTTCTTAAGAGATCGCTTTATTACTACAATATCCTATTGACAATTCCAAAAAGGGAAGAGACTCGAGCAGAACTAGTTGATTTTCTTGATTGCTGTTTAGAAGCTTGCTGGCTTTCCACAATTCAAATTGATGGTGATTGAATCGACAAGGTGATTTTAAGTTTCTCAAAGATGCCTTTATTTCTAATGTGAGTATTTTGAACTAAAGATTCTCATATAACTGTTTTTTTTTTGCGAAAGGTTATCATCCGAGTACCTTTTTGTAAACTTTACTCCGTCCCTTAAAATCTTTGAAAGATTATTAGGTTATATGGGCGATGTTCAAGCCGTAATTCAAAGTAGCTGTTTCCCGCAATGTCGTCCGCTTAGTTCCTGATTCCGTGGGAATATGAGAAAAATCAAGGTATATCCCCGTTAACTGTAACCCCTTCCGGAACGCAGACGCTCACTAAATATATATCTATGTTTACATCCGAATAATAATTTAAGATATCTCATGATCAATGAGTGAGTTTCTTTAGATGTAGTCAAAGTCTGTCAGTAAAGGACAGAGGTAAGAACTTTTTTTACTATATATAAATACATTGTCAATTAATTTATCTAATAATGCAATCAGACAAGAAGCACCCTTTTATTAAACGCAAAGATGAAGATTTTCACATCAAAAATATTTTCCCAACTATGTTCAAACCAAAACAAAACAGTGGAGTGATTTAGTTGCTAAAGGAAAACAAAGAATAATACGACAAAGGAAACGTTTTAAGACCGTTATCTCGGAAAGCTCGTCAAATAAACTGAATTACAAATGATTTGAAAGCATTCACCCGGTGTTGTTAATATGAATTCTAATTCTAAAACAGCTTCGCAGACGCTTTATTTTGTATATTTTATTGTAGGATAATTTAAATTTTCTTATGTTAAGATAGATAGGTAATGGGTATACTTATACAGACTAAATTTTTATCGTACCAATTAAATTCTCGGCGATATAATCGGCGTAGTTCCCGATCTCGTGGAAATATGGGGAAATCCGTTAGTTATTTTATTATAACCGAATTATTAATCAAAACCATTCTTGAATGCAAATGGACACCCACAAAAAATCATATACCTGTATTAAATATAAAGTGCTCTTGTTAGGTGTTAGTCTCGTTTAACATTTACACACTTATTTGGTTCGTAGTGAAACTAAATATGGTAATGAAAATATAAAAATTATAGTACAAAATTTAAAAGGTTAAAACCAGCTACAAAAAGTGGAATTATATTGAACATAAAATCGAGTTTTAAAGTTTGATGACAAAACATTTGAGGGCAATACATAAAACGAGCATAAAAATAAAATATAAACTATAGCAGAAAATAACAGTTCCCCTATTAACCCACTTTAATAGGTTCTCCCATCAATTCCAGTTAACTTAGAAGCTATTACGCTGTAAAATAATAAAATATTACGCTCAGTCATGGTATAATGTTAAATGGGCGCTACATTTATGAGATAACCGAATCATGTTGTGGATAAAAACGCTTATGGCGTTGCCAGTGCCTTTTTAGTTAATATACATTTCGCTGGTCCCTATTAAGAACGTTGGATCTAAAAAAAATACAACCTTTCAAAGGAGCCGCTTGTAGTTAGTTTCATTGGTAACTTTGATATCTCATGTTTAAAATGTAGGCTACGAAATAAGGATTTACACTTGACGTGATTTAAAATCAGATTTTGTAGTATTTATCAATAATACTAACTTTAAACTGCGCTCCTGAAAAGTGTTTTTATAGATCGACGTACATAATAAAGAAGCGATTTGACGGCTACGCTTTGGAGGACCTGTGAATACCCGACAGGTCAAATTTTAGAATTCATATTTCATAATTTAACTTGATCTATTCTGATGGGAGGTTTCGGCCGTGGTGAGTCACCAGCAAACAAAAAAATTGCGTTCCGATACGATGATATGTAAATACCATAAGGTAAATTACCTTTTGCCAGGTTAATGCGATTCTATCCTAGACTGTACCTTACGTATCATAAGTTAAGATGACAATCAAGTGCTAACCTATTCATGTATTCTCATTGTTACTAAAGAGCGCTGATAGCTTAGACCCGCTGCTCCAATGCGGTGTAGACGACATTTTTATAGTGATAGGTCATAACTTTACTGAGATATAGCCTGATGATAAGTGATGACACAGACACGACTTTGTGGGTCAGGCCGTAACTAGCTAAGGCCAAAGCCCTCCAGTCCTAAGCCTCCTAAGCCTAAAAATTAGAAAATACAAATTTGCCCACTAAATTTGCCCTACCAGGAATTAATCCCAAGACCTCTATTAACAAAGCAAGTATTTAAAATTAGTTAGCCAAACAAAATGTATCCCCAGGGTAGATAGTCCTCGCGGTATTTATCTTCAACAAAAAGTAATGCAATAATATATATTTATACAGGTCTTTCTATAATTGTAAAATTCTTTATTTATTTCAAAACCTCTTGTTAAATTCCTGCTATTTCGCATTCATCGTAAATAAAACAAAATATTATTAATCCACGCAAGTTCAAGTACACGTTTTTAAACTTGCAGTAAATGATACTTGACCTTAATACAATTTAAAATAAGAATTTTTTCTAATATTACTTGTCTTTATACTTTGTAAATTGTAACTTTCATAGAATTATTAAGATCTTCCGACTTTCTTCAAACGAGCATCCATTTTGTACAATCTTTATACACGTGGCAGATTTCAAACCAAAGATTTTGTTCAATGAATTTTCCTACTCGAGATGATTTATTACACTTGTACCTTTTGTGAAGGCTTTAATATTAACAGGATCTTACAAAACCTGTATTTAAAGCACCTACATTAGACATTTTTGTTACTAATGGTATTATTTAAGATATTTGCATAATATTATAAAAAGCAAATTAAAGATTCGAGCGTTTCAAATTTTCTTTGATACCTTGTTTAGTGGAAACGTACTATTCATAAAGATAGTATATATTAAATATTTTGACACCCTTTGGCTCGCGTAAAGGTTCGAGTACTCGTTTCGTTTCAAAAATCTCGTTTTCTAATAAGTCTGAGTCTGGACCATTGGAAGGCTTCGGCCGTGACTAGCTACCAGTTCGAACATCACCCAACCACCAGTAGTAAAGACGTATCGACAAAAACTTGCTTCGCTACGAAGTTTTTTAGAAACCATGTGGGTAATTTATCTTTACTAAGTTAGAAAGCTTCCACTTTAAGGTGTATCATCACTTACCTGACACCAATAAAAATAAAAGGATATACAATTTTAGTAGACGTTACATAATGTTATTACAGTTTCCACAAATAAAACATAAATAACCAGATTGTATTTTGCGTCAAATTGTACAGGCCCATCTATTAAAAACTTATGCAAAAGGTTTAAAGGTTTCTTTGTAATTAATGTCTTTAGAAACTTTAATATTTTTTAATGTTTCTGTAATAAATTACATAATTGTTTTAAACTTAAATTTTAAATAAATTACATGTAGTGTAAATCTTACAAACCTTTTACATCATAAGATCTAGCCGTAATACTACTTCCCAAAGAAAAATGTTTTTTGTCTTTAAATCATATCCCGGCTTTCCGACACAAGTTCATTATTTCTGGGCAATAGTCTGTAAAATGTTCCATCATACGAATGAAGATCTAGTTACAAGAAAAAGATACTAACATTTATTATTTGCAAAATGTTGTGTAATTTTATTCAAGAGGGTATCTTCTTCGTTATAACACTCAAAGGGGAAAAGGTTAAAACAAAAACTGTAGCAAAATATTGTTAAGGGTCCATTAGTTTCTACTTACAAAGCTTAAATGAAGGAAATAGTCAATTTTAATGACTTGTTTATAACTACGCATCAGTGAACCTTTATTTTATACTGACTGCATATTTATGAAACACTAGTTGATCCCTGCGGTGTCAGCGACTCTTTGCAAATGTTAGCAAATCCGTTATCGGGGCGAATAGTCAGTCTAAACTATCTACCTGAATACACAAATAAAATTGATTAAAATCGGTTCAGCCGTTTAGGAGGAGTACACACCTATACAAGAATTATAAATTTGACTTTAATAAAACAAATGATCGCAACATATCATACAAATGATAGCATATGTATTCGTATTTTTGTATTTACTACAGTTTAAAGACATTTTAAACATATGCGATAATCCTAAACAAAATATTAACCATAATTAAATTAAACTTTACACAGTAAGCTTCCTCATTGTGCTAGTGTTCGCATGTTTGGCTACATAAGGTTCTGGGTACGAATCCCGGATCGTTCGAAATCTATTAAGATTTTGTCAATATTTACCCGAAGTTGGGAAATTGACAATGTCCTGTCGTGGACATTGGACTATGAGAGTGAAGGAATAGAGAGTGCACTTTTGTATTATGCCCGCCAACCCGCAGCGTGGTAGGTCTCTGCTCTAAAAACCCTTTCCAATGAGTGAGGAGACTTGTGCCCAGCTGTGGGACGTTAATGGAATGTTACTTACGTTACACAGAAAAATATATAACCCTAACGAACTCACTTACTCAATCTCGTATTTATTACAGTTTGAAAGTGGTTGGCAACGATTTGCCATGATATTCAATAAATAGCAATATATGATACTACTTCGAATTATTATATAATAGTAAATTACATTTTCTATATTTTTAGTGGTTACCAAAGGTACGTTAGCATGTAATTAAGCATCGCAGAAATGAACAATGCCATATATTAATTGCTGTCTATTAATTTAGTTGTCAACGAATAAGTTGTCTTTGGTGATGCAAACATTATAGTCGCTGATCAAGTCTCCTTTTGCTAGATAAAATTTTGTAAAATAACAACGATGTAGCCCACACGCCCTCGTTTTCTCTAAGGTCACGAATATTTCTTAATATATGAAGCACATTCGACTCTACCATAACAGTTTCATCGATATTGTCAATGCTTAAAAAGTATAAAGAAACTTTTACCTTAGCACATTTCCGAAAATGTATACTTATATACAATAGCAAACTTGAGTTGTTATTGAAAGTCACGGGTTGATATTTATACGAAGAATTCGGCATATGCAACTTTCGATGCCAATTTATGAAAGAATACGACATAGACATAAACATAAGGTATAAATGTTTGGTAAAATTCTCGAATTCTACGATTTCTTTACATGCATATCTGTATTTATATTTGCTGTGTGAATGTGACTGAACGCCTGGACCAATTTTATTAAAAGAATTTTTGTTTGGATTCAAGAATGTTTTACTTATATTTGATCCGATAAAAACAGATATACCCATATTTTCACAGAACTGCGGGGATAACAGTATCGGAAACAGTTAATATTAGTCTATGGTTGGTATTTCACATTTTTTTTCAAAGTGATTAGTTGAGTCAAGTGCAAAATTCATAAACAGGATTTGCATTAAAACCACAGTAAATTACCTACTATTTACATTTTCTCTTCACTAAGATGTAGATGAAATACACAAGCTTTAATGCATGTTCGTAACAGAAATATTTGAAGAAACTTTATAACTTGTAACATATTGCAAACAAGCTCTCAACGAAATGAGAACCCATGTCGTACAATATAATTTAAGATGATAACACAATATAATTTACAAAAGTGATTATCTTGCCACTATAAAATTCAAGCGAACATAATATCTATTTACTCGAAGGAACAATAATGGTTCCTTAGGGCTCACTAAGCTATTTCACTTTAACAAGTTGGATTCCATTAAGATAGTAAAAATATTAGTCTCTAACGATTCTTACGGAAACCTTGATGTAATTTATTTATTTTTAGCCAAAATCATATAAATTCCTATAGTACGTTTTCCGATTTCTACAGTCGCTCTTAAATAAATCTAACTTAAGCAAAATATTAATATTATATACTAACTGTTTCCCGCGGTGTCACCCATGTAGCTTGGATCGCTATATATAGAGGTATATGTACTTAGCGTTTAGTTTTTGGTCTAAAGCCAAATTATTGCCTTTTTAATGAAATCGGTTTGGATTACATTGATTTGAAGGTTTCCAAGTACTTTATTTTGGATCAGTTTTCAAATGAATTAATATTTATAATGTATTTTAATTTTCTACCATGCAGAGCAAGAACTAAGAAACATTTCTGTAACGGGATTACTTAATATAATTGTAACATATATTTAACTATAATATATTATGTCTCCCATAAAGCTGGAAACTTTAGAAGTTCATAACATTTAAGCTTAAATGACTTAGAAAAGTAATTACAGCGAGCGAATAACGGCAAGTCACATTAATCTCTCCTCTTTACACAGGCTGAAGCCTTACTAGCTCAACGGTTAAAGGCAGCCTTTAAATCCACTTTCTGTAGTTTTGGATATTTTAAAATTAAATATCACTATTAGGTTTTATATATAAATGTTGTACGTTGAACCGTGATGGTGGATTTTCGTTCAGAGAAGATGCGAACTTTTTCTACATTTTTTAAACTTGTAGTAGATAGCACTTGATTATAATACTTCAAAAAATATATATTTCTGTAAAGCTGTGTAAAAGTTCGATGTATAGAGACGTGTACACTTGCACAGTTTAAAAAAGACCTTAATTTAAATAAATATTTATACTTCTACATGCTACACGATTGTATGAAGCAATCAAAATGCATAAGAAACTCAACAAGCTGCAATTCCCGTATACAAAACTATATTTCAAAATTGATATTTACTCTTGCCATAGCAGACTGGTTAGCGTTATGGTTTCAAATTGAAGTTTTATACGTTGGATCTGATGATGAAGTTCGATTACATACTTTGTTGGAGCTAACATTGTAGTACAATGTTAGCAAAATAAGATGTACATATGTACATCTGCTAAGCCATACGGAAAACCACAAAATCCGTTATCCTTTTGATTAAATTTCTAAGGTACTGTTTGAAATCAATATTTATTTTTGTCAATGTAGTATTCGATTCCTACATCTGAAACTCGTTACATAGAAAAAAACCTTTATACCTACCCTTTTCGTGAATCTTCATAAAATGGAAGTATACATTTTTCCACAAAGTAAGTTTCATTAATGAATGAATATTTGAATAAACTGTGTCGACTTTAAGTGCCATCAACTAAAAAGCTTATTTAATGGCAACTAAAAAGATCTACTAAAAGATAAAATTAATATGAACTTGAGTTGATAATTGTGAAGTATTCTATTAACGATTGAAAAATTGAATAAAGTGTATATCGGAACAGTATGAACTAAAAGTAGAAAAAGGGCAAATATTAATAGCCTTTCAATGCACTATTGCAGGGAAGTGATAAGCTTTTGGTTTTTGATCTTACCTAAAAGAATAGGATAACGTATTTTTAACAAAGCAAGAATCTTATACCAAAAGCCCTTGTACCCTTTTTACAGTTCCACTGTAGACAAACTATTAGTAAAAGTTCTAAGAGATAACCACTCAGCTGTATACACCCCAATAATATAAAAACAATGTTGTTTTATTTGTCTTATTATATACTATCATTTTAATGCTTCCGCTCGTAGCACTTATATTGCTTTTCACATCTGTGCAATTTTTCTATGAAAATAAAACTACGAAACTCCAGTACTGTTTCACGTATTTTAATATTATGCAATGTATGCAAGAGTACATTTCTCTTGACAATATTTCCATTTAGCAAAAGTTAAATATATGAGTATCTTGGAATAGAAGGCTATTTCAAGCATACAATTTTTTTACTTATCCGCACATATTATGCTGCTATATTTTTAACTTGTAAACACTTCAATGAATAGCTATAATAGTATTTCTTTAAGTATTAGGATTTTAAAGAAGCTTATTTGCTGACACTGCAATGTATAACTGAAGTCACTATTTAGAAACAAAAAATATGATTATGATTTTAAAATGATGAGGGTTAGATTATATTGCAAATATTTTCACTTACTAACTTAAAATTTAATATGAATAGACATTGTATTGTAACAAAAATCATAATTTTATAAACCATATTCTCTTGAATTTATAAAATGGCACTTAACGCGACTTTCAATGTCAATTAAGTTCAATGACATTGAGATCTCTCGAATAGAAGAATTTTAGTATACTATAATATAGTATTACTTGTAGGCGTTTTTTAATACCAAATTCTCCGTATATATAAAAGTGTTTGTACAACTTGGTTAAAACTACTCCTACTAAGTTTAATGATTATTGACCTCTTGTTCAAATTTTTTGCGATGCAGTATTATGTTCCGCATTCAACTTCAGATCTCTTTCAGTTAGTTGGTGAGTCACGCTTTTTTTCCGATATAATATGATCCTTATATATGTATTATTGCAATCTTAAACCCAGCGTTAGATAGGTACCACAACAATTATCATTCAATTAACTAACTATATAACACACACCCCAAATATATCTTGTACAAATTTTCAACTATTAAAAAAATACTTCATCGTCTTCCACTTAAGCTCAAATACCTTTTATTAAATTTAATGTGGTGTTTTTTACAATAGATGTTGGAACAGTTCGTTGCATTATTGATTCATTGCCTATAATTAAACTTATTAAAACTCTAATTGGCATATGCGTAATTGACTTGATTTAGTTTTATATTGATTGTTTTTCTTCTGGACTTACTTTAAGACAATGGTTGTTCAATTTCTTAGTTACTGTTTCTTGATCCCTTCATGTCCGTGTCTCACATACAAGCTATTTGTCTTACTAAAGGCGATGAATATTGATTAAACGTGCTTGTAGTTAGGCTTATACTGGCGATTGACCTAATGGTATGGAGCTCCGATATTGACAAGTTGGACTAATAGACGCATGTACAACATGATGCGGGTGCAGACCAATTAAGGTAACTTATTACGCAACTGGCGCCATTGTCGTTTATAATTTAAATAACCTAGATATTTTATAAAAAAATACAAGCGTAATAAGTCGCAATGTGATAAAATAGTTAACAGATAAATATACTCTATATTAAGAAAAATCTACATAAATATAAAAACATCAATAGTAAAATCACGGTTTATAATAAAGTCAATACTGTGAGCCCCTTCAGCAGCTCACTCTTGCGAAGATTTACCGGTTTAGGATAAATGAAAATGCCACCAGATTCTTCATCCAACGCTCCGCCGTCTACTTGTCACCAGACGAGGATTATGTATCGCGATCGAAATGTAGTTCAGCAGGAACGTGTGTACCCAATTGGTCGTCTACGAAGTCTACGACTGACAAACGTGCATTATTGTGACAAGTAAATGACATCGGCTGGTACTTTATTTGTTATAAAGTACATCCTATGATTGGCGTCCTATTATTTACCAATCATAGGGATTACATTAATTACACAAGCAACTTTATTCTTGGAAATGACAATCATACAAATATATACACGCTATAGTCAACAAACATTTTGGATATAAGAATCTATTAATAATTATATAGGGACTCTAAGTTATACAAAATATATTACGAAACGAAAACAAATTGTTAAAACAATATTAACTTTAAATTAAACAAAAATATACTATTATTTCTAATTTGAGGAGAAAAGTCGCGAACAAATACCATAGCATTCGCAGAATGACTAACTTGCTAAACTATTTTACTACTTTTATGCACTATTTCAACCTTATTTGAAATGAAACTTTTTTGAAACTTTTTTCATCTTAATGAAACTGATGGGAAAATATGGGACGTGCAAGCGGGATTTAGAAGAGGAATGGGATGTACGGATCAGGTCTTTTCTTTACGGTGCATAACTGAAAAATGTTTGGCTAAACACCAAAAAGTTTATTGCGCGTTCGTAGATTTAGAAAAGGCCTATGATCGAGTGGTGAGGAATGAGCTGTGGTCAACGTTATCTACGTATGGGGTGAGCGGTTGTCTGATCCAAGCATTGAAGTCTCTCTATGAGGGTTCTAGTGCCTGTGTCAGAATAAACGGAGCGTACACGGAGTGGTTTCCTGTCGAAAGAGGTGTTCGACAGGGATGTGTTGCGTCACCATGGCTGTTCAACCTTTTCATGGATAAATGTTTGACAGATTTAAAAGAAAGTATGTATGGGTTAAGAATGAATGAATTACTCATCAAATGTTTACTCTACGCTGATGATCAAGTAATACTTGCGTCATCCGCTAACGAGCTTCAGGAGATGCTAAATATTATGAATGAAGCTTTGAAAGGGAAAGGAATGAAAGTGAATGTAAACAAAACGAAAGTTATGCTTTTTGAACGAGATGAATCTATGATGAATGGCAATATTTTGATAGATGGGGAACAAGTGGAAGAGGTGAAAGAATTTGTATACTTGGGATCTAAATTTACAAAAGATGGAACATGTGAAAGTGATATCGAAAGGAGAGTGAATGCAGGGAATATGGTAAATGGTGCTCTGCATGCTTTTATGAATAGCCAGATGGTGTCTCAAAGGGCTAGACTGGCAGTGCATGCTGGAGTGTTGGTGCCAACACTTATGTATGGTAGTGAAAGTTGGGTATGGCAGAAGAATCACAAAAGTAAAATAAATGCGGTAGAGATGAGAGCGTTGAGAAGCATGAGTGGATTAAAACTGAGTGACAGAGTAAGAAATAGTGTGATAAGAGAACGTTGTGGTATAAAAGAAGACGTAGTGACTAAAATTGAGAAAGGTATGCTTAGATGGTTTGGGCATGTAGAGAGAATGAATGAAAGGAGACTGACAAAAAGGATTTATGAGTCAAGAGTGAATGCGAAAGTTGGAAGGGGAAGACCGAGGCGAACGTTCCTGGACCAAATCCAGGACATTTTAAATAACGGCCAGGTCAAGAGTACTCTAAACCGACGAACTTGTATGAAAGGTTTAATGAGATTGAAAGAAGCGAAGGAGATATGCAAGGATCGTGGCAAGTGGAAGGATGTTGTCTCTGCCTACCCCTATGGGAATGAGGCGTGATGCTATGTATGTATGTATGTATTCAACCTTATATGGATTTTGTACAAGCACCATATTATTTTATTATTTCGTTTTTCTCGAAGATGTATTCATGGTAGGAGTTTTGGTTCTACAAAGGCCTTTAAAGAATAGTTCGTTCATATGATCTTAAGTATGACCACATAATTTAGTACAGAGATCGGTTTAAGTGGTTACCAATTTGACTACGACGGAATTTCACATACTTGTACTACTTTACAAAATTTTAAACGATCTCTACTCCCCTACCTACTGAAAGGAACGCTTTTCGTATGTAGGAATAAATTCAGGCATACGTATGGAACTTCGTTCAAGGTTTAACAATCCCTTCGAAACACCTGTGTGCAACACCATATTAATATATGGGAATTGTTTTACTGCCATTCCACTAAGATTGTGGAATACACTACCCGATGAAGTTCGACATTCCAATTCCCTTCCTACATTATAAGTTTCGTTTAAAAAATATTATTTATCTATTAAATATGTATAGGAGTATACGTATATTTCTGTAAGTATGTTTATGAGTGTTTGTATTATTATATAATTTGAGAACGTAGTGGTATAAAAGAAGATGTAGTGACTAAAATTGAGAAAGATATGCTTAGATCGTTTGCGCACGTAAAGGGAATGAGTGAGAGGAGACTGAGAAAATAGAAATATGATTCAAGAGTGAATGGAACTGTTGGAAGGGGAAGATAAAGGCTAACGTTCCTGGATAAAATCCAAAACATTTTAAATAAGGGCCAGGTCAAGAGGACTCTAAACCGACGAACTTGTATGACAGTTTTAATGAGAATGAAAGAGATATACAAGGACCGTGACCAGGGGAAGGACGTGGTCTCTGCCAACCCCTATGGGAATGAGGCGTGATGCTATCTATGCATGTATGTTTTATTATATAACTCATGTTCTTCATTTGCATTCGACCACAATATATTATAGACAAATTTTTATCTTAATTGAGGTTGCCTCTGAACAATAAAGCCACCTTTGCATTCATATTGTATTTTTTTAATTTGTGTTCCTTTTTGTCTGGTGCAAAAAGGTTTGTTTTTATTTCGTTCAATTTGGTCCAAAAAAATAGCAGTTCCCAGATCGAGACGGCATAAAGTATAAAAATGACATCAGAAGTGGATCTTTTAGCATAGGAATACGGAAAAATGTTTTAATTTCCAAGATAAAGGAAGCCAACAAGATGTAAAATATTTTTCCGCTTGCAAGCATGTGGTTTTAAGAAACTTCAAGCTATACGCAAGCGTTGCAAGGATCCGTGTCAAGGGACTTTAGAAACGCTCGAGACGTCGAGGGAGGGCGCGTCAAGTCGCCAATTATGACTCAAACTGCGGTATTAATATGCTATATGGATGAAACTTGTAACACCTATATAAAATAAACGCATATTTTTCATTTTATAATTCCGTGTGTAAAGAAATTCACGGATATTTGAGATACAGGAAGTTTAATGAGCAATTTATTTCGTATCAGTGTAGTGTACGAAACTTCGCATGGTTGTAAGAATTCTTACGTGAGTTTTATATACCAACGATATGTGTCAAGGGACGGTAGGACACTTTAGACGTTGGAAAGCATAAAATTTGTAAACACTGTAAACTTTATATCAGCAATTCTTTACTGTGTACCCTACGTATAGAAACAAGTATAAAATCCTGATTTTGTAAAACATTGTTTGTATAATATTACAGTATGTTAAATGCAAATGTTTGAGGCATGTAACTGCTTGTCATGTAAAGATACAGATCTATATTTTTATCGATATATGGAACCACTTGTTACTTACCACTTTGAAATACGCCACTCGGTTTCTCTTCGTACTTTGAAAACTAATTTATCAGAAATATATATTTTATTTATGTATTTTATGCAATCATTTTAAGTACTTTCTAAATGGTTTCATGCTTTAAGTCGCGACCTGCTCTCTTTCACTTACAGTTTCCTTTAGTCAAATGTTGTCTGTCAAGAGATTACTTATGCAATAAGAGCGCCTTTGCATGCTACGGTGTCTAAACCATTATTATAAATTTTCCTGTAATTTTTCTTAATATTGTGTATGCAATAAAGTATTCATCTATCTAACCAAGCGTAAATCAATCAGTATCGTAAAGGGTTGATCAATCACAGTTATTGAAGTGTAACAAACACTGGTTATATATTTGGAATCTTATCACAACTCATAATGAAACGAAACAATAAGCATATTACTTAGTATATTTGTAATGAATATTTATTGGTTAGATAAAACTATCGATGTTGTTGTTACGGTATATAACTTATACTATAAACTTAGTTGTCTTATGTTTCCATTGTAGATTCCAAATACAACTTTGTTTGCATGGTACACATGGTACATTGTTTATATGCTAAACAAGCTGTTCCCTGTGGTGCCAGCGTGTAATCCTCGATCTTATGACAATGAGAGTAAGTCCGAACTTTTTGACCGTCCACATGGCAAAAGGAATCACTTTGCTCAATTTCAAATCGATTGCGACTTTTCAAGTTAAGCTTGGAGTTACATCGGTTGGATATTTTAAAGATCTCGTGATGTATTGAGTATTCGAGTTTTGTAATCTAAAACCATATACGCATTATTACCACTCTAATGTCATATGTTCAAAGTCGATAAGGTATAAAGTTATCTATTTAAGGCTAAGGAGTATACAGTATAACTCATAAATAAAGTATTTTATTACTTTAAATTAAAATTAAACCTATCGTATGTTCCAAGGCGAAACGATCCTGTAAATTGAAAAAGAGTCACCTAAATCGGATGAGTAATTTCGGAATTAATTGTGTAAAACATTGTGAAAGATAATTTTTATATAATGAAAGATAATATACAAAAGGTAATTAACAGCATATTAACGTCCCAATGGTGGGCACAGGCTTCCCAATTCATAGGAGGGAGGTTTTAAAGAATAGACCCACCACGCTGCTCCCACATATGAAGGCTTCCTTACGATGTTTTCTTTTACCAAAATTCACAGAAATGGATTGGAAAGACTTTTTTTATAAAAAGAGACTAAAACGGAGCCTGACAAGAACTTCTAACTTGCGATATATGTATACAATAAAGGATATTTAATTTCTAAACGAGAATTGCCTGCTAACAGCGTGTTGGGTATATTCTCTAAAAACCCTCTCTCCTATGAATGGGAAGGTCTGAGGCCCAGCAGTGGAACGTTAATAGGCTAAAACTTACTACTACTTTTAAATGCGAGGATATATTACCTTATTTTATATTTACTTATGTTATACATTGCCTTAGTTATGTTCCATGCTATTTACCTGAAACTGATTCAGGCATATGATTAAGTTTCTAGTCGCCAGCTAATTGGCAATTACGGTTCCTTTAGTAAAAGACTAGTTTACTCGCTGTAATACAAATGACTTTGTGTTTCTATGTCATGGAAGTGTACTATTGTTTAAATACTAGTTCTAAATGCCTAAAGGCAATTTTATTCCACTTTGTAGCTCCGTCGCAATTATCAATCTCTTTATGAAGGATAATCACAACCTGGAATATGACTTTAAGATACATTTTTTTATTGCCCTATAAGGAAGTCTACAGATATAATCCAGAAAAAACTTAGAAAAAACATTTCACTTAGTTTTTAGTTACTTCCTTTCAGATTATTACATACACACTTATATTCATAATATAATCAATATACTGATTTATCTTTACAACGAATATATATGTCGGAGTGCTATAGTATATGGCACGTCCGGCGCACGTCTCTCGGCAGTTCTCGAGTGACGGGCCGCCGGTGCGGTCGACTTTTGAAACTGTCGCGTTTCTATTATTATTAATGAGTCTGTGTAAATTGATATCGGTAACATTAAGTGATTGAACATTATAATCTGAGTTATTTAATAAAAGTGTTTGATTACGCCTACGCCCACAGTATGTATACTTACATACATACGAAAATACAAATGTTTCCTCTTTATAATATTAGTTTAGATATACTTTTCAAATGGTAGGTAACAATAAAACTTTAAAAATTATTCTATATTTATTTTATTTTATTAAAATCCTTGAACCTACAATACTTAAAACAAAGCCGGGTTAGTTACATCATTCATAACACACCAGTGGCTGCTCCTATTTTAATTATCTCTGTTGTTGGATTCATTTCTTTGGGAATACTAGAATAACTATTAAGAAAACCGTTCGGCCATTAAATCAAAATTTGACATATATAGCTACTACTTTCTGCAACGTATATTTTCACTAAAAATACGAGTTAGTTATTCCCATATTCTGTTTTACGGGAAACATCACGAAAAACTGCTATTTTTGTACAATGTTTTATGTTATTTTAAATTCTAGGTGCTACATTAAAATCCTTCTGAAGAGAAAATGTTAACAAAATCGGTTAAGCAATTTAATCGTTCAAAAGTTCAATCACATACACATGCGTAGACTGAACTTCTCCTTATACATAAGAAAGAATAATATATTATATATAATGATATTTCTGTTCTTTCATTAACAAATACATCTTTTATTCAAATAAATTTAAACTTTGTTAAACATTCACAGTCTTTGTTTTGTAAAGTTTTAAAAAAGTTGTTTTTGTTTTACCAAGTTCTAAATGCTAAAATCTTTGTTGTCTCATTTTAGACATGATACAACTTTAGCAATAATGTTTGTAATTAAATTTTCGTAATTATATACTCGCATACATATTTCCAGTCTGCCACCTCAGCCTGACGAAACAATGTATAAAAGATAATTGCTTCTGGAATGTAAATGAGATTATTTCGCCTAGCAGCGCCGTGACGTTTATTTTTTGATAAAAGATAAGCGCCTTCTGGTATAAATTAAGATTATATTTCAAATTACGTCACACTAAAAAAGTCTTTCCTGAGAGACTACAAAATGGTCTCTCAATTTCAAAGCGATTTTTTTATTGAGAATTAAATTCTTCTTATACATTACACTCATTATATAGTAGTTGAAACAACGACTTCATCTGCGTGGAATGTTTTTGGGTAGAATTTTCATTAACTTATGCAATTTTATTTACAAATAAGAAACATACATATACTTCAATGAGCTATTTGCTGTGTAACAACCCGTACCCCTCTTGAGGTTGGAATTTCGTAAAATCTCTACGCCTTATTGTTCCAGAGATATCGTGATGAGGCAAAAGATACCTGGAGATCTCTTATATATATAGATTTTCAAGTATTGTAGAGATTTTTCCACATTAGTGCTGTGTATATCTTTGCAGGTAAAATTGAAGGGATTTTTTGCAAAATGAATAACTATAATTTTATGTATTTTTATATTTATTTGGAATTTTTTTATTAACCTTTTCAATGCATCACGCCATGAATGTTTTACAGTGGCTTAAAATACTTCTGACTACCGTTAAACTGATTTATAAGACTGATTTTAGTTGTTGTTTATAATAATTTAAGATTAATATGTTGAAATTTCATATATGGAAAATTACAGTTTACTACCGAATATAGATGACGAGTATTGATACCGTATAGTGATGTAAAAACCAGGTTGACATTGAACATTTTAATTTAAACATTATAAAATTTCCAAATTATAAAAGTTATAAGTTTTTACTTCTATAGGCAGTGCAATTTTTGTGTATTTAAAACATTTATATATGTACGGAAGCATTCGCTTGCAAGATGTAATCTCCGCCGATTATTTATATAAATGTGGTGTAAGACCAAAATTAGAAAAACATAAGGTCCCATAAAAAATATAAATCGATATTTAGATTTTTTTTTAATTAAACTACTTAAACTGAAATTGTAGAACTACCAATACTCAGGCTTATTAAGAGCATAACATATGTTATTGTTGTTTCTATAATCATCACAATCGTTATCGAACTCGCCATCTATCCAATGTAAATTAATTAGTTCCTCTGTTATATAAACACAGTTAAGTTGTACATTCTTCAAACTATCATAGGAACGCATCGTCGTTTATATTACAAACCTCTTAAATATGATAAAAGAAGAAGCAGCAATGTTATTCCTACTGTTAGAGCAAGGACTTCCTTCGCCTACCGACAACATGGCAAACAATCAGTTGACCTGTATAATAAAATAAACAACATACTAAAAATCTATTCTGTTAACAGCTATGATTGTAAAAGGACAGTAGCAAACTGGTTAAAGGAACTTAACTATAATGATACTGAATCCTTATTAAATTCAAACGCTTAATATTGCGGGTATATAATTAGCTTACAGATAATCAGATACACACACACACACGCGCACGCACGCATGCACACACATACACACACACGCACACATACACACTCAAATAAGCTTGCAAATTTTTAAATTTTTATTTTATATTTTTTAACTATTAATTTTAAGTTTAAATCTTTTATTTTTATAACTCTGTGACAGTGATACTTTGGGGAAGGCGAGATTATCTGACACAGGTATCTCAATACCTACTAGATAATCTCAACCTAGTACGTGTGATGTAACAAATTGTTATGGAAATAAACTATTTTTATTTTTTTTTTTTTTATAAATACTATGATGCACATTATGAACCAGCTGGAATTTGTAAATTATTCTTTTCACATAACAACGAAATTAATGACACAACAAACTTAACAAATGTGTGTATGTATATATATTTATATATATATGTTAAGTGTGCGTGTGTATCACCAATATACTCTGAAACTACTCAATCCAATGCTATACGTCTAATTGACGTGTAATTCGGTATTCGTGATCTTTTTTTTCTTTTATCGGTAATCATTATGTTTCAGACATTTGTCCATAGAATTTGATTTGAGAATGATCTCATAGACTGTTATTTTATAATAAATTAAATAATATACAGATGATGATACAGCCTAAGGTGGAAAGACACTAACTTTATGCCTTTATGGTTTCTACACCGCATCGTACGGGAACACATGTCTCTGCTTTGGCGGCATATTTTGCTTTTAGGGTGGTAACAACCCACGGCTGAAGCCTCACACCAGCCCAGACTAAGACAAATTAGAAAATGATATCTCCTAAATCCATTGAACCGGTGATCGAACGCAGGAACTCTGCTAACAAAACGATTATTCGCACTTCTACTCCGAGGCCGTCTAATGAAAATACACTTTGCCATGAAAAAGCACAGTACAGCCAGTAAATAATAATAATAATTTATTTATTTACCAAAAATACAATATTTTGTTACAAAATTATTTTCCGAAAATTAGTTTGGTGTATCCATTTTACATTCGTTCTGTAGGTGAACTAGGTGAAACCTGTGTTAGTTGTAACACAGGTTTCACCTAGTTCAGCCAGTGTGTGTGTGTGGATATTTGTGACTTATAGGAGGGTGTGTAAAAAATGGTGGTATAACTTTTGTTGTTACTTTAAGAACACTTTCAGTTTCGTCATAACTTAGCTTTTGGAGGTAGGAAACGACTACTTTTTGAAAATTGTTTTATTTAGTGGATAAATTTGTATTTCTTTATTTATTTTATTATATAAGTAAGGCCCGAGGAAACAATAAAACTTATTTATAATATATATTACAAAATGGATGTTACGTTTTTCTAAAATTGTTTTAACACAGACCAATTCATTATGTTGTTTGGATAATGTGTAAAGTATAATCAATTGTCTTGTTGTAAGTTACATTGTTTGTATAGCAAATTGGTTGGATATAGAAAATTAATTAATTTTAAAGTAGTCCGTTGTGATACTTCTATCTTTTTTAATGTAGTTTTTGGGACCCCGCCCCATGATGAAATGCAGTAGGTAATTAAGGGCTGACGTAGCGCTTGGTATATGCGTTTTAAAATTTAATATTCAACAACATGTCTTAAATTTTTAAACATATATAATCTCGTGCTCAAAATATTAACATATTATAATAGCATCTTAATGCATTTTACTTAGGCCTATGTATATATCATAAATACAAAGAAGCCTACATATGCTTTCCTAGCCTATTAGTATCTACGAGCCTATTTATTAAGGCTAATTGCGTCTGGTATGCGAACCAGCTTATTTGCCATCACATGTCATACTCTATTAATACTGCATATTAACGATAAGGTCTTGCGCAAAATTAGATAGCTAGAGGGTAACTGCCTTGGCACTACAACCACATTTCTAACTAACTAAGCCCTGCTATCCTCCACTATGACTAAATCTGATACTACTAATAAATACTCTATTAAATAATATGACCTTTGACTAGAGGTAAGCTAAAATCTATATGTTCATTTTTATTATTTTGTACGTTTTCTTTTTTACTACATTAGTTTGTCCAGGCAGTTTTCACCATCAATGATAATAGCTTTCTTTATTGAATTCATTTATTTAATGTATATAATGTATTAAAATGATAAAAAAAGTAAAAAAAAAATCAAAATCAGTTTTATTATTTCGATCAGATCTCAAGGAAATATCAGGATAAGTAAGTAAGTAGCAGCCCATTAACGTCCCACTGCTGGGCACAGGCCTCCTCACTCCAAGGAGCGAGGGTTTTTAGAGCATAGACCTACCACGCTGCTCCACTGGGGATTGGCTGGCATAGTACACAACAAGTGTACTCTCTATTCCTTCACTCTTATAGTCAGATGTGACGGGAATCCGACACGACCGGAGAGAGATCAGGCGCAGGACCGACGGCTTAACGTGCTCTCCGAGGCACGGAGGTGGATTACACCGCCAACTTCCCAACTTCGGGCAAATATTGAGAAAATCTTAATAGAAAACTCAATATTGGTTTTTGAATTGACCCGACCCGGGACTCGAATCCAGGACCTCATATCTGTAGTAGAACAGGCTAACCACTAGACCAATGAGGCAGTTTGGGATAAACAGTAGCTAATATGTCATAACTGTATTGATAATTTATGAATACAATCACAATATAACTTTAATGAATATAATTTTTCATACATATATTCTGTACATTTAAATAAATAAAAAACTGTAGGTAGTTACTCGTTCATAACAAAAATTTGTTCTTTTAGTGAATGATTTTAATAATCTGTACTATTATTGTTGCGTATATTCGGAACAAACAACACAACTGTCTCTCTTTAAGTTGATACTATATATTATAACCCAACTCTTTTATCACATACGCGAAAAAAATTGTTAAACTTCTCTCTCTGCTCTAGAAATTTACGATTATTTCTTTAAATGACATGTAAGAAGGGGACTTAGAAACTTCAGAAAAAATTTCAGTAAATTTCAAATATTTACTTGAAAAATTTCACATAAATTATAGTTAAATTATACATAATTTAATATATAATAAATTAGTTCATTTTCTCAATGTCTTCATGATTATACTGCAATTTCTCGTAGTACGAAAAGGTTTAATTTGTACTGTTAAATTACACAGACTTCTATTATTAAACCTGACTATTAGCGGTTAGGCCGCAACTCTACAGTGTAATTCCAAACACAGGTATGTTTGCTCGTAGTTAATTAGGTTTTAGCATACAAATGAGTCAATTTTGTTGAATACAAGGACAATACACTAGTTATGCGAAAGAGGAAAAAAATCTGTGTATTTTAAACACTTAAGAATTTAGTGATGATAGAAGATATCATCACTACTTTCTTCAGTTAGCAAAGTTTTCTGGTAATATAGTTGGTCATCAATATCGCTTTTTTTCGTATGTAGTTTCATGAAAAGTGACGATGTTGTTTATGACAATTATATAACAAAAAACTAGAATATTTGTCAAGTTGTCGCATTTTAATTTTAGTTGATGCGGTAAAAATTTATAGTACGTAGGTAGCGGGTCGTAGGTTTACGGATCACACACCACGAGGAGTCTTAAGGGCTCATTCTCCACTGCCCTGTCAACTCCGCGGTGCAGCTCCCGTCGGCGGCAGTTATTAATAACCGGGCAGCACCCGTGGCAGGCGACCCTGCAGCTCCCGTAGGATGATTAGGCGCTCGCTCTGTCTTCGTACTAGAAATAGGAGGAGTAGGAGTAGTAGGACGAGCCCTGGAAATCGTCGAAAGTGGGTATTTTAGATTTTGCCCACTTTCAATAGTTGGCCCGCAACATTCATTTTCAGCTTCGGTTTAATGCTGGTCGCGAGATATTCGGTGGCGATTCACAGCATTAAATAGCTATCAATGGTGCGACCATCAATGACTTTTTACAAGACAATATAAGAATCAGATTAACAATAATAAGTACCCACTATAATTTGAGAACGAGTAGGTTGAGTAGAACAAATTACATTTATGCTTCTAGACAAGTGAATAATAATTAAATATTTTTGCGATATTAATTTTAGAACATATTTTAGGGAAAATAGACTAAATTTACAATGTTAACGAGTAAATCTATATAATTCCAACACTCACCATATATTGGGGTAATCCTTCCGTTTTTTTGAGTAAAACACTATAAACTGACGGTCTATAAAATCTATCACTCACGTTGATTAGGTTAAACAACAAGAGTGGTTTAAGGTTCCACTTTAAGGACAATATTTAATAAAATTATATAGATGAGAGCGTTGAGAAGCATGAGTGGATTAAAACTGAGTGACAGAGTGAGAAATAGTGTGATAAGAGAACGTTGTGGTATAAAAGAAGACGTAGTGACTAAAATTGAAAAAGGTATGCTTAGATGGTTTGGGCATGTAGAGAGAATGAATGAAAGGAGACTGACAAAAAGGATTTATGAGTCAAGAGTGAATGCGAAAGTTGGAAGGGGAAGACCGAGGCGAACGTTCCTGGACCAAATCCAGGACATTTTAAATAACGGCCAGGTCAAGAGTACTCTAAACCGACGAACTTGTATGAAAGATTTAATGAGATTGAAAGAAGCGAAGGAGATATGCAAGGATCGTGGCAAGTGGAAGGATGTTGTCTCTGCCTACCCCTATGGGAATAAGGCGTGATGCTATGTATGTATGTATGTATTATATAGATCGTGCCATAGCGACGGTGATCAAAAAAGTAAAGGATTCCTCTTCCTTCTCGTTCCGTTCTTGCCGGTTACTGTGTAACGTTTCATAAATAATATTATTAATCAATATTTAAAGATGAATGAATTTAGATTTTTTTGTACATGGTTTTAATCAGTATATTTAATTTTTTAAATAATAATTAAGTAGTAGTTTGTAATCGTTAAGTTAGTTCAATGTAGTTAGAAGTTGTTGTTGCGGAGCTTAGCTAGATGGCACCAGACGTTACAAAGAGTCTAGTAGTCTAGAAGTCAATTGCCAGGCTAAACATACATTTTGTAAAATAAGATTCCACAATCAACACGTTAAAATAATATATAACGATAACTCTTTGCCGGCAAAATATACCCAATAAATCTCTGTTAGTCAAGTTTTATATGTATTTTAATGTATGGCAATAACAAATAGTTCGTTTAAAATAAAAATAAAATATTAAGGTACTTATCGCAATAACTTCACAACTCTCGAGGCCACATCGGGTAAAATTGTGTATTTTAAAATATTTCTCTTTATAGCATGAGTTTTTTTATGTGAAAAAATAAAACAAATAATTCATGAACACCCGCAGTAAATCTGAGGGAAAAGCATTCGTTTCGTGTTGAATCAATATGCCGAGCTGCGATTTAAATGCATCGATGACTCCATTTTATTCCCTTACTATTTTTATACGAGCTTTTACCTACAATTTTATACTCGTGAACTATATTATAATGCCATTAAAGTCATCAGTAGTTAGTTTCGATAAGTTACAGATTTTACGAAACATTGCAGTGGCAAAATTGTTGCACATATATGTAAGTACTACATATTCCCCACGGTAATAACCGAAATTCTCAATAATGTGGGAATATGGGAAAACTCCGTCCATAGTGTTAATTGCGTAATCCTTTTACTGGATTATTAGGTATATATCTCCTACCGCGTAAGAGAGAGGATTTTTGGAGGATAGATCCACCACGTTGTTGTTCTATTGCTGGTTGGCAGGCTACACACATCCCTGACTTACTCCCGACGTTTTATTTCATCAAAAAGCGCAGTGATGAATCGGAACAAACAATGAAGCACGGCAGTTACTCTTTATGAAGAGTAACTAAGCGGAGGATCCTATCTACAAGACTATTCTCAAATCAATTTGAATCTACGGTATCGAAACCGCGAATTCTCTGAGCAAGAATCCACGTTAAAACAATAGACCATCAGAGCTTAATTGCAGTATGTTTCTATGTAAAAAGGTAAGTAAGCCCATTAACGTCCTCCTACGAGGATACGAAATTGAGCAAGTGAGTTCGTGAGTTATGACTATTGCGATTTTTTGCTTTTATAAAATCTTTATATATATAATGTTTCTGTATTTTTTCCGTGTAAAGTAAGTAGCAGCTCGTTAACGTTCCACAGCTGGGCACAGGCCTCCTCGCTCATATGAGAGAAGGTTTTTAGAGCATAGACCCACCACGCTGCTAAATTGCGGATTGGCAGGCACAGTACACATGTGCACTTTCTATTCCTGCACTCTCATAATCCGATGTGAGGGAGATCTACACGACCGGAGAGAATTCAGGCGCAGGACTTGAGACTTAACGTAATTTCCGAGGCCCAGGGTTAGAGTACACCGCTTACTTCCCAACTTCGGGCAAATATTGAGTAAATCTTAATAGAAAACATCGATTTTTGAATTGGCCCGACCCGGGACTCGAACCCATCACCTCATATCTCTAGTCGAACATGCTACCCATTAAACTAATGATGCAGTCTTTCCATGTATTGATTTTAAAATATTCGTACTGAATCGTGTAGAAAATTACTATAAATAGTATTTTTTTTTTTTTAAAAGAAGCTTCTTTATATTTAACAACGGATGGTAATCTTTTCATCAATGCCAGTGTTTCCATCTACACATAATATTACCACTGTACATTGTAACAGTAGAATAACCAAGATAAACGACGTGGTACCTAAGAGAATATACTAATAATTCATTCTCGCAGCTAACCCGTGCAGGGGTGTATTTTTCATCGGGAACGGACAGATGACGCTCAGATAGTGTCGTGTAAATAGAAAACGGACTCTGAAAGCGTTTTATTGGAATATGAATAGTATTTAATGGCGTTAATGAATTTGTAACGCTAGTATAGGAAAAATTCTTTCTGTACCATGTAATAACTATATTTTTGTAACTGACTTTTGCAACTTCATCTGCAATTATTCTGTTAACCATAAAACGGTTCACTATGAGCCAACCTTAAAATATAGACATATGCTGTCACTTTAAAAGAACAAACTATAAGATAACGCCTCTAAAGTTAATCTGCTTGGCAACAAATATAAATATAGTAACTAATAATGGTAACTCTAGTCGATAAATACGGAATGTATAAATTTCTTAATTTTCATGAAAACTTAACTGTTCTGATTAACAATTTTGGATTTTCTTGTTACTACTTGATTGCTTTCAAGCGTCAATATAATGATAAAAGAGCGTACAGGTGTATGAGAAGTTATTTTTCTCTCGTAAAAGTACAGCTCACGATTTCGGAATCTAAAGTACTTAAGTAAATAGCGTCATATCATTGTGAGAAAGAATCAAATCTCTTCTGTAATATGTAGTAAAAAAATTGTTTGACATAATTTAACTTTGTAATTTTTCAGTAAAGAATACAATGTAAATGTAATTTTCAATGAAGATTTGCTCACCAGCACCTACGTTCTTGAAATTAAAACAAAAATACTTACAACTACATTCATTGTGTTAAAGTAAAAAGTAACGACTAAACAAAGTCAACCATTTCTTTTGTAACGTATAATTAAAAGAGAAATTATTTTGTGATATGATTTCATGAAAATATTTAACATTATTTGTGATATTATTTCAAAGAGAGATAATAAATATGAACTCCAAGGAGCAATTAGTTCATTCTAAAATCACAAAAATAGCAACTTGGGCGTGGGCTATTATACATAGTACTGCTTTTTATGTGTAATATGTAATTATATTAACTTAATTTTATATAAAACTAGCGGGAATATTATATATACTAAAAAACCATCAAAATAGACTCAGGAGCTTTAGTATAAAAACGTAATAGAAAATTACCACCATATTTATTTATTAAATATGTATAAACACGTGAAAATTATATAACAGGAAATTTTAAATGTATATCGCAGTCCGAAATATTCATAGCACACTAGAAGGCTGTGATTGAATGAAAGAACGAATGAAATATTTCGTGCGCGAACGTTAAACAATGGCCGCTGATTTTCAGACCGCGTTTCGACCAAAAATTTATTGTACGTCTGATAATGTCCGTTAGACACCTCATTAATTCTTTGGTTGAATTATTTGACATTTTGACACGATATGAAAGTATTATTTATTTACTATAACGTCCCACTGATGGGCAATTTCCTACTCATTGGTAGGAGAGATGGTTATAGGATGAGGTGATAGGATGGATGGAACATAACCCCACCATGCTACTCCACTGCAGGTAAATAAGCTACACACATCTCTCGGGATATGCAGATTTACTCACTGTTTTTCGTTACCGCAATGATGGATTTGAAAGAAAAATCAACACACTTAAATTTGAATTTCATAAAGAGAAACATAACGGTGATTGCTGTGATTTCGAATCCGCGATTCTCTTAACGAGAATCCACGCGTCCACGTCAATTTTAGTCTATAACATTAGTCTACGTTAATACCGAATGTGATATAAATTATTAACTTAAGAAATTAAGGTTTTTCTGAATCCTATTGTCCTTAACGACGTTTAGACTCTGCCATTAGATTATACAAAGCAGAAAAATGTATAAAAAAATTATAGTTACATCTCTTTATACTAGCCTAAAAGCCATGGTGACAAAGGTGACGTAATCGGAGCGGTCAAGCATAATGGGACAGCATTGTATCTAATCGGGCTGACTTATCGTTGAAATGAACGGTTTGCGCAGCGTTCCATTGTTGAACACGCTTTGAACGTACCAGTAAATGGAAATAAATTTTGACTGCAAATTGGGAGACTCAGGCTGTTGCAATTTCATTAAATGAGAATCGAATTTGATTACCTTTGAAAGCAACATTTCTTTAAATAATTCAGGATGGAGGACTCGTGATTCTCGTTCAAAGGGGTCATAAGTTCGAATCTTGGCCAGTCACCGCTAAGTTTAGTTTATCTTTTATCAAACAGAAACTTATGTACCATTTCCTTATCAATCCATCACTGCATATTTTGATGACGGAAAACACCTGTACATCCCGGTTGTGATTCTGGGGTATATATACATATACCCCAGTAACCTGCTAATCTGCAGTGGAGCAGCTGGAGGTATACGAGTATGCTCTAACAACCCTCGCTGCCATAAATGAGGTGGCCTATGCCCAGCTGTGGAACGTTTATAAACTACTACTAACCTTTTTTATGTTATATATTAGACACGAATAACAGTATTTCATAGTCCGGATTATTATGTTTATTTTCACAACATTACTTACCTACATATATTTGATTTACAACATTCATTCCCCTTCTTTATATTGCGCACATTTATATTGTGAGAAAATAACAAAGATAATTTGTGAAGTTAATAAACAATTGTTTGTAGGTAATTTCGAACAACTCCCAAAAGATCTGTTACGAAGTTGGTCTCCGGTATTAAACTGTAATTACTGAAACAATTCGTTGCCGCGCGTTCATAAATACGCACATAATTTGGAGGCAGTTGTACGTACTAGATATAATAAGAAAATACGATTTTTAGTAGCGATCATACACATTAAGATATATGTAAAAGATTTAGCTTTAAAACTCATTATAGTAATGCAGTTCGCCTTTCAAATTATTTGTAGTTGCTGGCGTAATGCTGCAAATACTCACTCCTTTATTAGTAGACAAGGTAAGTGAAGGTAAACAAAACGAAAGTTATGCCTTTTGAAAGAGATGAATCTATAATGAATGGCAATATTTTGGTTGATGGGTATCAAGTGGAAGAGGTGAAAGAATTTGTATACTTGGGATCTAAATTTACAAAAGATGGAACATGTGAAAGTGATTTTTAAAGGAGAGTGAATGTAGGGAATATGGTAAATAGTGCCCTGCGCGCGTTTATAAATAGCCAGAGAGTGTCTCAAAGGGCCAGACTGGCTGTGCATGCAGGAGTATTGGTGCCAACTCTTATGTATGGTAGTGAAAGTTGGGTATGGCAAAAGAATCACAAAAGTAAAATAAATGCGGTAGAGATGAGAGCGTTAAGAAGTATGTGTGGATTAAAACTGAGTGACAGAGTAAGAAATGGTGTGATAAGAGAACGTTGTGGTATCAAAGAAGATGTAGTGATTAAAATTGAGAAAGGAACGCTTAGATGGTTTGGGCATGTAGAGAGAATGAATGAAAAGAGACTGACAAAAAGGATTTATGAGTCAAGAGTGAATGCGAAAGTTGGATGGGAAAGACCAAGGCGAACGTTCCTGGATCAAATCCAGGACATTTTAATTAAGGGCCAAGTCAAGAGTACTCTAAACCGACGAACTTGTATGAAAGGTTTAATGAGAATGAACGAAGCAAAGGTGATATGCAAGGATCGTGGCAAGTGGAAGGATGTTGTCTGTGCCTACCCCTATAGCAATGAGGCGTGATGTACGAGTATGTAAGTATGTTAATTCTATTTATTGATTAAGATCTATAACACTTACATGACAGTACATACAAACTCTGATACATTTGCTCTGCACTATTGAATTAATATATAATGTAAAAGATTTTTTGTTAAGTTCTTCATTATGTTATTTTCTATGCCTTGTCATTTTTCTTTATTGTCTTTGTTTATTTCTTAAATTGTTTTTGTTATTGTTAAGTAAGAGCGGAGTCTTCTGCCACAGGGCTAAGTTCTATCCTTAAAAGAAGGCTCCAACCTTTTTATATGTTAAAGTGCTGAAGTTAACAAAATCAAATTCTTTTATTATTTATTTATTTACATACACAAATAACTACAAATGTTATTGTTAATAACTACATAGTGAATATGTTGTTTTAACATATTTCTTCGTTGAAGTCGGTATTCTAGATAAAATTTTTGCTTATTATTATATCATAACAAAATAGAATATATAAAAAGAACTTTAATTTGAATGTTAATGATGAAAATGGCGCAGAAAATGACTAAGTATGTCGAGTGTGTTAGTAATAATTAGGTCATGATACTCACAATTGACATATCGTCGCTGCAAGCTGTTCGCCCTTTGGTGCCTCAAGTGTTTTTGAAGTCGCTTGACACAGAACATTGTTGAGAGTTAACTATGTATAAAAGTGCAAAATATATTTATATTTCTGTAAGGAATGATAACCCAATTAATTAAATTTAACGCGGTTATTACCTTATATATAAGTTGCGGTGTATAAGAGAACATTTCATATTTATGCCAATAATGGTTATGAAATACTTAAAGCAGGCATATTCTAGTATTATTTTGCATGATTGGCTAATTTTAAACATTATTAATTAAACCCAAAATTCATGAAAATAAAAATAATCTTCAAATGTGGTTAACAAAACTATTACATTAATACTAAACACTTTATATTTAAGCAAATTATCAAAGTTTTTTTGCAAAGATAAGAAAGCTCTTTTGAACGAATGATTGACAATAAAAATATAATTCAGAAGTGTTTTCTAATGTTTCAATATGTATACAATGAAATTATGTGTTTATAATGTAAAAGTGACATTGTTTACTAAATGATGCTCACACGATACTTGTACGAAACGCAGATTCATAATTAGCAGTTATCGACTAATAATATTGGACAACAAATCTTTTTTATAGCTTTGAAAATTAAAAGCTTTAAAAGTGTTAATGCGTTATATAGTCAAAACGTTCACATACTTTGTTAATTTATTACTATTACGAGTATAATAACGCGTCGACGATTTTATCGTCATTATTGTCGACAGCTTTGACGGGCAGTGAAAAGGAATTGCAAAAAGCGGAATTTCAAATGTAAACAAATAAAGGTATATTTCATACAGTCGTGCTTTACACAGAAATTATATCATAAAAAGAATTATAACGACTTTTAAAGCTATTTTTATTATGAACAGAATGAAGTACCATCTGGATGTTTTTATAAAGAGCTGAAGACTCGCTTTACTATTCAAAACTGGGTTCACAAAGTCAGAACTGTTGATGAATAAGATCGGACTGAATTATTTTTTTTAATTTCGCAGACGAATTCACTCTGTGACCAAGAAAGAGTGGCAAAATGAACATTGAAAGCAATCATTATAAAAATATCCGAATGGTAACAAAATTTTGTTAGAGCGCGCTGCCAGGCAATGAAAGGTAAATATTTTTAAATCATTTATTTGCTTCAAGATTTCATTGGATTAAAAGGTGTTCTTGTATGCTGTGTTCGCGCTGAAAAGAGCTGCAATCGGTGTGCTCCGAATCATCATCAATATGCTGTCCTAAAAAAGATAAATAGTACATAAACCAAAAAGATTCTTTCTCATGAAGCTGCAATAAAACACCAGCAATATCGTCATACGAAATAAATTGTAAATAAAGTAAACGTAACAATTTTTCATTAAAAACTGATAAGATAAATATGATAAAAAACTTCTTTTGGTCTGTTTAAAACTGATGGTCATTTTTTGTCAAATATATAGCACAATTGATAAAGGAGCTAAACGTTTCAAGGTTTATGTCATAAAAAATACTTGGAATCATTATTTCCGAAGACCTGGCTTGTGCTCATACAATATTAGGCGTATTGTATAAATATTTTTTCTACTTAGATTTGTTTATTACTTAGATTTATTTGTTACTTAGATTGTATAAATATTTTAGAAAACTTGTTGTACGTCCATAAAAATATTGACTCTTTTAGGAAGAAAAGTGAATGCACCTCATATAACTTAAGAAATGGAAATAAAATTGCTGTAAATTCTAGTAGGCTACATAAAATTGACAAGTCATTCAAGGGTAACTGTATACGGTTCTATAACAAACTCCCAGAAGAAGTTACAAAAATGTCTCTTAATAAATTTAAATCTTTTATTAAAAGAAAACTAATTGAGAAATCATTCTATAATTTGAAAGAATACTTAGAAGACAAAAAAGCGTGGGAGTGAATGAATTGCTCTATATATATATAGATATAGAATATTTTTAAATTAAATATTGTAATGATGATAACAAAAAAAAAAAAAAGTACACCCGACTGAGTTTGTTGTGGGCTCTTCTCAGATCAGGGCGCGAAGGAACCCTCGTAACTTTAGATTGTAAGTCGTTCTTTTATGTTATCATCAGTCATTCATTTAAATAATAAATGGAAAAAAAAACGATATTTGACGATTCAAAAGTGCTGTAATAGGCCTACTTGAATAAAGATATTTTGACTTTGACTTTGACTTTGACTTATTTAATCAAGGACTAACTGTCTGTCAGGACTAGTAATACACTCCGTATTGTATTTCACAAGATAATAAAAAGTCTTAATAAAATTACATAGTCCCCTGACTCTCTTCCTTCCTCACCATAGACAAATATATAAAAACGTATTGTTACATACATACATGCATACATAGCATCACGCCTCATTCCCATAGGGGTAGGCAGAGACAACATCCTTCCACTTGCCACGATCCTTGCATATCTCCTTCGCTTCTTTCATTCTCATTAAACCTTTCATACAAGTTCGTCGGTTTAGAGTACTCTTGACCTGGCCGTTATTTAAAATGTCCTGGATTTGGTCCAGGAACGTTCGCCTTGGTCTTCCCCTTCCAACTTTCGCATTCACTCTTGACTCATAAATCCTTTTTGTCAGTCTCCTTTCATTCATTCTCTCTACATGTCTCTCTACATGCCCAAACCATCTGAGCATACCTTTCTCTTTTATACCACAACGATCTCTTATCACTATTCACACACTATTTCTTACTCTGTCACTCAATTTTAATCCACTCATGCTTCTCAACGCTCACCATCTGGCTACCATATTCCCTGAATTTACTCTCCTTTCAATATCACTTTCACATGTTCCATCTTTTGTAAATTTAGATCCCAAGTATACAAATTCTTTCACCTCTTCCACTTGTTCCCCATCTATCAAAATATTGCCATTCATCATAGATTCATCTCGTTCAAAAAGCATAACTTTCGTTTTGTTTACATTCACTTTCATTCCTTTCCCTTTCAAAGCTTCATTCATAATATTTAGCATCTCCTGTAGCTCATTAGTGGATGACGCAAGTATTACTTGATCATCATCGTAGAGTAAACATTTGATGAGTAATTCATTCATTCTTAACCCAAACATACTTTCTTTTAAATCTGTCATACAATTATCTATGAATAGGTTGAACAGTCATGGTGACCCATCCCTGTCGAACACCCCTTTCGACAGGAAACCACTCCGTGTACGCTCCGTTTATTCTCACACAAGCACTAGAACCCTCATAGAGAGACTTCAATGCTTGAATCAGACAACCGTTCACCCCATACATTGATAACGTTGACCACAGCTCACTCCTCACCACTCCATCATAGGCCTTTTATAAATCTACGAAAGCGCAATGAACTTTTTGTTTAAACGTATTGTTGCCAAACACTTTTCTTTCTCTTTATTACTGCTTGTCCGAGGAAAAGTATATGTAATATTTCTACTTACATTAAGTGATATTGAAAACAGATTATACTTATTTGCGTAATTTTGTGATCACTACGACCCTATTCGATTTAACTATTAATCGGTTTCTATGAGCTGCATATTAATGTTGGTCCATTTGCATTCCTGAAACCAATTAGTTCTTAATATATGGGTCTCTAGCCTGCCGGTGTAAATTAGTAGTCGATTGGCTGATTCTGAATGCAGAATTAGTACCTGCAATGACATGGTATAGGAGTACAATTAATGTAATGAACAATTCTAATTGAACTATTCTATAGACGTGCAGACATTTGTGGCATTACAACAAAAAAGTATTGTTAGGAATACAATACTTAAAATTGCAATAAAATTATATTGATTAAATTAAACGTTACTCAAACTGCCATCTAGCCATAATTCTAAGACGACACTAACCAAAGGCCTCAGTGGTCTAGTGGTTAGCATGTTAGACTACAGACATGAGGTCCTGGGTTCGAGGCCCGGGTGGGGCCAATTTGAAATTGATATTGAGTTTTCTATTAACATTTTCTCAATATTTGTCCGAAGTTTGGAAGTTGGCGGTGTGACCCACCCCCTTGCCTCGGAGAGTTCATTCAGTCGTCGGTCTTGCACCTGATCTCTCTGATCGTATCGGATTCTCGTCACACCGGACCATGAGAGTGAAGAAATAAGAGAGTGCACTTGTTGTGTACTATGCCTGCCAATCTGCAGTGGAGTAGCGTGGTGGGTCTATGCTCTAAAAACCCTCTCTCATATGTGTGAGGAGGCCTGTGCCCAACCGTGGGTCGTTACTGGGCTGCAATTTACATTTTTTTTTACTAACCAAATTGGGTGAAATTTCCTTAAAAAAAGATTAGTGCTTTGAGATCCCACAGTTTTATTCTAACTACGACTTGAGTATAGCTCATTCAAGCAAATAAAATAAATAATATTATATCACTACATAATCTTAGATTTCATCGAAAATCTTATACTTCCCTTGTTGTAAAAGACAATTTTTTTTCTATTATATCCACAATTTGGTTGCTTTATAATATAATATTACAATATAGCCTTACATACTAATTAGTAATAATACTTTGACCTCATGTACCTAATATGTACTTGTATTATCTAAGTCCAGAGTCCAACGACCACGCTGAGATTACTATAATGTCTAGTTCTAATAGTAGTCGATAATGACGGACTACTCACACACAGACACTCTCTTGTTATTTATCTATATATATAATACTCAAAAATTATGTCTATGTCCCTTATAGTTTTTAAAATTCTCAATCTAATGTGCTTCGATTTAATTAGTGATTATGTGTCTATGATAATGCAAAAAGACAAAACTCACTTAATAGCTCATTTACTTAGAGTTATTCAAAATATACACTCGTCGTCGTCGTCGTCGCTTCAACCGATGGACGTCCACTGCTGGACATAGGTCTCACGTAATGATGTCCACAAGGCCCGATCTTGCGCCGCCTGGCTCCAGCGGCTACCGGCGACCCTCTTTATGTCGTCGGTCCACCTTGTGGGGGGTCTCCCTACACTGCGCCGCCCGGTGCGGGGTCGCCACTCCAGCACCTTCGGGCCCCAACGTCCATCGGTCCGTCGGACTATGTGCCCCGCCCATTGCCACTTCAGGTTCGCGATTTGTAGGGCTATGTCGATGACTTTGGTTATGCTACGGATCTCCTCATTTCTGATTTGATCACGTAGAGAAATTCCGAGCATATATACACTATTTGCGATTAAATTGCAATTTAGCATTGTAGACGTTCACTAAGAAAGGTTTTCTCTTATGTTTCAGATCCCATGAGAATATAAGAGAAAACCTTTCTTAGTGACCGTCTACAATGCTAAATTGCAATTTAATCGCAAATAGTGTATATTTTGAATAACTCTAAGTAAATGAGCTATTAAGTGAGTTTTGTCTTTTTGCATTATCATATCATGGGATCTGAAACACGCGAGTTTTTACGCGAGAAATTTAACTAAAATATTCTTAACCGTTAATAAATATTGTAATACTGTTTAATGCTTCATTTTTGCTTTTAATGAACTAAATGTGTTATTTCTACACACGAAATTTGCTAGAATAAACCTCTGGTACATCTCGATCTTCATAAAGGTATGCATTATTCACAATGTACAAAATTAATATTAGTTTAAGGCATAATTTATACTGAAATATCTACTCGTAGATAGAAATGCTAATCTTTCTTTAAGATGAAATATTACTGGCAAAGACTGTTGTCTGTTTTTCCCAAATAGTAGTAAAATAAAACTATAAGCAATGTATTACGAAAACATTTCTGAAACTCTGAAATGTTTAATATTTTAATATATAAAAGTCTCGACTCCGGATGTTTGTAGCCAAGTTCCTTTGAAATGGCACAACCGATTCTCATAACATTTTGTGTACCTATTCAGTTGATTTGAGAATAGGATGTAAACTATTTTTCATATTCCTAAGTGATAACTCAATTTTTTATGATTCGGCATTAAAAACTACGTACAACCCAAAAATTTTCTACTACCGAAACATTCACTAGAAATAAACTCAAACGTTTATCAACTCAAATATTATATTAATGATGAAATGAAATTAAATGTTTTTATTTGCTTGATTATGGATATATAACTTCGTCTTTAATATTGTAAATGATTCCAACATATTCTGCCATTCATGTATTTAGAAAGCATGCAAATAGTTTGATATTAAAATAAGAGCACAGTAATCATATCACTTGATCAGAATATACATAGTCAATACCTTAGATATAAAATTAATCCATCTAAAAGATTTCATAAGAATGTAATTTTAAAATTAGTTGAAATATTATATTCACAATACAATTTACCAAAAATTATACAAACAGGAAGAAAAGACTACAGTCAATGCCTTACTTATTTAGTCAAGCCTGTTGATCAGTCAGGAATAAACAAATACACAGGCCTCCTTACTAATAGAAGGGGTTTTTAGAGCATAGACCCAACACGCTGCTCCACTGAGGGTAGACAGGCATAGTACACAAGTGTACTCTCTATTTCTTCACTCTCATTGTCCGATGTGACGGGAATCCGACACGATCAGAGAGTGATCAGGTGCAGGGACGACAGCTTCACGTTCTCTCTGAGGCACGGGGGTGGAACACACCGCCAACATCCCAACTTCGAGCAAATTTCCATTTTTGATTTGGCCCAACCGGGACTCGAACCCAGGACCTCATGTCTGTGACCGAACGTGCCAACCATTAGGACCAATGTTAGGAATAGTAATGAGTTTAATATTTTCCACATAATAATAAAAAATGTATATAATTACACATTCCTCTGTCTCTTACTTCGTAGCCTTAAATAAATATAAAAAATTGAACGGTCTGTTTGTAATGTCATAATACCAGTAACTAATTAAACACATACAAGTGTTTGCAATATACTTTTACCTAAATTAAAATATGTAGTCTATTTGTTTCAGCTAATGTCCGAAAGGTTTCCTTTTTTACATTAATATTTTAGGACGAGAAATTTCACGCGTATCACTAAAATTACATTGAGCTAAAGCGAAGTGTGATCACGTTATAATATATTTATTCATAATTACAGCAAATTTTTAAATCACTACACATTCTTTAAGAATCATTTTCAAAAACAATTTACGAATAATATGTATCTTATAAACGGCTTATAATAAAGACATTTACGATTTTCGTTTGCTTTACTTTACATGTATTTATATGCCAAAGTTTATTGCTAAGGGAATATGACATATTGCAGGCAGTAAAACTATCATATGCGGCGTTTAAAGCAATATGGTACAATATAAATGTTTAAACTTAAACACATCCGCTACCAGATTAACTGTACATGTCATAAATATAGGCTTTTTTTAGAGTTTTTTATATATTTTTTCCTCTATTGGTCTATTGTCTCTAATATCATGTTTCTAGTTGTTATTAGGTTCTTAAATAAACCTAAAGAATTTAAGTATCAATAAATTATGCAATAAAAATTAATTAAGCATTGTATTTCATTGCAGTTTCCTCTTCACTAGGAAAATATGTTTTCATACCTTCAACCTAACAAATAATATAATACTAATCTAACAAAGAACTATTTAATAAATAAAATAAAAAAGTCTATTCCTACACCCTCTATCACGACCTTAAACTAGTTATACAGAAAAAACATTTAAACCTTTTACTTGACCCTTCTATATCTCGCTATCCATACAACTATAAAATTTTTGGTCAATGCGATTCTTAATTTAAATACTCAATTAATATTTGAAAAAATATGAACTTCAGTGGACGAATAAAATCGTTAAAGATCAAAAATTTTAAAAACATATTAGTAGGGAAAATGTGAGCTAAAAGTAAAAATACTCTGACATGTTTTTAATAAAAAGGTGTTTATTAATTATAATCTCAGTAAAATTACATTTATTCACATCATCACTACCTGCCAGATGAGACATTTATTATGCGTAGAGCTGACGTCGATAAATATAAAATATCTAGTAATTGGTGAGTCGGCAGTATATCGTTTCCTTGAGGGTTAGAGTGCTTCTTGGTCCCTTGACCCAGATCCTTGCAACGTCTGCAATTTTATATTTTTAAATTGTAAAAGTTCTCGTATACCTGTATGTATAAATTAGCTTCTTACTGAAGTATAATTTATATGTATCTTTCTTTTACTTTTTTGATAGAGTGCCGACAAAATACACATTAAAAAGAATTTCATTTAATATATTATACTATGTGTGTACGTCCGTAAATTATCTAACAATCTTACATAAGAAATCACGCGTCACAGTATTTGTTATTGAAATTCTCCCAAACACTTGACCCATTTTACAATTTTTTTGTGTATATTTGGCAGGTCTGAGGATAGGTCGTGAAATATTCTCCATTTTCAATTGCAATATGAAGCTACGGGAGGCTGCTAATTGTATAATTATAAAGATTTGTAAAGATAAATTGTCACAAAAGTTTGAAACCAACCAACCGATGAGCCTAAGACCGGTTTCATTACTCAACACTAACTCACGCTTCAATTCTATTTACAACTGACTTAAGAGTTAACAAACTGACTCCTTTTGCAATGTAATTAAGTACGAATATCCTTGTTTTTAGTGAGGATTTGGAGCTATGCTAGTGACACCACGGAGTAAAAAGTATATGAAGGTCATGGTAGCGCTTTAATCGTTATAACACAATCGCTCAAGGCATTAAGAAGCTGTTCTTCATTATGATAACTTCATTATTCGCAAAATTGTGAAAAAGTATCCAAGAATTTGTGACAAAGTTTAACTGTTTTGTCAATTCCATTGAAAATTTATTTTCACGAGAGTTTCTTTCCACAATGCCCGCAGGCGTCGACATCTTATATATTTTTATTATTTCCTCTCTTAACGCAGTTATGGTATGAGAAGTGGCTCTGAAATCAACTTGATTATATTTTTTTCACGAAAAAATAACGCTGATACTTATTATACTCTTATTTAATACTTGTTTGTCAGCAGAGGTTTGTGGTTTTTTCACCTGCGTAGTTTATAAATACTTTGTTCATTTCTGGCCTTGATCAACTTAACTATCTATCTGATCTAACTGAGCTGACACAAACTCCCAATATTGGTAAAGATTCATGAAGAAGTAAAGCCTCTTGTGCATCTGTGAACCGACGGTAGTAAAAGGATATCTCCGAATATATTCTTCCCAAACGACCATTACATGTGAAACAGAGGCAAGATATACAAAGTAAGTTAGACATTAAATTAAAACATATTTGATGATAGTACACAAAGTTCCAAAAAGAAACAGCAAATAAAAATATAAGTATGCAATAGTGATATAAATATTGGTAATAAAAAAGATTGACAATAAACAAACTTGCATTACCTTGCCCGAAACCCCTTTTTCTTAAAATAATGGAAATCTGAGCAAAATCGACTCATGGTAATATATTTAGAAATAATAACTTAAGTACATATGTTATATCCTTTAATTAATGTATTTATAGTTCCTTGAATATTAGGCTAAGATCACTATGCAACACTTGTTATAGTTAAAATAAATGTAAACCCTATTTTACATTGATTAGTCAAAATTTTAGTAATAAGCTATATTTATTTTAAACGGTAAATTCACTTTTATTTTACATTCATAAATTTTTTCAGGTACAGGCTGTTAATGAAATGAGTATCAAATATCTTGAATGTAAGTTTTCTTTAGAGTTTGTGTTATATAATTATTCTATTGCTTTTATTATATACCGACTAGTATATTCCATCACAGCAAACAACATTTGCGATTATAAATGTTTACAAAGGAAATTAAAATCCCCTAGATAACCTTAAGGTTTCAAATACTAACCAAAGGATTTTGCATACTAGCCAACTTTTAGGCTAATTATCTTATCGCTTAAAATGAAAAATAAATCCTAAACATACGTTAAGACCACAAAGTTTGTAAAGGGTAGATATAAAATACGTCAAATTGCCAACAAACAACTTAAAGAAAGTGGAAACTTTAGAGAAACATAAAATTTTAGATGTATTTTAAGTTTAATGTTACAAGTAAGTACTTCAAGAAGTCAAAAAGTTGACAAGCTACCCTTTGAAATTACATCTTACAGTGCATGCATAAAAACATAAAGATATTTAAAAAAAACGCAAATGAAATGTAATATTCGAGTTCACTTAGATTCTTTTATATCAAAGAATCAAAACGATGAAGGTGATATGATTATCATAGTATAATTATAAATAATTTTAATGAAATCTGTCTATAATTTTTCTTATTTTTGTTGACGAGTTTTTGCACATTTTCAAAGATACAATCGTGCTAAATCGAATTCTCTAATACGACGAATTTCTTAATTACAACTTAGAATTAAAGCAAAATATGACATTTTTAAATTAGAGAAAAATCAGAATGTACCATTTTCTGTCTAAAATTAATTAACGCTGTAATAGTTCGTGCTACATCTCACATCATACCAGTGTTAAGAGGAAAATAAACATCATTAAGGTAGAAAATTAATAGAGAAGCATGATAATATATTGCTTTAAATTTCGGCCTGAATAGAAATTTAATATATTACTTTATTATATTCGTGTATTTACTTAGGACATTGTTGCGATAGTGAAATTGAAATAAAACATTTGTTTATTTTATTTTGAACTAACCCGTGACTGCGACTTTGTTTTAATAGAAACTTTGTTTTCTCTTTTAAATAACGGACTTTATTTTTATTTTACTATAGATTTTTTTAAATCATGTGAATGTGAATTTTTTTTATTACTGATAGGTTCTCGCTTGACTATGACCTCACCTGACGGTAAGTGATGATGAAGATGGAAGCGCGCTAATCTGATAAGAGGCGATATACCTCTCATGGTTTCTACACAGCATCGTAGCGGAATACAAATCTCTTTAGCGGTACGTCTTTGCTGGTAGGTTGGTATTTAGCCGCGTCCGAAGGCTCCCATTAGTCCAGGCTGGGAATCGAACCCGAGACCTCTGCTAGCAAAGCGAGTACTCGCATAACAACGCCAGCGAGGCCGTCAAAAAGAATGTCAATTATAGACTTTATTTTTTTATGTCTGTTCATTTTAGTTTATGTACGATTATCCACTGACTAACTTCATATTATAAAGTATAACTTACTTTATTTTTTGTTCTCAAATTTCTATAATAATGACAAATTTCAAGCATATAACATCACACTGAGTCGCAAAAAGTCGTAATCGGATATATATAAATATAGCTTACCACAAAGTTCATCCACGTTTATCTATGAAGGCACTAATCAGATTTCAAAGAGATATTTTATGTTTCTCAACATATAATTTAAAATGATAAAGCGTATCTTTTAAACTGTTAATCTATTACACATGAACAAAGCGTTCGATTTTGAGTATTTTGAGTTTGAGTATTTCATAGGTCAACCCCAAAAGGCACCAATCTTCGACTTTAAGAAGTTTATAGTAGGCATATATTTTCGTTAGTGTGAAAATTATCACAACTTATCAAAACAAAAGACATTTGCACGAATCATTAAACGTGGATATTACAATAAAATATTCTCAGAACCAAAGTTAGGTATATTAGCTTCGAATTCAATGAATTCTGCGAAATTTATATCAAAACTTTTCACTTTCATTGCGTTTGTGAGACTTTTACCGATAATGTATTTAAAGTTTGAGTTTATTATATAAGGTAAGAAAAATATAGGTAGTTGTGACTTTTGCATTCCACAATAGTTAATCCCCTGCATGTATTGCAATGGCTTTTTAAATTTGCTGTATAAAAACTCCATACTATACTCTAACAGCATGCTTTGCACTGCCGCTTTATACGAAATAATCGTACACCATCTATTACACATTACATTGCGATATCGAATGCAATGGAAGTGATAAGTGAGAACATTTTATCTCTTTGGAGGAATAGTATAGCAGTCCATAATATAGGAACAAAAACATCCTGATTTTTATTTATATTTTTACAGTTATGAGACAGATATTGGAAATAATTGAAATTAACTAATACCTTTTCTGGACGTTGAAATTTTACGTAGATTTATGTAACATTAAATAAATCGTTACATTTGTACTTATCTTAAAATGAAAACAAGACTTGTTGTCCTTGTGTTCTCGCTAATCTCTGAAACTATTGAAAGTACATACAGTGGTTCAAAATCAAAATATTCTTTATTGATGTAGGCTCATAAAGCACTTTTGAGTCGTCAGTTTGTTCGTTGGTAACAAGTCTACCACCGGTTCGGAAAGTTGAATCCGCTGAGAAGAAACCGTCAAGAAACTCAACGGTAACTCTTTTAAAGATATTTTTTTATATTGCAATGTGTAATATATTGCTTCTGTGAGCAACTAGATTCAAGTCCAAACATTTCTATTGATCACATTTAAAGTTTTAAATGTTTTGATTACATCAATAATCTATCCAGTTATCTGCTAGGCTTCTTTTTATTCGGAAATCAACACTAAAACGGAATATTACTAGTATCACACGTATAAGTAATATCACATTAAACCATAGTCAAACATTACCGGGTTTTTTATAACTCCGTCATATATTTAAAGAAATTTTGTGTAGAAACAAGAGTGTCATTATTTACAAAGGCTTTCTGAAACCTTATATTAGCATAAAAATGAACCCTGAAATATTAATTACGTAAATAACGTCATATAACGCTAGTATGCATGACCCAAAAACTAGGTATCACAAAACAAAGTTCGGATGAAACCAGAATAGTTATATTAGTTTGCCGTAAATAAAACTTTGCAAAATGTTTGCATCAGCCCGTAAAAGCAAACTATGCAGTGTTACGTTACCTAGAGCAAGGCACAAACTCTTGTTATTTTATTACTCCATATAACTAAGTCTCACATTTTTTGCCTTTATGAAAACCTACCATTACTTCATACTCTCCCTATACATATATATCTTTTTTAAATATTCAATCGTTATTTAAGCACTTTTGAACTAGTGATTAATGAAACTGACGAGAAAATATGGGACGTGCAAGCGGGATTTAGAAGAGGAATGGGATGTACGGATGAGGTCTTTTCTTTACGGTGCATAATTGAAAAATGTTTGGCAACACCAAAAACTTTATTGCGCTTTCGTAGATTTAGAAAAGGCCTATGATGAAGGTTGTCCTTTAATAGTTTTTTTTATAATATTCTGAAGTTCTATTCAACAGATTACTCAGTTTACACTTGAAGAAAACAACCTTGTTCAAGCAGTACTAACTGGGTGACTTCTTTATAGGTCAGGCTTTCGTTTTCCTCGGCATTCGAAACCACAGTAATGAGTTTCACCTTTTATTTTCTTTTATTGAGATTCCGGATTATTCTAATCTTTTAAGTGCTCGGTTGGTTTTTCATTCAGTTTAATGCTGTGATTTTAATGTTATTCGACTTCGAGGGAAGGGTTTATTTAAATGAAGAAAGCTAAGCTTCTAATGGTAAACATTCTTTGAACTATTCAACCCCTTTTCTTATTAACATAGTATATTTTCTTAATTCAAATTTAGATAAAGTTAATAAATAACATGTAATATAAATAAGTAAAGTCTATTCCTATGCCATTTATTATAGCACGAACTTAGACTCATAGAATTACATGGAAAGAAACTTTTAAAATATTCACGTTAGACTTATTATACATGAACGAACGGGAAAAATACAAAATGTATTAAATTCACATTACCAAACGTAAAGCAAGTGAGAACCATTGTTAAACTTAATAATGAGGAACTTGATCTGGTAGATAGTACCGTTTTTTTAGGCATTATGTTAGATAGTAAACTACGATGGGGGCCCCATATAAGAGGTCTATCGTCTATCCAGGCTGATATAGATGCAATATTTGTGGTGCAGAAAAGGGGTATTCGAGCGATCTACAATATGGGTCCAAGAGAGTCACTAACAAACAAATTCAGAGCAGTAAACATAATGGCAGTTCACGGCGTATATATATTAGAAAACTTGTTGTACATCCATAAAAATATTGTCTCTTTTAGGAAAAAAAGTGAATGCACCTCATATAACTTAAGAAATGGAAATAAAATTGCTGTAAATTCTAGTAGGCTACATAAAATTGACAAGTCATTCAAGGGTAACTGTATACGGTTCTATAACAAACTCCCAGAAGAAGTTACAAAAATGTCTCTTAATAAATTTAAATCTTTTATTAAAAGAAAACTAATTGAGAAATCATTCTATAATTTGAAAGAATACTTAGAAGACAAAAAAGCGTGGGAGTGAATGAATTGCTCTATATGTATATAGATATAGAATATTTTTTAAATTAAATATTGTAATGATGATAACAAAAAAAACGTACACCCGACTGAGTTTGTTGTGGGCTCTTCTCAGGTCAGGGCGCGAAGGAACCCTCGTAACTTTAGATTGTAAGTCGTTCTTTAATGTTATCATCAGTCATTAATTTAAATAATAAATAGAAAAAACTATATTTAACGATTCAAAAGTGCTGTAACAGGCCTACTTGAATAAAGATATTTTGACTTTGATTTTAGATAGCGCTTGATGAATATTTGAAAAAACTGTATTAACAAGTGTCCGCGATGAATTAAAAAGTATTTTATGAACGATTGAAAATTTGAACAAGATAACATACAGAGAGTGTAAACTAATATTTGTGTGATAAACTCGTACATGCAATAATCTTCGTTCGTACCTGATCGTTCTTTGACAATGTCTTCGCTCTGAAGTGAAGAGGAATTTGCCCAGCTTGACGTTTATAGGCTCCTATTTAGCTTTTTTGTGATAATTCATTTACGTAACATCATTACGCCCTGCCCATGACAGGAACTATACATTCTCTAAAGCAAGCCGGTCATCAAATGTTCGTTTCACGGATTATTACAAAGCGTCCTTTCGTTTCCACCGCGCTTCGTTGACAGTGACGCATGTTCTAATTTATAGACCTACAAACTATTTTATGCTATATGAATAATGTTATTGCACTGAGTTAACGTCTAAAGTCCTCTGAAGTCAACGCCCACATAAGATTGTAAAAGTTTGTATGGTACTCTTGGCGGCCATTGTCCCAGGGAAATAAAACTGGGCGAATGTCTCAAAAGAGTGAATTTTAACAGCAATGATTTTTATAAAGATATGTTGGTGAAATAAAGCTGAGCTTAGATATAAGCATTTATGTTTAACACATATGAAAGAGTAGTTATAGCCTATTTTATCTCACAGTAATATTTTAACATTAAACATTCAAATCTCCTATGCGGCTAACAAGCAAAGTTCACTTGATTTTAAGTACATATTGTCACCTCGAATCAATGGAATTTCCATTCTGATTAAAAGTCACTATTTTACGCAACGCAATGCAGCAACAGTTTAGTAACTATACGTAACTCTATAATGAACTAGGCTCTACGACTCTTAGATAATACAATATAGTATACTTGCTATTTCCTATGGCATCACCGGCGTAGTTTCCAATTCCGTGGGAATATAGTGATACCTATTCTAGCGAGCGTTTATATCACTAACGATATGAATAAGATAAATTTAACTAATATTGGTGTCAAACTTCCCCTAGACAATGGATTGAAATTGTTTAAGGGCTATTAAGGTGCTCCCGTGCACGAATGCGCCTGATTATCAGCAAATAGGCAGAGGTGGCGCGGCGTCGTGAAGAGAGTACTGTCTGCATCGGGAATGTGATAACCACGACCACTCTGACAAGAGTGAAGCGACAAAGAACTAATATTGGTGTCAAACTTCCCCTATACAATGAACTGAAATTGTTTAAGGGCTATTAAATTCTCACCATCTATAACCACGACTCCTCCGTCAGCACTACAATAATAAGAAGAATATGTTCTCACTTTTTGAGACAGTAATGCATCGCTAGTTTGCCTGATAATACCTTGCTCAGGTGAACATGGGCAACGATAATTTCGTTTGAGGCACTGCTTTATTTATCGTATCAAGTTGTCCATTTAAAAAAACTATTCACTTGAATATACACAAAAAACTTCCTAAAAATCGGTGACGGTGGATAGGAGGAGTTGAGTCACTTATACTTACAGAATTATATGCATAAAGAAAGTCTTTTCTCGCGTGAAGTTGTTGAAAAAAAAGAAAATATTCAGACACGGGATGCTCTTTTAACGCAAAAAAAGTTTCTTTATACGTGCCACCTCCAAGCGATACATAATATCAGAACTTTAAAAATGCTTAAGAAATGATACCAGACTAATTTAGTAAATCTGTTACAAAACTTAAATAGATCTGTTTATAACAATCACTAAAAAAGGAAAACTAGTTGAGCAGCGGTAGAATAAATTGCCCGTGTTTCTTAAAGCAATTCCATTCTATCTGTATTATGTCTTGTACTTAGAGCTCACTGAACTGGAATTACTTCTACAACTATAGCTATTTTCTCTTTTGCGTTCATTAGCTGATTATTTTCTGTTTCAGATTAAGCCCACTGTTGCGGTTAAACTTCTGCTCTATCAAATTATGCTGTTTATTATTTAATTATTTCTATGTACTCGTATTAAGAAATTGAATATTTACTTAATATACTTTGTGCCAAAATAGAACATTGTTTATTTTCATCCAAGAGGTGAAGTTTAGCTTTACTGTTGCAAAGCTTCTAGGTTGATTTACCCAAAAATTGCATCTGGTTACACTATGAAATAATTGAGAATATAAGGTCTTATAAACAATACAACTATTTTACAATAATTCTCATAAATCTATGTAAAAAAATATGAAAACAAAAATAAAATCAACTTGTGTTGTTTAAACAACAACTTTTACTATATTCATACAAAACTTTACAGTGTATGTTGTACTAAGTCAAAGGTACTTTACTTAGTTTCATGCTCAATTTTAGGTACTTGAAAATGAAGCCAATTATTTTAACTAATAATGTAGTTAAAGTCTATATACGTAGGTGTCACTTGAGATGTACAAAATATAAATCAGGATAGTTAGTCACTTTCTCAACCGATTTTTCAATTAAAATGACTTAAATCTACACTCCAATACTTAACACAATACTGTCTTACTTGTTCATAAATTTTGTGCATTATTTGAATGAAATCCTTTTATCCATCACTATCTTTTTACATGCCTAAGAAATGTCTTCGCACTAATAGACTCCCTAACATCAGTCACGTGACATTTAACTGGTATTACAAATGTTGCCATAGGGATAGTAATTTGTTGGAGTTTTTTGACAAATAGAATATATTTTTTATATTGCAAGACAAATCATCAGAAACACAGGTACTTTTACCATGTAATCATGTTTTTGCCTTATAAATTGCGTCCCATTTAAAATTAGTCTAGTCTGTGAGTTTACATCAGTAATTTTTGAATATAATTAAAATAAAACGTCAAAAGTGTACGTGATCTGATTTAAAGTAAGCACGTGCCAGTAATTATAATTCTAGGAACAGTCATGTGACACGTTTTTCTCGGCATATGTACTTTGTACGTGCCATTGATTTACATACGCCCCTTAAAATCCAATTCTAATGCAAATCCGAGACAAACAACAAACGAACTCAAATAGCTTTATTCTCAACTACGCCCAAAGTTTACATTGAGAAGTTTAGATTTAAATAATTCGTAACTGAAAACATTTTCTTTTGCCTCTCGCCTTTACCAGTTTATATCGTTATTCAAGCGAAATTTGTTTATATACTAACCGCTGATTTAAAATTACTTGTGAATATTGTAATATGAACTGTGCTTTCCCAATGACTGGAAATGTTAGTTATTGTTAATCACGGGTTCGAATCCTGGAACTGCTAAGGTTTCTTCATTAAATTTTTGTGCCTTAATAAAGAGCAAGTAGTTTAAAATTAGAAAATGCTACTTGGTATTGGTTCTACACATCAAAAACGCACTCTTCTAGAAATGAGAAGATCTATGTCCAACAGTGGAACCTTTAATTGAAGTGCAACTTCTTTAGGCGCAAGAAGGTAATTTTTTTATGGATGAAACGCGTGATTAGCGTCACGAATATGTGCAGCGCTTTTATGCTAATTCGTTTGAAGGTTAGGTAGTTTTAATATTTACCAATAACATGGGACATTTTAATTTGCCACTCGTCCTTCCATAATAAAATATAAAATAAAAATCGTTCATAAATTCTCAATCATAATATTGACTAAAACACGTGGCATTTTTTTTACAATTTGTCATTTGAGATTTCAATACATTATTTGTATTTTCGACACATTTAATATTTTAATGACAATTCAAATCATAACATATCTTCCCTTTTCCCTCCTTCTATGTCTCGGTAATCTAAAGTTTTATATTTGTATAAATATAAACAAGACTTAAAAATTAGTTTTCCAAAGACGTTTCACTTCTGATAAGTGTACTTTGTACACGCACTTTTAACTTTTTTATTGTAATAAGCTTTTGTGACTAACAAAACTAACATATTGATTTTCTTTGTCCACAGATTTCGGGTTGCACATTTTATCTCTTACCGCATGATTCGCGTAGTAATCTAATCAAAAGACTTTATAATTTACTAACTTATTTGTGAAAAGTGCTTGTTTTTTAAGTACTCTACTACTGGTACTGGTATGAATTTGTTGTGTTTGTAACAAGTGTGACCGATGGAAAGTATCGATGTGCGAACAATGTGCGCATGGTGCGTTGTGGTGTTTCACTAGCGAGCGGTGAGTTTAGTGTAAAACTGGGTGCGCAACGCCACGGCGTCGTCGGTGGAGGGCCGAGCGGGTGCGGGCGAGGCAGAAGCGCCGCCCGCGCCCGACGCGGAAGTGCCCGCGCGTCGACGTCGCCACCGCCCGCTCTACCGCCGACTCTTCCACTATGTCCGCTCCGCGTGGACCGGAGTCAAGTTCGCTCTAGGTAATATCGACCTGTTCAACTATGTTTATCCCGTTTTATGGTTATAGCCCGTGTCACCTAGTAGTTGACATGATACCATAGTACTGTCAGAACTCCGGCAATCGGAAATATGAGTATCTTTCTTTTTAAGTCAAATCAAATCATGATTCATCAAAAAAATCCTATGAGATAGATATTGGAAATAATTGAAATTAAGTAATATCTTTTCTGACCCTTGAAATTTTATGTAGTTTCATTTAATATTAAATAAATCGTTACTTTGTGTTCTCGCTAATTCAAAAACAATTGGAAGCACTTGCTGTGGTACAAAATCAAAATCAAAATATTCTTAATTCAAGTAGGCTTAAAAAGCACTTTTGAATCGCCAATAGTCCTTTGGTAACAAATCTACCACCGGTTCGGAATCCGCTGAGAAGAAACCAGCAAGAAACTCAACGGTTAGTTTTTTAGAAATAGATGTGTATGTTACAATGAGTAATATTTGGCTTTTGTGAGTAACTGGAATCAAGTCCAAATTTTCTATCGCTTAAATAATCTTGCCAAAAAAATAAAAATGCCTTTTGTAAAAGGATGCTTTTAACATATTTCTTAAAATTATGTGGAGGCAAATCTAAAACTTATGCTCAAATACCCGACAAATGATTTCTGAACCTTCTTCACTCTAAAATAAGAAATTACAAGTTTTTATTTCTTGTATTAAAATTGTGTATTTCACTTTTTTTACTGTATAAGTGTATATTATCATTATATATAAGATAATATAATTTGCGATGGTACTGTGAGAATTTATATTTCTTTGAATTTTTCTCTTAAGGAAACGCGATATTTCCCTTTTTTGTAAAATAAATATAGTTTCAATTTCCACCGCCGTACCCCATAACAGTATGCCGTAAGACATAATGCTATGAAAATAAGCAAAATACACCATTTTGGCAGTTTCAACATCAGAATATTGTCTAATTTTTCTAACAGTCATAATGTATATTATCATTATATGATCAAGTCCAGACAATAGATAAAATAAAAAAGTGAGTGTGTACTTATGTAAAAGCGTTAGAAGTTATACTTCTTTGGCGTGACGAGATAAAAATCTTTTCAAAAAATTAATCTTTAACCTTATTCTATGTTTGTAGAAATAACGACACTAACAATCGATAAAAGTAAACTAATTTTCACTGGTTATAAATAGTTTATAATCTGTTTACTATAGCTGAGTCTGAAAGTTATAATTTTGATAAGAATGCCACGTTGATATGTTCAATGTCACAATATATCTAACAAGTAGAATAATAAAAGAATTAAAGTATTATATAATTATGAAATATTAAAAAAAAAATGTTGACTATAGCTAACTTCAGAGTATCAGTTTTTTGTGACGGTGTGTACGCGCATCGTAAAAAAATACTATTATCATTTTTCCTTAACGCTCCAAAAGAAGTATGATTTCAAAAATAAATGAGTGACCGTTTGTAACGGCGCGTATGTCGTTTGTAACGTTTAGCGCAACATGACGCTACACCAGTCTTAATAATTTAAACAAAATTATTAAAAGATATATTGTATAGTATATCTATATAGTATATATAGCATTGTATAGTTTAACTATAAGCAAACATAATACATTACAACATTTGGTAATCTTTTATGAAGATTTTAAGTTCCAAGAGCAACCCGCGGGGCAATCGACGCTAAAAAATCCGTGCGGGGGCGGGGCACGCGACGGTTATTTCCGTTTTTGAATTTAAAGCTAGAAAATAGAATTTATGAAATATTTTTATTTTATTTTATTTTTTATGAAAAAAAGCATGTTCACTAGCATTAGCATCTTCGTGATGCTAACTATAACTATTTTCGCCAACTTTTCTATAAACGGTTTTTACAGAGAAAAACTTGTATACAGTGAAATTCGCAATAATTTTAAAATAATAGTATTCCACCATGTTGGCAATGTTAATTTAACTTTAATTCATTAACCAGACCAGTGAAAATTACTCGTATCGATTTACCTGTTTATACTTGCCTACCCAAGAGTTGTGACGAGAAAAAAATTGTCTATGTAACGCTTTCATCTTCTATGGGCTTCGATTTTCACACTTTCGATTGGTATGGAATTTATGTATTAACCAAACTTGTGCAATTTTCGATAAAAACATTTTTTTGAATAGTTAAAAAATCATAGTGATATGAAATTTTTTAGACAACCCATTTGCTATATATATAGATAGATAGATAGTATGCTTTATAGAACACCACAAGAGAAACAATAATATTACAACGACTATATATTGTCATTTTTAATAGAATATAAAATTCATCCATTAACAAACTTGGTGGAGGTCATTATACGGCGGGATCCTATACTATACGGTAGACATAACTCGTCTTTTTTTTAAATCAGTATTTCACGTCAGCTAGCATATGATAGGTATGTTTTTTATTATAACAGTCTGTCTACCTGTAACCATGAATGTATGACGTGTTCGCTGACAATTTATAGAAAAAAAATTTATTAATATATTAAAACAATTCCTAAATTACATTGTCTTATCATCAATGTTATTCTATTTTAAAAAGCGTATTATTCGACTTCAGACAATATTTTTGTATCTTAGAAGTTGCCTCATGATATAGGTGAAGAATAATGATCCATCACGAGGTCTCCAAAAATATACATGGAAGAAACATACACATCATGTTTTGTGAAATACTATCTGACTTGTTTCCAATTCGAACCCAGAGAGTGGCCATAATCCAGTGTTTGTTATGCATTAATTCAGTGGTATGTAAAGCAATCATCCTATGGGCTACGAAGTAGGGGTCACTCTTTTCTCAACAGAAGATTTATTTACCTCGATATTTTTACCACCATATAATATTAACACCCTCATGATTATAAAACTATAAGCACCACATCTCTTAGAAATTAATTGGACCACATTCGTAAAGAATTTTATTGCTTATGAAAAAAAAAATTATACATACATACATCCTAGCATCACGCCTCATTCCCATAGGGGTAGGCAGAGACAACGTCCTTCCACTTGCCACGATCCTTGCATCTCCTTCGCTTCTTTCATTCTCATTAAACCTTTCATACAAGTTCGTCGGTTTAGAGTACTCTTAACCTGGCCCTTATTTAAAATTTCCTGGATTTAGTCCAGGAACGTTAGCCTTGGTCTTCCTCTTCCAACTTTCGCATTCACTCTTCACTCATAAATTCTTTTTGTCAGTCTCCTTTCATTCTTTCTCTCTACATGCCCAAACCATCTAAGCATACCTTTCTCAATTTTAGTCACTACGTCTTCTTTTATACCACAACGTTCTCTTATCACATCATTTCATACTTTCATACAATGCTCTCATCTCTACCACATTTCTTTTACTTTTGTGATTCTTCTGCCATACCCAACTTTCACTACCATACATAAGTGTTGGCACCAACACTCCAGCATGCACTGCCAGTCTAGCCCTTTGAGACACCATCTGGCTATTCATAAAGGCGTACAGAGCACCATTTACCATATTCCCTGCATTCACTCTCCTTTCAATATCACTTTCACATGTTCCATCTTTTGTAAATTTAGATCCCAAGTATACAAATTCTTTCACCTCTTCCACTTGTTCCCCATCTATCAAAATATTGCCATTCATCATAGATTCATCTCGTTCAAAAAGCATAACTTTCGTTTTGTTTACATTCACTTTCATTCCTTTCCCTTTCAAAGCTTCATTCATAATATTTACCATCTCCTGTAGCTCATATGCGGATGACGCAAGTATTACTTGATCATCAGCGTAGAGTAAACACTTGACAAGTAATTCATTCATTTTTAACCCATACATACTTTCTTTTAAATCTCTCAAACAGTTATCCATGAATAGGTTGAACAGTCATGGTGACGCAACACATCCCTGTCAAACACCTCTTTTGACAGGAAACAACTCCGTGTACACTCCATTTATTCTGACACAAGCACTAGAACCCACAAAGAGAAACTTCAATGCTTGAATCAGACTACCGCTCACGCCATACTTTATCTACGTATAGGGTGGGTTGACCACAGCTCATTCCAAAAATAATTATAGTCATCAGACCTTTAAGCGTTCTGTAAAATTTAAAACAGAAAAATTAACATAACCTGTTTTATAAGCTTTATCTATTTTTATTTTTAAATCTGAGCCGTTTGCTAGATAATCTTTATCTCTAAAGATATTTTTAAAACTTTTAGATATTTACCTCAAAAATTATCACATTCTATTAAATTTAGAAGGAAAAACAATATTTTTTTCTGTACCCAATTTAGTCCGTAGAGAGAATTTATCCTTGAAGAGAGTACAGTAACAACTTTTAATGTCTCATAAAATAATGAAAAGGAGGAAATAAAATTCAGGAAACGGAAAATGTAGAGAGACGTAGATAACGTTTTCGTTCTATATTCTATTTGTCGTAGTTTTTTATCGTTACATCTATTGTCTCTCCTATAATACCTTTTTTCTTTCTCGTCTACAACTGAAACGTATAATTTTAAATCATTCCTAGTTCGCGTTAGCTCGGGAAATAATAAATAATAGAAACTATTCAATTTAAATGAAAATTCTACGTGTGCGCCGTTTTTCCTATTAGTTTTATTTTCGGTGAAGATGTAGCCGTTAACAAGACATTATAAAACATTTTAAAGTGAGAACTCGTTTTGTCTCAAATTATACCCTCAAAATATGTTATAAACTGGCCGTTCGCCGCAGTATTTCCCGAATAGTGCTCGATTCCGTGGGAATATGACAATACACGTTCTTAGTGAGCGTCTAAGTCACGAAAGAAATACGTATGCTGAATTTCAATTCAATCGGGCTAATAAATTTTAAAATGTCGCAGTAAGTGATAACTTTTCGCTTTTATCTCTCGATTCCGTAGCAATATGGCGAGACCCATTCTTAGTGAGTGTCTACGTTGCTATGGCAAATTGGAAGTCAATCGGATCTATGATTTCGGAAATTTCTAGGTCTAAGTGCCATATCGCTTACATATATATTACAAGATACGAATTATTTCACTATCAACATATACACAAAGTTTAGTTACATAACCCCCGTGAATGCTTATGCTGATGAAAGTAAGTTTTTGTTTATTTTCATAAGGTGTTTACGACCTTTTTTTAAATGCATATGCTAATTTCGTGTTTATAATAAAAGGAGAGTAAACATCGTAAAATTTTAACCATAAATGTAATAAAGCTAGCACGTAATAAAGAAAACATGAAACCCCTCAAAGCCTGTGCTCCGAAAAACAAAGATGAGTTTGAATTCATTTGGAAATAATTTTAACTATCATATAAACATATATTATATTTTGCATTGCATTATTTTTATACAGTTTCAAAGGCAACATTTGAAGAACGTTCGCATTTTTTTACTTTTTAACTCAACATATATTGTATTTTTTATATTTACTAGCTACATTCCATTTTATTATTAGTGTTCATAAAGTACTTTATAATTGATCGGAAAAGTATGAACTAGCTTACATATTTGAGTAGTGGTGCTTTTCGCAGTAAATTACAATATTATTCTCATAACGACTTTAACCAATTTTCGGTCCTGGGGACCAATGTCATATAATGCAATCTGCGCCGGTTATTTTACAGCGCACAAGTGTAGAAACCAAACTCATATAAAAACTATTTACTCCTCCATTTTACCACCACAAACGTTTAACTTAGAATATAATTAAATTTTGCACACAAAGGACTCCCTAAGAGATATTTCATCGGTGAGCCCTAAAAATTGGCGAATGTAATTGACAGGTGGTGTAATTGCAATATCTATTCGATATAAAATATTGCATAGCACATAATATCAATAAAATAACTAAAATAAGCCTTCAATTTTGCTTTTTTTATAAATTTAATCTATAATCTCGGTATTCGGTTTTTTTCACAACTTTCGACAAAGACCGCCACTAACGCTTTCCATCTGGACCAATCTTTTGCTGTACGTAGCCATTTTGGTCCTGCCATTTTCTTCAGGTCCTCTTCCCATCACTTTATTGGACTTCCTTTCCTTCTTTTGCTTTCCCTGGGGTTTCATTCAGTCATTATTCTCGTCCACTTTTCCTTCTTTTCTCTCATAATGTAATTACTAATTGTACTTTCCCAAACAAAGTCTTTTCTTTTGTTCTTTTAAAATTATTTTATCTATTTGCCTTACTCCCAATACACTTCTCTCTAATCCATTCTGTCAGAAATTTATTTTATTTTCTTGATACCCGATTAGAGCCATATAAGTTCGGCAAACATATTTCAGACAAGATGAAAATGTTGAACACTTTTCGCTTCTCTGACATTGGCATCTCTTTATTTTTCACTAGCAATGCCCTGCGGTTTCACCCGCGTAGATACCGATCCCGTGGCAGTGGAAAGTCTACTACGTTGGATCGTAGATTTATTTTCGTTTACATAAAAGTTTTATTTAACTTAGTTTTTATTTACTTCCTCTCAGATTATCAGATACCCACCTACATTCATAATCTAATCAATATACAGATGTTACTTAACAATGAATATTTATCTAACTAATACATTTTTAAATTCGTCATTAACATTGAGTGTCCGACATTAACATATTTAAAAATTACAGCTCTAGTAATTTTAGCTTGATAAAAATAAAAACAGTATAGATATATCAGTGGATATAATTGGTATCCTTAAAATATAACCTAACTCACCAGTAGCAGGCCCAGTTATAGGGTCGCTACAATTTTCTTTAGGTTGACATTTTTAAATTCGTTATATCTTTTCAATGGAATGTCTAATTTTAATAGTTTAAAAAGTACTTTACATGTATTGAACCGTTATTTAATAAAATACATAATAGGATAAGGATTAATACAGAGGTATGAATAATATAGTTTGATTATTGTATAGCGGACTTTTTTAAAGATATTAACATTCTTATAACCTTATGTAATTTTGTAGAATATTTTTTGGTTCTATCATCAATAGTTTCCCTAGCGCAGGTGATGACAGTTTTTTTGTGACTATTGTTTTCACATCTTGGGTTACACTAATGCGTTTTTATTAGGAATCCCTATTTTTGTGAGTGCAAACTTTCCAAACACATACTTACATACAAAAACACAAATGTTTCCTCTTTATGATATTTCTTTTTCATTATTTCGCTCAGTGACCAGAATCTCTTTTGAGAATATCCTTAAACGAAAAAACTATATGTTAGTCTAAAAATAATTATTACACTGGTAGAGCTAATACTAAACAAACTGTGCTAAATATTAAATTTCTAGTCTGAATCTAATCTTGGCTTATTTACTTTTAAGAAGCCTACAATACAGTGTCTTCAAGTTTAAGCATTTCACAAGTTCTATTATACCAAAGCGACAAAATATTCAAACAAGAAAAAGTTGTCGGGCACTTTCCATTGGAGTTAAGATGGCTGTTAATAAAAGTTTCAGAATTCTAAATGTTACAATATATTTTTTAAACTTTAAAGTATTTTAAAGACGACTTTTAATATAAATTTTATTTAAAAAGATTAATTCTTATCAACATGATGTCAATGTTTTAGGACTAATCTTTATATATATGTACGTATATATGTGATTGAGCTCCTCGTAAACGGCTAAACTGATGATGATTTTTTGTGTCTGATCTGGTGGATTCAAGAATAATTTACATTGACAAATTGTTTCGATAAATAACTGATTTCCCAATATCTCCGCATATTCGGTAACGGGAGTAACTTGACCCATGTGAAACATCTATTTTATTATAAAAATGTTTTTATAACACATTATCATAGTCATTTTCAACTTAAATACAAGTTTTTACGAAGAACGTGATAGGTTTGATTCTTTCACTACAATGCAATATAATTAAATGTAAATAACCTGTATACATATCATGCATCATTTTGTGAAGTAATTCAGTTTTCATTACACTTTTCATTTACATTTACTTATGAATATATGAATAATGTAATTGACGGGAAACGACTGTAAACTGCATTCTTGAATATATTTTTAAGAAAATCTACGCAAGACCAACACCTCGATATGAGTTCTTAAGGTTGCATTTTACTAAAAATATTTTAGAGAGAGAATAAACAGAAGTCGAGTCAGGCGGATCTCATCGGACTGGAATGAGGGGTTTCAAAAATCGCTAAGAAACTCAAGCCACTTTCTTATACAGAAATATGCTTTATGATCCACACAATAGAGAAGAAAAATAAAACTAGTATTCCGAGCAAAAGCGGACTGTAAGCCATTTGAGTCAAAGCAATTATGTATTTTATTATTCTACGTCATATGCAGAAAATCTGATAGGTAACTATAATTTTTTTGTTACGTATACAATTTTTTATAAAAGGAAGCATGTGTTTTAATCATTATTAGTTAGAATAAACCCATAAAATTATTCTGAACAAAATAAAATAAAAAAGTCTGATTTTATTTAAAGATTAGACATTATTGGGGTTGACGGACTCGCTGGTGCAATGGTGCGAGTACTCATTTCTTTAGCAGAGGTTCCGAGGAGATTCCTGGTAAAAAATGTGTTTTCTAATTTCCGGGCGTCAGGATTCGCGAGAGGCTTCGGCCGTAGCTACTACCCTACCAGCAAACACGTGTCGCCAAGCAAATAACGATTCTGGTACAATGCTCTGTAGAAACCATATGAATAAAATTACCAATTAATTACCATTATGAATAAAATGACAGTTCACGGCGTATATATATTAGAAAACTTGTTGTACGTNTCTTTAGCAGAGGTTCCGAGGAGATTCCTGGTAAAAAATGTGTTTTCTAATTTCCGGGCGTCAGGATTCGCGAGAGGCTTCGGCCGTAGCTACTACCCTACCAGCACACACGTGTCGCCAAGCAAATAACGATTCTGGTACAATGCTCTGTAGAAACCATATGAATAAAATTACCTCATAGTAGGTTACCGTGCTTCCATCTAAGACTTTATTATCACCATCCGTTGAGATCTCAGTGAAGCGCTAACCTGTCAGCAATTAAAAAAAAGATCAGTTGCAATACCCGAAATATTACGGTCATTTTATTCTTTCAGTGAATCTCATGTAGAATTTTCGTAATTCTGTATTCACTCAGGAATATACCGAAGCACGTAAAGTCAGTTTCAGTATCGGAAAATTAATTGAAATTGATACGAATATATCGCAACTGAAAAATAAATTACAAGTGGCCTTTCGTTGAAACGCAACGGACGTTGGAATTATTTAACAAATTCAATCCAAAAAATGCCGGTCAGCTTTTAAGGTTACGTGATGGAAAAATTACTGAACGATAAATAACAGTCCATGGTTATCAGATTTTAATTTATTTTTAATTAGTGAGAGAAAGTTTTGATGAACTTTATTGTGTTGATTTTAATGTGATTTTGCAGTCTGAGTGTTTTACAAATAAAGCAAAGCTGTATAGATCAGATTTCTATCGGATGTCAAATATTATTAAACATTATTGTAATACATTGTGCGATATTGTTGTATAGTTTCCAATTAATTGAGTATACTGGCTATTAGGCAAATGCTTAGCTAATTGATCTGAAAAAATCATCAGAATCAGAGAAACCGTTAATCTACGATAAAGAATATTTCAACAGGAAAATATTGTTGAAGAGTAAGCTCTATAAGTCCGACTCCAATTTGTTGTACTAATGCAATCTATTTTCAATATTACTTATTTCTCTCGTATTTTAACCCTTATATACATATAATATATGCATGTATATATAGCATCGTCAATGTGTGCTCTAATTTGCTGGTATAAAAATTATAGAAAGTATTACTGAAACTTATTTAATACTCAAAGTGTGGTGGTTATAAATCAGCTTCGTAAACAAGCCTGGTATTTACGTGAGCCTTATATTATCACTATAATTAGGATATTCAAAAGGCTTCATAATGATTTATGTGTGTCTGTTATAATGTGCGGAAAAATAGTCAATTTTGCACTAAGCTCAGGTCGCACCCATATCGCGTTATATGGCTCCATAATTTCCAATGTAACAGACTATTTTATTAGGGGTCTAGGACAAATGGCTTTTGAGAGCATTTAATAATAATTTATTATTATTTTCTCTATATTTTTTATTTATCTTGGCAAGAAAGTCTTTAATATTATTATTCAGAGCATCATTTATAATTCTACTTGCTGACAAGTAAGCTGACAGGAGTCTCACGTTTAAGATGAAATCACATTAATCTGGTAAGAGGTAAAGTTTTCGTTTAGCGGTAGGTCTTTGCTGGTTGGATGGTAACTAGTCACAACTGAAGCCTCGTTCCTGTCCAGACTCAGATAAATTAGAAAGTGCAATTTCTTAAATTTGCCTTGCCAGGCACCGAACCCAATATCTCTGCTGGCTATTTGTATTTCACATTAAATGCAGTCGCATAGAAGAGTGATTCTACAATTACAAATTGAAGTTGTCTTATGTTGATTAATAAGCGTAATTTTATGCATCTACTTTATAATTACAAAAGTTGCAATACATTCTGATTAATTTGTTATGAATATCTTCATTTGGTTCATATTTAAGTGCGCCCTAAAAGACGAAAATTGAAACAACGCCAACCATCGTCTAGACGCGTCGTCGAGTTGCAAATTATTGGCGTCACAGTATAAAACCACTCAGTACCGCATTGTGTTGTGTACACACAAATACATATTAATCGTTGCTATAATAATAAGTTGTTAAATACCAGTGAGGATAGACGTTATTCAAATACGGCTCTTGTAAACTCTAAACAAGTTCACAGTGTTGAAACTAGACCGTTAAATGTAGATAGTAAACAAATGGTCAAAAATGTAGCCAATAAGCAGACGAAACTTGACAGTGTAATAGCGATAGGTATTGTAAGTGACAATGTCCTTCAATATAAAACTGACCGGCCGATCGAAGTGAAAACACAGAAATCTAATTTGGTAAAGAGCAAAAGGTCTGAAAAAAGGAACAAAGGACACTCTGTAAAGAAAAGAGTTAGATTTGTTGATACCGAGTCGATCTCCGAGAAGATTTCTTTCAAGGAACGTTTTGTTCGGTTTTTTCATTACATTTGGACTTGTACTAGGACAACGGTTAAAATTGTTTTGAGTAAGTTTTATCCCTCATTTCCTTTTTATTGATTTTCTGTATTACGTTCTTTAGAACTTATATTGACATAACACGCACAAATGTACACCCAAAAAACTTTTTGCACCTCTATTAAAACTTGAAATTTCGCGGTTAGTTTTTATTTGTTAAAATTGTACCCTGTTTGATTACCAATGAAATAAGAAATATTAACAATATATGCACTTATATTATTACAGCAAAATATAAAAGTGCGCTTATTTAAACAAGCTGTTTTCCGTGGTGTCACCCGGCTAGTTCTCAATCACATGGAAATATGGAAAAATTCGTTCTTGTGAGGGTCTACGTCACGAAATGACATTTTAAAATTTTTTTTGTATAACTTAAAAATTAATCTGCGATTTTTTTTATATATATTTAGACGTAAAAAGATATTCAGCGTTGTCGAACCTTACTGATTTTTCTGAAAAAGAACCGTATGTAAGCAAAATTGTAGCCGTAATCATTTTATAAAAATGCTGATGATAATACAAACTTTACAAACAGTAGTGTAAAGATGCTGTAGCAACGCGACTATACAATATGTGCTTGAGAAACTTTGTAAACAATGCTGAACAGGGGTTATTACCGAAACGTGCGACCAAATTTTCTCAGCTCTCCAATTCACAATATTAACAAAATTCGAAGCGACATACAAATTCCGTCGAAATTCTACCTTTTACTTTGTAATTCCCAATACCGAAGATTAATATTCGCTTCTAAGAACCTTTCGCGTAAATATTGGTTCATTCTTACATACATGTTTGAACTTCTATCTATTTATATAAGAATTAGCTATTTCGCTGTCACTGCATGAACATGAACCGATTTCGCTTATTCTTTTATTGTTGTGTTTGTTGTAGTCAGCAGAAGGTTCATATGATGACAAATAATTAATCGTTATATGTATTACAAATATAAGACCAGAAAAATCACTTGAAAAATTCAACCACGATGTCACAGAACATTACTTCTCTCAAGTCACACTTTAAGAGATGATAGTATTATAAATGTATGTTTTATAGTTAATGTGTTAGTTTGTACTTCAGTTATGTATTGTATTATATATGTACTCTATTTATTATTCGTATGTATGATCTCTTTCTGCGCTTTCTTCTTGCACTTTTGCACAACGATAAGATCGCCTTTTGTATATATGTTTGTATAAACCTTTTGCATACACAATTTGTGATTCTGTTTTGAAGGTGAACAATAAAGAGTATGGTTATTAAAATATATGTCAATAAATAAATCGCAGGGACAGTCGCTAAATGTTTGAGGCATGCCGCCTGTTCTTGTGTCGGAATACCAATAAAACCGAAAACGAAAAATGAGAAAATAATACGAAGAATGTTATGATTAGATTAGACAAAGATTGTTTAATAATTATACCTATTCATAGTTAAGACATAACACAGTCTGTCAAGTCAGCTAGTATATTTAAAAGCCCTATGTCGTCGTCGTTAACGAGCTCCGAAACTACTTAAACGATTTTGATGAAATGGTAATTTCCTCCAACTTGAGACGTAAGATAGTTTTCATTTTAATTTACATTAAAAAATACAATTTCATTGTAAAATGAGAACAATGACGGCGTTCTTGATGTTCCACATTTAGTCTACTAGTGAAACTTTAATAATATCTTGTTAAAAAAACAGCACAACCGGCCATAATTTGCGCTAGCTCAATGTAATGTCACTTAGATGCCGAAATATCTCATTCTAATATGAAATTTCGGTATAAATAGGTACCTTGTAATATTAGGTACCTAACAATGATAGGTACCAATCTGATAGTCGATTTTTTTGAGCTGTGTAATTCGCAATTGACTGTGATCTCAATGATGGTAAGTGATAATAATAAGATAATAGCGCACTTACCTGTTAAGCGGTAATTTACCTTTGAACAATTGCATACGTTGTGTAGAAAGTAGTACGCCGGTAAGCAATTTGTTTACCGGGTAACACGCCTTTGTTGGTTCGTTTGTATCTAACCACGGCCGAAGCTTCAATTTAGCCCAGACCTAAACAAATTAGAAAATACAACTTTGTGAAATTACCCTGCTAGGCATCGAACCCACGACCGCTAAGAGTACTCGAATCTTTATGCCAGCGAGGTCATCAAACCAACACTCCAGTGACAGTACATATCATACTCGTAGGTATATTCATTGGTATAAAACGTCAAAATTTTAATATTAGGACATATAATTACGAATTTTACATGCAATTTTCATTACAATAAAATTATACATATACAATTACACATTATATATTATACTACAATATATATATGTCGGAGTGCAAGAATCTGTGGATCGCTGGGCCGTGTGTAATAGTCTGTGGAACGCTGGCGCCATCTTTGTATCGGCGTGGGGGCAGCGTCAATAAGTGGCAGTCCGGCCCGTCTCTCGGCAGTTCTCGAGCGACGGTCGGCCGGAGTGGTCGACTATTGAAACTGTCGCGTTCCTAGCTATTAGTGTTAATGAGTTTGTGTAAATTGATATCGGGAACATTAAGTGATTGAACATTATAATCCGAGTTAATTAATAAAGTGTTTGATTCCACCAACATTACCCACGAACGCCCACAGAATAAGAAATTAAATAATGGATCCAATTAATAACGATGTCGGCGGAGAACCCTACACCACTGTGCTTTATGCTTCTCCGTTCTCTCTTATTCTCCGACATATACATTACGTATACAATTTAGTACTATTATAGATTCTCAAGTAAAGTTAAATAGCCAATTTCATAGTACCTTATTTTCAATATTGTGTTGCGTACAATTTATTTTCATTTAATTGAATCATAAATAACAAGTATCATTAATAAAAACACAATTGTTTACTTTCAATTCATATAAAACATCTTCGTGAGCGTAACAGAAACCAATACATTATTTCAACCATTCGTTAAAAGTAGAAAAGCGAAACAGAAGAAATACTTCCTATTCAGTTTTATTTATATATCATACAACTCCGGTTTTATAGAACGATTTTCTGTAGCACGTCTAAGTTTCTATTTATTGAAGTTTACGTTCTCTTTATTATTATTTTATTAATCAAAATACACTAGCATACCAGCTAAATAAATTTCAATGGCCTTACGTATAAACATTGGTCAATTTGCAATTTAGACCTTTGGTCGTGTTTGTAATTTTGATTATTATATCACCCCATTAATAAACCTGTGACAGATATCTACGTTATTACAAAAGATGACAAATACAAATGCAAGTGTGGTGATTGTTTTACATTTACTAATCGATTGCCGCTTATATAGTAATTTAAAAGATTGTTGAATGAAGGTTATATGAATACTGTAAAGTTTATAAAGAATGATTAATTTTTATAAGTTGTTATAAATCTTGTTCGAAACATATTTATTTTTAATATTTAGCTATTAAAACATCAAAAATATATCTTTATTACAAAAGGTTTATTACCTTAAAAACTCAAGTCGATTTGTTATAATGTATACTTAAATATTCTTGTAAACATATTTCAAAATGTAAATTAACAATATTATAATTATAACTAGCTGTATCCCGTGAGTATAAAGGGAAACCTATTCAGTTTTTGTCGCGACCAGAAATTTCTATCGAAGATCAAATTCATCTGGCGAATACTTTTAAAGATTTTGTGATGACGCCATGACTGTTTCGTTATTATAGGAATTAATAATTTATTTGTTTTCTCCACATTACAATACATTATAAATATTTTCTTTCGAGTAAAAATATAAATACAAATAATCAAAAAACATATCAAATAATCTGGAATGATGCAGGTAATAGGCTAATAGGTTTTCCAGTTGTTGTCATTTGCACAATATATTTTAGTTTACAAATTGATTGGATTAGTTAATATGTATTTTAATATCTTTCTACACTGTTTATTTATGTATTTCTCCGATATTTTAATAGTTATCCTGCTTTTGGGAGCGGAGAAAAATCCAACAAATTATAAGTACTTTAGTAATTATTTCGAGACGAAAATCGATTCCTTTCACGTCTGTATAAAAGTGGAGACAGTATTTTATTATGATATCTTACATTAAGATTATATCTATAATAAAACTGGTACGAGGGATAATTGGTATACCAGAAATAGGACGATAGATTCCAGTATATAGTGCAATAGATCCTTCTTGAATGATCCTTGAAAAGAAGGATTCGTTATCGATATCTCATAATAATATACGAGAGCTTTATCAATACAACAAGCACGCACTTCTTCAACTCATTACATAGGAAGCAACTTTTAAACTTTCTTCGTGAACTTTCAATAGATTGCGCTATACAATTTGACACGTAGTAAATGTATGGGTTAATATTAAAAAAAATCGTATTCACTACAAGTGTAAAAAATGTATTTGAACTTAACTGGAAAAGGATATTATTGACGATAGAAATATTTAACAGTGTATACATAGGGACAGTGTTAAATAATAAATCCTGGGAATTTAAAAATTAGAACTTGGTATAAGTACCCTATAATTTATATACCTTTAATAAAAATCAATTTGATATTAACAATAAACGCTATGGTTCGCTTAATGTAATAATCCCCTGTAGAATCTATTATGTAAAGAGTTAAATTAAAACAGTCTCCCAGCACTTTGTAAAATGGTTTGGTAATCCGTTGATCACACACAAAGTTTTGTATTCAAAACTAAGTTTGATAAACAATTCAGAATAGCTCGAGTGTAAACGGAACGTGCCACGGAATTTTCACATTTCCATGGATTAATGAAGCTTCCGAGACACGCTCTAATTACGGCGACGTTTAGAGCTCTTCAATAACTATACTTGAATTAGTCAAGGCTAATATGCGCGATGATAAATTACATTATTTTACGTCTATGATTAATCAAGTATCATTAAATTTTGGCTTAACTTCTATCCTGTTGTTCAGATTACTGTCACAACATGACATTTCCTATTATAATTTATAACTACTTCGCTTTCCTAATTATAATTCAGCTTATCTTAATTTAATTTCGAGATAAAGGTAGCCCATATTATTACTAAAACCAACCTCTATTTGACAATGAAATCTTTGTTAAACTTACAAAAATCTAACAAAAACCCTTTTCATAACTGTTTTTGGTATAAGTACCATGTAAATATTCCTATATTTGTTGGAACTTTTAAAATTATTTATAAAAAATGATGTTTCATTTCTAGCTAAATTTCCATATTATTCTGATGGCTTGGAGAATAATTTTTAGTGTTACCAAAAACTGAAATATTATGTGTACGTAGGATGTGAGACGATGTCACAAAAAAAAAACCCTTGTGGGATATAATGGGATACAACGATTGGGGAATGCTTTTAGACACAATTTTAAATTTTACATTATGACCCAGCTATAACCTCTCAATCCTTTAGTGTAGTAATCCACCCTGAAAGAAATCGCGGATTAACGATAAGAACACCTTTTTATACATCTACTTTTTACTACTCTCTTATACTTTTGTCAGTTATTGTATGGTGTATAATGTATAAGGTAAGTAAGTAGCAGCCCATTAACGTCCCACAGCTGGGCACAGGCCTCCTCACTCATATGAGAGAGGGTTATTAGAGCATAGACCCACCACGCTGCTCCACTGCGGATTGGCAGGCATAGTACAAAGTGTACTCTCTATTCCTTCACTCTCATAGTCCAATGTGACGGTAATCCGACACGATCGGAGAGAGATCAGGCGCAGGACCGACGGCTTAACGTGCTTTCCGAGGCACGGGGGTGGTTCACACCGCCAATTTTTTCCCAACTTCGGTCAAATATTGAGAAAATCTTAGTAGAAAACTCAATATAGATTTCGAACTGGCCCGACCCGGGACTCGAACCCAGGACCTCATGTCTGTAGTCGAACATGCTAACCACTAGACCAATGAGGCAGTCATATAATGTATACATATATAGTATAATGTATACCTACTAATAAATAAATTATTCCCACTGGGAAACTTGGGAAGGAGGTAGAATAAGCACAAACCTACACCTCAAACGTATAGACTTCCAGCGCCAAGGAAGAGGAACGTCCACAGCGTTAATTCTCTGGCCTCCAATCCCTTTCCCTTATGAGCATTGCGCCAACTTCGATCTCAGACCGACGAAGTCAGTAGATGTCGTTGGAGTTCCCAAGCCAAGTCCAAGTACATCACATTCATGGTAATCGCGCATTGCTTCCTGGCTAACAATCTGATGCAGGCACTTACCTTACTTGCATCGGTCTATGAACCTTACCTCACTTGCGATCCGTGCTCACTAGATAACCGGAGACTGTAGAGAAGCATTGCATTCTACGAACGCTAAAGCCGAACGCTTAAAATGGGAAAGACGTATCACATCGATACGTCACGTGATCACATGAACAAATTATACGGTCGTTCGATGTAGCGTTATCGTACTTAGAATGACATCTTAACTAGGATTAATGATCACCTAAGTGTATGTTAATAAACTTTTATTTTTATTTTGACCTACCAAATATATCATATAAGTTGTGATTGCTTATGATAAAACCGTAAGCCGTGACTTGTCATTCTGATGCACACGTATAAATGGTGCGTTAAAGCTAGTACAGTAATAAATCCGAGCCAGAATGACACCGCACCCGCCTGACCCACTCGCCACTCGTAAACTTTGTTCCTTTCGATCCCAAGGCATTAAATATATTGCCTGCGAAGTTATTGTACGTTGTTCCTTTTTATTGCGTAAATAAAATTATTTCTATAAGCTATTATTTCTACTCGAACAAGCACCCTTTAAAATTTGTTTGAAGACTTCCTCTATGAAGGTTTGAATTTCGTAAGGTATAGAAAAAATTATGATTTAACCGATTAACTATATTATTATCACCATAAAGTATCAAATATTAACCTGTACATAATAATAATCACAATCTGTATACTTGTATTAGTTTTATTTATGCGCGCAGTAGAAAAAGATGCTATTTAGGAATAACTGCTACTAATTCACAGCTGTAATCAGGTTGAATCTATATATTAACGATTAAATCAAGTTTGTACACAGATTGTATATTAATATGCAATTGAATGTGCGTTATAAATTGAATTCCAACACAATCAATGGAAAGCCAACTGATTCTGGCAGTACAATCACATAATCTAAGACGACGACGACCTCGATGGTGAAATGGTTCGAATATTCACTTCGCTAGCAGAGATCTTGGGTTAAATTTACGAAATTGCATTTTATAGATATTTAGAATATGGCTCCTGCCGTCGCTAGTTACACTCCACCTAGCATAGGTATACCACCAAGCAAATAAATTGCATTCTGATGCAATGCTGTGTAGAAACCATAATAGATATACTACCTCTTGCCAGGTCAGCACGCTTTCATCTTAGATTACTGTCAATTGCTACCGGTCAGCTATAAAAACAACATTTAGTTGATTTATTTCACCAATTGTATTCATTTAGCTGGGCCCCATAGTGTCACTCGCAAAGATCTTATCTTTGTAGGAATAAGAGGAAATCCGTGATGTATGCCACATTGGGAACGACATTAATTTGTTAAATGGACCGTTTATTTTGAATGTGGTGTAAGTCCATTTTTTGAGAAAAATGAGCTATCTCGTATTTCATGCTTTATTTAATGTAAATTTTTTATATATTACTAGTTAATTTCTAAAAAAAAATCCCATGTTTTGTAAAAGTTAAAATCTGAAATTATGAAAGTGGTGTAATTACAATTGACAGAGGTAGATAGCATAGCAGATGGATGCCGATCCGTGTTTTGTTATTTTTCATTAAATTTATACTAGCTGTGTCCCGCGATTTTACCCACGGACGATTTGCATTGTTTTCCCTCCATATTACCACTACTCGTAAGTTAAAAGATAGATATTAAATAATTAGAGAAATGTATTAGAAAATGTACAGTGCATAACCTGTGAGAAGAAAAATACGACAAGGCTGTACGACAAGGCTGTACCACTCCGTATCTATTCCCGTATTTTAGCGAATTAAAAAACAACAAAAACAACAGTAGCGCCATCTTTTTGCAGAAAAATCCGCAATCTTATTATGATTTTTCTAATTTCATATTATTTATGAGTTGAATTTTTAAATAAAAGTAAGCCTATGGACTGTTTTCCAATTCATATTCTAGCTGTGTATTAAATGTGAAACCAATCTATTACGTACTTTTGGCGATACCTCTTTACCCCAAAAAAAACTTACCTTTTACCACATGCAGAGAATAAGTAAATTCTTGTAATCAGTATGTTGTAATGACAATGTAATTGCCGTCTAAAATAAAATTTTATGTGTTGTTATATTTGTAAACAAAATTATATTAAAATAAAGTATATTTTAAGCGATATTTGATTTTTAAAATTGAAATTAAAGGATTTTTACAATTGTCTAATTTTGAAAGTGGTGTAAGTCCATTTACAACACATTAATATGTGTTGTATTAGTCTAATTAGCTAAAAAAAATTATATAAACAAATTAAATGTTGATAAAACAATAGAAACAATGCCAGACCTCATATGATTTGTCTGTGTTTTTAAATCAACAAAAATTTTAACCTTTAATTTTCTCGAAATAAAAGAAAATGGACTTAAGCCACTTTTAAAATAAACAGTCCAAATATTGAGTCAATATCGAATGTTTTGAAGTATCTTCATTATTTCCTTTATAATGAATCCATTTCACAGTCCATATTAAATATAGGTGAAACATTTGCTGTCTTATATATATGTTTCTTTTAAATCTTCTTCACATAAACTGTTAAGGAGATTTAAAAGATATAAGCGGCTGTAAGGTAAAACGGTAATATTTATTAAAATTATATCAAGAAAAAGTTGCCGTACATAAATTTAAAATCTTCCAGGAGTAAATCCTGAAATGTAGATAATTGCTGTAAGATCATAAATTTATATACGGCAACTTTTTTTTATAATGTGTTATTAAATATTACCGTTGTACCTTATAGTCTTTCATTATAAATGGTAACAAATAAAATTATTAGGATTTAAAAAAATATATTTACTCGTGAATACGCCTGTACCGCTCAGAAACGACATGGCGCACAAAGATGAGGAGCAGGATGGGCAGGAGACGTGCGGCTCACGAACGTCGACTCTAGGGAGTGACCTCTGAGCAACGAGTAGAGGGCTCGTTATCCGCATAGAGACCTCCCGGAGGTAACTAGTAGCGTGCTAGATGCTCCAGGCACGTCACCTTTGCAGAGCATGGTCGGATGACAGCCGACATCGAGTTGGGCCCATTGTCGCTTGCGCGGCTGTGGAGCGTGCGACAACGGCCTCACGGCATCGACACTGCGATGTGTCAGAGCAGCGTCAGGTTTTAGCCGAAAAGAGTCCGGCATAACCCGCAACCCATTGGTGTTGCGGGTATCCATATCCATGAGGATTTCCTGACGTAAAAAAAAAGCCTTCTAAACGTTATTCACGTTGGTTCATTTCACGAATTATTTTTTTCCATGGGCTTGTAGTCTATTTAGGGCTAGATTAGTAATTCCTTCAAAATGTGTCACAAAACTGTCCAAATTCCAAGTCCCTAGCTTCGGTAGATATAACATTAAATTAAGTTAGTAAATAAAAGTTTAACTACGAAATGTTTAAAAAATTCAACATAAAATTAGTTAAAACGTAACTTATTAAAAACACAAATACGATTCATAAATATACTAACAAATTTCCAACACAAATTAATCTGCGGCGGAAACTTTAATTACTGTCCCAGTGTACATTTACTACAACAGGGTTGGCATCATGTACTATAATAACACACTATACTCGTACTTTTTATATTTTTACAAGTCACTAGCTGGTTCCAATAGTTACACACGCGTAGTTTCCGGCTATTTGTGAACTTAACTTTAATAACGTTTGTTTTCGTCAAATAGTTGCTTAGATGCGTCGATTTGCTTTCGGTTTTTTATGTTTTTATTACGAAAGAATTTTTGTTTTATATAATATCGACGATGGAAAGCCAACACGTAGTAACCTGCAAAATAATATTTGAATATAAAATATAAGAGTTCGTTCCATCGAATGAGTTTCTTTCCGTCAAATTAAATTGACTCTCAAATGTGAAGCTATAACTTTGTTGATTATTTTTAGACTAAAGCAATATTACATGTTTATTTAATGCAACTTTCAATGCTCTTTTTTTCTGGTTACTTAAAAAAAAGTGTATGTATTGCTTCGCACCTTCGTAAGAATATTTTTTTGTTCTCAAACAATAATCGTGGGTGTGTTTTAATGTATATATTTTTTATAACAAACCCTCGGGTAATATGCGATATGTAAATACATTTTTTTAACTACGTAATATGTCATACAAAAAACCACTGTACGATATCCAAACATAAAGTTTTGATACAAACAGTTCTGTAAACTGAATTTCTAGGCCAGAATAACTTCTTAAACTAATGGAAATCAACTTTTTAACCTTTCACCTGAGTTTTCAATAAAAGTCGCACTAAAATTTCTCGCAAAGTGACATCCACTACATGTTTAAAATAAAAGTGCGTGCGTACAAAGTACACATGTCTGAAGTGAAACTTATTTATCAAAATAATTTTTAAACTTGTTTATATTTTTACAAGTCTAAAACTTTAAATTTCCGAGACTCCGAGAGAAAATAGGAAGATATGTTAGGAATTTAATTGTCATTAAAACATTAATAGTGTCGAATATTAGTACAAATAATGTATAAAAATCTCAAATGACGAATTGTAAATAAAAATGTCACGTGATTTTAACTATATTAGAAATTATTAATTAAATTTTGTTTTTGAATTGCAATTTAGAAAAGAGAAATTTTGAAATATTTTGTTAATACATATTTTTTTTTGTAATTATTAAAACTACCTAACCTTCAAATGAATTAGCATAACAAACACTGCATATCTTCGTGACGCTAATCATGCGTTTCGTCTGTAAACATTTTACCCTCATGCCCCTAAAGAAGATTCACTTTAAAAATAAAACTTGAGTAGATGAGTATAAAATTATTTTATTAACAATCAAACAAAAAATTTTATGAAAACTGTGAACGAATGATATGAAGTTGTATAAAATGAAGATTCATCAACTATCTTCTTATTAGTCAAATAAGTACAGACCTAAATGCACTCATATAGCAGGGAGCAGGGAACTCGTAAAGAAGAAGAGCATAACTGCATAAATAAATTTTTACTCTGATCTATAGAAATAAAAAATTATTTATACGCACGAAATTTCCGAAAGACTGCACCAAATTGGACAATTCTTTTTTAAAAAATCCAACAGAATATTTTTTGATATCATAATATAAAATGTGATTCTGAGAATCAGACGAAATTGTAAGATATCTTAAATATATCGACAAAATATTAACAGATTAACGAGCAAATAAAAACCTATTTTTCAGGAAAATAAAATCATTTATATTTCTACATAAAAGATATCCAGATTTCAATTGACTCATCACGATATCTCTAGAACCATAAGGCGATAATAGAGACTTAAAATTTGGTAGGACTATTCCTTTTGCCGAGTAGGGTCAGCTAAGAAAGGATTTTACGAAATACCACCCGCAAGAGGGATCGCGGGGGTGTAAATATAAAAAATTAATATTTTCACATTAAAAAACAAATCCAAGCTTCATATTACCAAACTATATATTTTTTGACATAATGTAATCTATCAAAGGGCAGTTCGAGTACGTTTATTATTTGTAAAACAATTTGCCTAAATTAATGAAAATGTTACCAAAAAAAAAACTTTCCACGCAGACGAAGTCGCGTATTTATATGTCTTTAGCTTTATATTACCATTCTATACATGTGTAATAGGCTGAGCCTTTTGAAATGCAAATGAGATTCAAGAATGGTTTATGGATAAATAACGAAGTATAGTTCCACGAGATCGGAAATTACGCAGGTGACACCACCAGGTACAGCTTATCATAATTATCAAACCTTCTTTCTATATTATCTCAAAGATATGCGTATAGTGTTAAATGAACAAAGTGGATGAGAGTCGTAAAACAAAATTAGACACAGCATTGTTATGATGGCGAAGCTAGTTGAGGTCGTCTGTTAATGAACCTGAATCTGACGGCTGTTCGACAAGAATAGATCTCTTGTTTACACCAGTGTATACAACGCCCATCACACTCCGTTGTAAATAGGCCTTAAATTCATCATGTGTTAATATATAAAATGTTGAAGAACATAGTAGTTGTCATTTTCACGCTTTATATTCTTTTTGTCTGAAGAAAGATCTCGTTTTAATTCTGTAATCCTTGAATACATATATCTTTTCTTATAAGTCATATTTAACTCTGGTGTCACGGTGTTAATGGTGGCATCCCTCTTAAAGGACTCGACCGATTTTAAGGATTAATTTTACGTGGTGTTGGGTAGGTCTTAGAATCTTCACCTACACTTACTTCAAATTATTTAATCGCGATAAAAGTTACGCGAGTCAACTAATATTTTAATGTCTTTTTGAGCACAGATTGCTTTAGTATAGACATGTGAAGGAAGATTCCTCCATCTATTACTTAACATGTAACAAATACCTTTTTAACAATATTTATTTAGTTTTTAAACGTAGCTTCAGCCTTATTGTATTGATATAATAAATCCGCGGAGCTTATTTGCTTGTGACAGTATGAATCTGTAGAACTACGAGCTGGATTTCAAACCTCTGTGTGCATTTGACAGAACAATCATTCAGGAAGATTATAGGCTAGACAGAAACAGGAAATTCAAGGTGTACAAATATATATTCAATGAGCATAACACTGTAAGTTACAGTTTGATTTGAAAAATTCTTTTTACTTTTAACACATTGATCGAATATAGATACTATTATTTTTCTGTGAATTTACGAAGGTATCATATTGAAAAACATACGAATGTAAAGAAGATAGAGTTCAGAATGCATAGCTTTATATTTTCCAACACATGTTGCTTAGGAAAAGTAGTTTTTTGCTCATATATTTTGTCATCGCGATCATTACTTTTTATTACTGACGCTTACACTGGACTAGTCTCACTTAATAGTAAGAGATACAGTCTAAAATGGTAATTCGTTTATGGTAATTTACTTCTGAATAGTATTTACACAACATCTTACCGGAATGTATTGTTTTTAGCTCTGCTAGATTCAAGATTTATTCGGCTCCACTCATTTTCTTGTTCTGATTACACTTGATATTCGGATGTCGACTGACCGATACTGATATGCATTTAGTATATTCGCAGCTTCGCGTACAAAAGGTGTGCTTTTATTAAATAAAATGTCTGTGAACATAGATATGGAGAACTTTTCTTTCAAGAAGAATTTCAGACGACGTACATTGAACACGATTCGATCGGCCGTGACAGCGCTGAAGCAAATCGCTAGTAAGTGCTCCTAAATTGAATTCTGTAAAGCATTTTTATTTTGCTTTTAAGGTTATAAAAGTTAAATATTGATCCCTTAACGTTACTCAACAGCAAATTAAAACTTATTGAATAGTTAATACTACATACTCATGAGAAAACTGAAAATTCTTTATTCAGTAGGCGTGTTTTTAATGGTCAAATATAGGATGTTCCTCATATTATTTCCAATAAAAGACTGAAAATCAAAATTCACGAGGGTTCTTTCACGCTCAGTTCTGAGAAGAGACCATAAATACTCGGTCGAGTATCCTTTTTTTACCATCATCATTAGTATATTTAACTGTACAATGTTTATTTTATTTTGTTATATTGAGTAATTCAATAACTCCCACGCTTTTTTATAGTCTAAATAATTATTTAAATTATAGTACGATTTTTCAATTACTTGTCCATATTTATTAAATAAGTGAATGTATTTTTAATCTGATTAGTAAAACTGAATAAATTAAATGACAAATACAGGCCATATATATGTATGGAATAAGTTATGCACACATAGGCTATATAGGATAATTTGATTTAAATTTATCTAAAATTGTAATAAAGGAAGTACGAAATCTTTTAACACAAGTTTTAAACTAAAATACATTTTTGTTTCATTCCATTATACAAGATTCCATTCAGGTTTTTATAGAATCACTGCGTTAAGCGACAAAGTTGAAATTGAAAAAAAAAAGATTTACTCTGAGTTTATGAATATTTAAAGCACGGGTCCATATTAAACTCGTCTCCCCAACGTCTTTAAAAATTCTTTTCTAAATTATATCTGTGTACATTTTTTTAATCTGCTTAAGAGTATTTTAATATCATAGTATATTATTTTTTAAGAGTTTCTCGCTTAGTAATAACATCGGGGAACATAATAACAATGTAAGGCGAAGAAGCTTATACTCGGTAAGACTAGATGTACAATTATCTAAACTAAAATTATCAAAAATCTATACAAAATACAAGGCAATATTTACAAAAAAAAATATTGATCTCTCCTCTGGCACATATTATATCTGTCGGAGAATAAGAGAACGGAAAAGCATAAAGCACAGGGGCGTAGGGTTCTCCGCCGACATCGTCATTAATGGGATCCATTATTTAATTTCTTATACTGTAGGCGTTCGTGGGTAATGTTGGTGCAATCAAACACTTTGTTAATTAACTCGGATTATAATGTTCAATCACTTAATGTTCCCGATATCAATTTACACAAACCCATTAACAATAATAGCTAGGAACGCGACAGTTTCAATAGTCGACCACTCCGGCCGACCGCCACTCGAGAACTGCCGAGAGACGGACTGGACTGCCACTTATTGACTCTGTCCCCACACCGATACACAGATGGCGCCAGCGTTCCACACACTATTACACACGGACCAACGATCCACAGGCTCTTGCACTCCGACATATCAATAACCATGGGTATATTTCATAGCTGGGAAATTATATTTCGTAATATATTTGGATTTCGCCGTGTAGACAAAAATTAAACTTTATATACTCGTCGTGTGATATCTAAACCTATTCGCCAATTTGATTTAAAAAGCAAAATAACTTCTTTCGCGATGTAAATGATCAATAAGAACTGTTTCCTAATAGTTCCATCTGATTGGGTTTTATGCCCGTGAGATATAGCGGGGAACAGCTTACAGCCAAATATATATATTTAATACCCTCCTTATATATAAAAATGACAATTTGTTTGTTTGTATTTTATTTTATAAAGACAATCCGATAAAATTTAGAAACCTTATTGCAGTTTCACGAATATTATAAGAAAAAATTTAAAGTGCATGTCTACAGAGTACACCTGTCAGAAGTTAAACTTGGAAAACTAAATTTAATGTCTTGTTTATATTTATACCAATGTAAAACTACATTTCCGAGACGAGAAAAGAAGATATGTTTGAAATTTAATGAATTCATGATTTTTTTTATATTTTATGAGAAATAGTATATTAAATTATTAAGCGACGAGTGGCAAATTAAAATGCCACACGTTATTTTATAATTTTAAAACTACCTAACCTTCAAATGAATTAGCATAACAAACGCTGCACATTTTCGTGACACTAATCACGCGTTTCATCCGTATACATTTCACCCTCATGCGCTTAGTGAAGTTTCACTTTAATAATACAACTAATTTCCAATTGTTGGCAGACTAGTCAATGAACCATTAAGAACTATTATGTTTTTAAGAATTTTTTGGTATGAATCCATTTAAACGCTTTCACAATCGCGACAATAAGATTACCTCGTTAAAAGTTTGATACCCGTGATGGTAAATCAATTTATTATCATAAAACAAAATATTTCAAACATTCCGTATAATTTATTAAAACCACGTTGCGATTGAAGTTTTCCAATATTTACACAAATATTCCATTGTACAGGCAATCATATATTGTGTATTTTAATGAAAATCCACATAAGTGGGTTTTAATAAAAAGTACTACGTGCGTTTTACAGACCACATCGTGTTGAGTTTTTGGAAAATTCAAATTTCAGAAATGCATTACTATTTTCGCCTTTAATCCTTCTATTTCATTTATATGATAAGGTTTTTAAAAATGTATACTATTGTTATAATATAAAACTAATTCTGTGCATCTAACTGTCTCGTGCGTTTTTACGCCTACTTTTAAACTGATTTCGATTGATTTTGTTAATCAATTTATTGAGAAAACGGACCTACCTTCTTTTTTACTAATATATTAAAACTGCGGTTTAACTGTTGTCAAAATCTCACTACTTAGTTAATTATTCCGATGTGATAGATAAGAGCCAGTTTTCTTTGGTTACACTACAAGAATGTATAGTTAAAGTTCCAATATCATTTCGGATATTTATACATACATACATAGCATCACGTTTCATTCTCATAGAGGTAGGCAGAGACCACGTCCTTCCACTTGATACGGTCATTGCATATCTCCTTCGCTTCTTTCATTCTCATTAAACCTTTCATACAAGTTCGCCGGTTTAGAGTACTCTCCACCCGGCCTTTATTTTAAATGTCCTGGATTTGATCTGTTTGGAGAAACATTTGCATTGGTCTTCCCTTTCCAACTTTCCCACTCAATCTTGACGCATAAATCCTTTTGTCAATCTCATCTCTGTGCCCAAACCATCTAAGCATACCTTTCTCAATTTTAGTCACTACATCTTGTTTTATACCACAACGTTCTCTTATCACACTATTTATTACTTTGTCACTCAATTTCAAGCCACTTATACTTCTCAACGCTCTCATATCTACCGCGTTTACTTTACTTTTATGCCTCTTCTGCCATACCCAACTTTCATATTTAAATCATTAAAATTTCCTAATGACATGCTGATATGTACAGCGACACGATAAAAATGTTTTTATACTAACGATTATAAACTAATATAAAATATACAAATTCGCAATAAAAAGCTTTTGAATTTGAATTATGTTTTAACAGTCGCCCATAAGTTCCGATGTGCCGACGTGTGCACTCTGCAACTGGTCGTTAGCCAACGCATTCTAATGTTTGCGGTTTATACAATATATTACGAAGAGTTTGTTTACTGTGTGTATTTTTACAGCGATTACGCATCTGTTCTTTTTACATTTTGGACATATTGTTTTAATAATAATTCTTTATTTCTATACTATATTTGTAACAATTCTATTGGTAGAGCTCAGCTATAATTATTTACTACTGCTGAATTGTTTCGATTGAGTTGTGCTTCAGGCTTGCCATATTCCGTGGGAATTTTTTTGAAAACCAATAAGATTGGGCCCGTTGTAGAAATGGGCAGCACTAGCGAGATTAACGGTCAAATCGTCTCAAGTAGAGCGTTCATTACCCTGCTGGCCACCGTCTGGTATTCAAAACGTACCACAGCGGCATCTTTTTACCTTTCTAGAGGCCATTATCTCAATGTTGTCCAACGAGAGACCGTGGCGAGCCTTCTGCTAAACAATTATTTCCTTGTGCCACATTAGAGGCAGAGGTATGACGTAGTGGACGCTCCTCTTCTACAGCGTAGGAGATTCAGAGGTGGGAGGAATAGATTTGCGTTTCTTCTGTCTCATCCCCAAGTTTCCCAGTGGGAGTATTCCGAGCTACCAGAGTAGTAGATTACGTCTACCGATCCTCAGATGCTTCACTGTAGAATGAAATTTTAGTTGGTATTCTGGCTCGCCAGCGAGTTCCACGCTCCCGATTTTAGATCTGCTATGCTTATAACTATTTCGTAAGTAACCCACAAGGAATTCCCGTAAGTTTCCATGATAATATCCTGAATATAAAATGTCAGGTTGCAGTTAATATCAAGTAAACTATCTGCTAGTTTGCCAGTTTGTTTTTGTATACTTAATGTTCTGTTCGAACTTGTGTATGGGATTGAACTGCTCTTTTAAGCGGCTGGACCAAGGATTTAAAAGTTTAAATAAAAAATTCGGGAATTATGCGAGTGGTCCCCACAATAATTACTTTATACATAAAATACTGCTATTGCTATCATTATCCATTATTAGTTATTGATTGCTTCTTGTTTATTTATTTCACTTCATTGAAATGTTTCTTTCCAGAAAACTAACCAATAATCAATTTATTATCCCGTAATATTAGAGTACATTAATCTATCAACGATAAGTTCATTAATATTTCCTATGACCCTTGCCGTCAGAATTGCTCTCAAGGGGAAAATCTTATGAGAAAACAAAGTTATTTTTCTGAACGCAAGTTGTATAAAACAGTTTGTAGTCAGGTTTGACCTTTATTATCAAAATACTATTTATAAAGTGTCTGAACTTTTATTAGTGTATAAAGGTTAAGAAAGATTAATGGAAGTATTGAGAACAAAGGTCGATTTAGTGTATTAGCTTTAACAGTGTAAAATGTCAATGTTATTTAATAGTTAGTAATGTGTTTATATACTTTATAGATAAATATGTAATGTATGAATACATACAGTAAATATGGCTTCACGAGTTTGTACGTCAGAGATCTAAACACTTTTTATGTAAAGTTTAAATATATTGATTGCCCTCGAAAACAAACTGACTGACTCAGACAAAAGCGTTGACATATCCACCTCATAAAGTTAGTGAAGTGTGGCATACTAGAATGCTGAACAGTTATGTTTTTATTTTCAACACTGTCCTTTAAGTTATTTTTGTCTATTGGATAGAAAAAAATAATATCATTTACGTTTGAATAAACGAGTAAATTTAATGTTTAAAGATCTTAAGACTTTTTTATACTCGTATTTTCGTAACGTACGCACTTAATTTTCTTTATATCCGCCATTTTACGAGCACTACATTCTTACGCCTTTAGGCTTGATGTGTAAACATTTCCTGACCACGACCTTTTCTATTTGCTAAAGGCATACTATTTATAACCCACTAAAATTCAATCAGAAAACTCAACGACCTTACAAGCAAAAATACCCTAGAACAAGTAATATAAAAATAAGTTCTCACGTTTTCAGAATGTTTATTTTAATTTGTATATTGTTGAAAAAAGTGTCCTGTTAGATAAAGCTTTTTTAGCTTTGAGCTCGCTCTTTTGTGCTCTAGATTGTATTTTCTAAACTGTCTGGCTCTGGGTTGGTGGGAGGCTTCGGCAACGACGTAGGATGCTGTGTATAATAAAACAGCTAAATTACCTCATCCTAGATTTTCTCGTTCCCATTTTAGACAGTATCATCACTTATCATCAGGTGAGATCACTGGCAAGCACTAAAGTATCAGCAATAAAGATATCTTTAAAACTTTTCAGTCAGCATCCCTAAACACTATCTATCTACATCTATATTATCATCATCCACAACAACTTTAATAAAATATATAACTTGAATGGGTGATTAAAAAAAGCAATGTTTTGACAATGGAAAAATTGAACAATATATATGTAAAGTAAAAGATAATGTGACTTTGACTATATTGCTCCCCAATATGGAGTTTCAAGCAACTCTAGTTTAATATTATTTACTGGTACGTATTTTCTTCAGTTAGCTTTCTCCCCTAAATTCATTAAAGCGACCGCCTGAGTACTCCAAACCACCCCTTTTGTGTTAAGATAAAAGTTACGAAGTGTCTCAGAAAATTTTCAGAAAGTTATAATAACACTTTATAGATTGATTTTGTGTGACCAATTTGATTTTGAAATCCTTAAATATTTTTATAAGAATTTGAATTAACTGAGCCTTTTTTTTTATCGCCTCGAATCATTTTGACCATGTATCACATGTAGCATTACAGCCGGACATGGAGTCAGGGTAAAGTAAAAGGCACTTACTGCAAACTACACGCCTACGATGCGAAAATTAACTTCACTTACTGTGCCTTCCAAAATTAAACCTTTAATTTTTTTTGTTCTTGACAATAATCTCGGTTGATGATAAGTGATGAATTTTACCCGCTTATCTAGAAAGAGGTATATGAAGATAACTTTTCATGGATTTTGTGTAGCCTTATACATGGACCTTATACTAGGTACTTAACTAGATAAATTTAGTTCAAAACAAGCTTCAACCAGATCAGACATAGTGAAAATATAATTATCTAAATGTACCGAGAAATTGGTCTGGATTATTAGCCTAATGGTCAGTATGTTCGGCTAAAGACATGAAATCCTGGGGTTCAATGCCGGGTTCTTCGAATTTAAAAATTCATATTAAGTTTTCTATTTGCCCGAAGCTGGGAAGTTGGCGGTGTGCAAGGTGCATTATTGTGTAATGGTTTACACATTGAAGAAAATCTTTAGTGACTTTTAAGAATATTGTACTATAAGCTTTGTACCTCTGTAACTTGAATACTTAATTTTCACTACCATGTTAATAGAGGGTTGTCCTTTTTCATAATAAGTATCACACCTTTTAAGTGTGTATGGCATTTTTAATTTCTCTTGAAGTAATTTTTTTTCTATTCATGAAGGCTTTTTAATCCTAAACCTAAGTTAATTAATGGTTGAGTAAGTATTATTTGTCTAAGACTATCCACAAAGGCATAAGGAAATCGATTTTGGCACATCGTTTGAATATTACACAACGATTTTTCTGTTTCATATGTCGGAGAATAAGAGAGAGAGACGGAGAGCATAGGGGCGCAGGGTTCTTCGCCGCTATCGTTATTAATGGGATCCATAATTCTATACTGTGGGCGTTCGTGGGTAATGTTGGTGCAATCAAACACTTTATTAACTCGGACTACAATGTTCAATCACTCAATGTTCCCGATATCAACTTAAACAAACTCATTAACAATATTAGCTAGGAACGCGATAGTTCCAACAGTGGACCGCTCCGGTCGAGCACTACTCGAGAATTGCCGAGAGACGCGCTGGACCGCCACTTATTGACTCTGCCCCACTCCGACAGGCAGATGGCGCCAACGTTCCACAGACTATTGCACTCTGACATATATATTTAGAGTATAAATCTGTCAGTGAGATTTTATTCTGTGCTTCAAGATGAATAGACGTTCTGTGTAGTAATTATAGCACCTATCATGATCGGTGTCTTTATAAACATAAAATATGTCTTTAAACTAACTAAATAATGCATATAAGAAGCTGTTGTGATCATGTTTGGCTTATTTATTATAGTAAATACACAATTTATCAGACGTACGTGCGACATCTCACTAGACTTTCATCGCAATACACATCAAGAAATGTTATTTATTACTAATCCATGCCAATTATCGCTGTGAAGTATTCAGTAGTTACGTAGAACACTTGCTTTTTATCTAGGTTCATTTTTTATCTATTCATAAAAGAGACTCATCTCTCAATTTAATACAGTAGTATTAATTTCTGTGGGATGAAAGAAATTTCAGACAATTTCCCTTTCCCTTCAAAACTTCAGAAAGAGATTCGATAAATATACTTTTTATACAGATATCCAAAGTTTCCAAATTTTGCGGACACTTTCGGAAGATAATAGATAATAGAATATAATTTAAATCGCTTAAATTGGTCTGTAGTGAAGTGAATCATTTGTTTTTAGCCTAAAACCTGAATTGAAGTAATAATTTACATGAACACGGGTTAACCGCATTTCTGTTTAGATTTTCCACGGTGTAATAAGTTTGGTTAGTGCGTTAGAAACTGCGGTCATGTTCCCTTACGAGCGAAAATTTTGTATGAAAGTTTAATTGTCCAATGTATTTGAAATATATATAAACACAACGGAACTGAAGCGACTTACAGAATCTTCGGAATGCACAGTAAGTTGTTAAAATTTGCTTAGTTATATAAAGATTAGATTGAATTATTATTTGTTTTAACAAAGTTAAAAAAGAACTTTCTCTTATATAACTGTCAATAATGTTTTATAAGAAAATTTCATTTAAGTAATAAACTAGCAGTGGCGTATTGAACGAGCATTACACAGGCGAGCGTTACAACCCAGTCTCAGTGAATACTTTTCTATTAAATTATATAAATACCACTAAATTTATGTTCGTTATAAAAAACTAAGAAGTCACCAAATTAGGTAGCGTCTCGTTAATTAAAATATCGCTTCAGATCTTTACGAAAATTTCTGCTTTAACTTTGTTCCAAACTTGCTGTTTTCTCGCAAACTTCACTTAACTTACAGGTAATTTTATCTAGGGAACTGAAAGTGTATAAAACAAGATTTACTAGTTAGTGAAAAATACGAGATATTTTGAAAACCTAATTTTATATTATGTGTACATAATCATAATAATTTCAGATGATATTACATTCCAACTGCAGGTATAGTCACGATGGAGGCGATCGGATATCTCCTGGACAATTGGCTCACTAGTGGCCACGGATCTCTTTCCGACCGTCTGGTGCAGGTGCTGACCGGCCATGGTTGCTTTGGCTAGTATTCGCACCAGGTCGTTTGTCATGAGGGAACTCCCGCCTATCATAAGTGTTACATTCGGTGCACCATACTCTGACGGAGTGTCTAGCGTGGGCACCCCAGCAGCACAACTTGGTGTCGCTGTTTAAAGAAGATCTTTCACTAGAGAGCGTAATTGGTGTAATGCTCGCCAGTGAAGTTGGGTAGAGGGCGGTTGCCTTCTTTTGCGAAACCGTCATCTCACCGTCGGAGGATGATGGGTGGCAGAAACCGAACGTACACGCTTCATGCTTCACCCTATTGACTGGTAGGTTCTCATAGTGGGTGTCATCCTGGTCACTAATGATCTCACACATGGATGAGAAGGTATCCGCTAGGTTTTAGTGAGTATTCTGTTATCTGGGAGTCCCACACTCTCGATTGGAGAAATTCTTTCATCGGGATGCGTAAAGGCTTTTCCCAGCGCAAAAAAAAAGATGATGTTACGTAAAACAGATATTCGATATTTTGTTTCTAAAAGGAAGGAATGTGAATAACGAAAGCAATATTCATATCTCTATATGAGAAGAAATTGTAATAAAATTATTCAAATAGGCTCAGTACACCTTGAATCACTGTAAAACTTCCCATTGTCGACGAATTCAACTCCTCAGAAAAGTAATTTTAGGAGAAAAAGGCAACAAATTGGACTGACATTTTTTAAATGTAATTTTTGTAATATCTACATTGAAATCCCATTTGAGGAACTGATCAAATTCGTTAATTTTTAAAAACAATATACCAACAGTTCATTAGTTCATCACTTGGTAAATTAATGTGCAGACAATTGCGGTATGGATTGTGGAATCTTACTGAAAAGACGTAGACGGAAATAAAGTGAGAAGAAGAAGAAGTCTTATTGAATCGTCTCTAAAATATTGTAACATTTCATACGTTCCAAACAAAACTCACTTTTATCTGCAAAGATAAAGAGAAAAATCTGGCAATACTGTTCGATTTCTAAAGAATGGGACATTAAAAGCAACAAAAAATACACTGGGTAACAGGAAAAAAAGCAATAGAAGCAAATTTTTTAATTTTTAAGTAATTTCTGAGTTCTATGTTTTAATTAAATTCTAGGACAATTAAGTTAAAAGCTATTTCTAAGTGCAAAGCTCAAGAAAAGAGAAAATTAATGTTATCGTGATTATCATAACATTTCTTTTTCTTACTAAATCATTTTCGTAATTAATGAAGCAGCAAAAGAGCTTTATAAAATAGTAGATTACATCTCTTTGTTATACTCGTATACGTGCAAGAGTTTGATATTAATTTTTATCCATTTCTACAACTCAGTTATATTTAACGTTTTTCTTTTATTTTAAAGTTGCTTATTATTTATCTGTAGGTATTAAATAGTTCTTTATAAATTAAAGATTGCAAGATACACATAATTTTAAATGAATTCGAACGCTTATTATTGATTTAAAGTACATTTTGAAATAGCTAAGAAATCAAAATGACTTCTGTAAGTTTGCACTAGTAACAAATATCTTTGAAAAAATTATGATACGGTTCAATTTAATTTACAATAATTTGTATTGAATTATTGGCTACCTAAATTAAGATTCTGCGTCAACGTTGAAAAAGACGCTTCTAATCTTGGCTAGTTACTTTTCCAACATGCTTATTATTTCTTTTCCACATTACATATTTATATACAATAATATCATGCTTATACTTCAGAATAAATTACTAGTAAACGTATCCTTAATTTTAGATTTATGAATTAAAACCGAAGCGTCATATTTAGTAAGTATAAACCTTATATATATAATAAAATCCCATTACGTCTATTATCCTACTAATATACATTTTACGCATTCACTTTAACACTCAAGTCGAAAGCGGCAATAGTACGGAGGGTGTAAGGTTTGTGAATAAATTATACCTATAACCCAAATTTAAGAGGCACTGCTAAAATATGTAAAGAGGTACTTTACTGAGACATGGATTTCATGTCCCGAAATACAATTTTTTATAATATAAAAGTAAGTAAGTGGCAGCTTATTGACGTTTGTTACTACTGGCTACAAGCCTACACACTCTTTGGAGAGAGAATTTTTAGAGTATAGACCCACCATTCTGTTCCACGGCGGGATGGCAAGCTACACATACCTCAGAATTCCTGCCGAGCCATGCAGATTTCCTCAGAATGTTTTCTTTTATCTAATTGGTAAAAACAATCTATCACGTAAGTTTTAAGTAAGTAAAGCGTTGTGACCTGTGACTTCTCTAAACAATAACCCACGCGCTTCAACTGGCCAGCTAAGGCTTATTTTAAAAATATATTTGTAACATTTATATAATAAAATTTAAATGTAACTCGATGATAAATAGCGTAATTGAAATGTTGCCGAGAAAAACAAAACTATACAGAAAAACGAAGACAATTAAAATGGATTGTCTCCAATACAACGTTAAAATGTGCAAAACTTTTAAAGTTAAATCTTTCGTGCTTCTACAAAGGAAAGCTTTTAATTACAATAGCAGTCTGCAATTTTTATATTGCTAGAGAATTTTTTTAGACTTAAACATTTTAAAAGCCTAATTTTGTTTCATATTTTCATCTTAAATAATGAAATATGCTTGTCAAAATGTAAATACATTGTACACTACAATCTGTGAGATTATTTCTTTATAATCTTCATTGATTCTGATATTCAGCTGATATTTTATTTGTACATGTATTAATTTTTTACAAATATTTTAAATATTTACCTTCCCTTCGCCTCGCCCGATCACATTTTTCGTAACGCTGTCATGTATTCTCCAGCTTACTCCCTAAGTCAATCGTGCGTAAAGAAGTTCTACTACGACTATACTTTAATAATATATTATACTATTTATATATATATAGCTAAAGCAGACATAATTCAGTTGCCTTATTAATATGCGTGAAACTTTCCGTTTCCATATATATTTTTGCCACAAAAGTAAGCAAAGTGATATCGGTCTAACCTTAGCTATGTAACAGTATTATACTGGCATAGCGCTGATATCTCAATAAAGCCTGTTTAAATAACATTTATTTAAATTTCTAGAACTTCAATAGCCATTAAAAGCGTTATTATAACTCACGTAGTTCTAGATCCTATAGAAAATTGGAGAAATCTGTACTTAGCATTTGTCTACATTACGAAAGGAGTCACTTTGCTAATTTTAAGACAACCACGAATATATTAAAAGACCTCGTCAAGAGTGAGTAAGTGAACGAATGAGTTTAGTGACGTAAAGCGCATCTTTGCATTATTGTCAATCTAATAAATTCGATACTAAGGATATTGATTTCAAACTCTAAGATAATGAAATAAAAGTTTTAAAATCTGTCTTTAAATAGCCTGGCAAAGAAAATAAATAAATCTTGAAGCTGTGGCACTTTACAGTGGTGTGCGACTTCACAAAATGGATGGCTTCACAATGTAAACTTCCAGAAGCTTACTTGGTATTCGCGATGCATCTAGACGAAGCCACTCCGTAATATTATCTACGAATAGTACTAAGCTAAGCTTGGAAATAACATTATACTGTAATACAATTTCGAAACACTAACATGAAACAATATTAATATGCGTCAGAATGTTTCTTTATCGTAAAGTTTGATTTGTATGGCAATATTTAAAAATGTTGAAAGCTTCGCTGGTGCAACGGTGCAACGGTGCAATGTTTCAGTACCAAAGTTCCTGAGCTCGATTCGCTGCTGGGCAAATTTAGTAAAATTTGTCAAAGTCTGGATTAGTTGAACGTTTTGCCTGCCAAATCGTAGTAGAGTAGCGTGGTGGGTCTATGGTCTAAAAACCCAGTCTGCTACTTAACTTTATCTACCTTTTACCATGGCTAGTTACCTTACTTCTTTTATCCTATCTCTTCTTGCCTAAGGCGTTCTACACTGCGTCATTTAGAAATCTCAAGCTATTTATTAATAATGTACACAGTTAACTCTGAATGTTCTCTTCAATCTTAACATTAATACATTTAATAAAATTTATTAAGTTACTATTAAAACTTTCTTTATTATTCTCATGAACAATGTACATTGTTAAGTTTGATCAAAATCGGTCTAGTACTTATTGCCTGAAACATCAGCACAAAATCTCTAATTTATAATATCCTAAGTAGAATTTATATATCCCCTTAAATTTCTCACGTTATAGAGATATCAAAAGGGATTAATTGAGACAATGTGTCTGTAATAAATTTTATGTCCATTAAGGCTACAATCTTCAGTATTGAATTAACAACTTTAGAGAGAATGGCTACACGATAACTCCGATGGTATGAGGAATTATTTGGGTAGAGGATAACATTTTCGTCGGAGACCCTTCTCACATTTTCCTCGGGCATCCAAATTAACAGACACATAACACATATCTGCAAGTTTATCTGTGTCTATCGTACGTGTAATTTTAGTAAACATAACAAGTATATTATGTTTTTCTACAATATAAGACCCCGTTAATAAACGATAATACTGTGTAAAATAGGAAGGCGATATTTTGGATATAGGATCATAAGCTGTGGTTTTTGTTTAAAGAATCAATATATAAAATTAAGTTGAAGGTGTCCTTATGGTAAGTGATATTGCTGTCGTAAATTAAGGTTTCGGCTGTCTCTAGTTACTAACAAAAAAAAACTGCTGCCATGCAAAAAAATTTCGTGCATGTAAGGTGCTATAAGACTCTTTCCACGTCTCTTGTGAAACTGTTAGCGTTAAAAATTTACTTAAGACTACACGAGAAAACCAAAAATTTTATCAAGGCAAAGACAAAATATAAATTTTACAACATAAATGTCTTATCGCGTGAAAATGTTAACACAGGTAAACATTTCAGATTTCATCACTTTCATTTGATAGAAATTATTGACGTGAATACGATTAAATAAAAAATAATTATGAATATCATTAAATACAATTGGTTTTAGTTCTATCTTCATAAAATAATACTTTTACAATAAATTTTAACATAGTTGTATATGATTACTGTAGTAAATTTTGCTCTCTCTCTCTCTAAGGGAAAGTATAACAGTGACGCATTGACGTTAATGCTTTCGAGAGGAGCGTGACGACTCAGTCTCATTCAATACCACGAAGTAAAGTGCGCCGACAGTTTTTATTTAGAAATAAATCCTACGATTTTCTTTATTCACAAAAAATATGTGGCAATAATTATCCTTACCTTACCTACCTTACCTTACCTTACCTCACCTCACCTTTGAAGAGATCTCATCCGGGAACCTCAGAGAGTGGATATGAATTTTACAATACATGTGATGTAGGGGCAGGGAAATAGTAAATTTATATCTACATACACACAAACTGTATTATAAATATTCATATATATATATATATATATATATATATATATATATATATATTCATAAGCATTATAAGTATTAGAGTAATAAAAGGAAAGAATAAAAGTATTTTTAGTTATAAAAAATATTTTTAATAGTAAGTATTATTCATTGTTAGAGAAAAATTAATATTATGTCTGTAGAAAATAAAATCGGTGGCGTAATGGAAAAGGACGAATAGCGGTCGTAATCACCGGCCTCTGTAAAATGTGCGGAATGACAAACGAGATGTTCAGATCCGTTTGCTTTCAATTATTTTATTCACTTGAGGGTCGAAAATAAAACCCTTAATTGCGGCTCAATTTACAAAAAAATTCGATACGATAAATAACGAGTCAAAAATTCATTGAAACGGAATAAATAAAAGCGGGCAAGTGGTAACCGTGGAAGCGAAAGGATACTGATACGAAAAATACTTTTAGACTGTTTAATACGCCATTAAAACTCAATCTGTTTGGATTATATGTGTCCAAAAGATCTTTCTAACCTGCATACAGTTTATGTTTGTCTGCAGTTAAATGTGAGACTTAAAGTAACACATATTGATGCTTATATAACTTAACCGACACAGAAAGTATACTTGACGAATTCTGGCCTTAAACAAATTTTAAATAAAAAATTAAATATAAATAAAATAAAAATAATAAGCCTTAAAAATATTTTATTAAAAATTAAATGAAACAAATTGTGTACTAAGTTGGAACAAATCCAGCGAAATGACAAAGAATTATAAAACTTGGTTGAGTAGGAATAACACTCTGATAGGAAGTTTTACATATATATATCTGGTCGCGATTAAGAAAAAAGGATCTACAAATACACTACTCTTCGAGATAGCGCTTTATATCTAGTTTTACTGATAAAAAATGTAAAATCAGATGGCTAAAATAGAGTTTAGGCTTTTTATAAATGAAATTAACTCCAAACCGCTCTCCTGAACAGTTGTATAATTATAAATCAGACTTTCTTAATAGAGACCAGCGATATTTTCTTTATATATTCATAATTATTATAAACAACCGTTGGTTCTTTTATAATTTATAATTACAATCTAGCTTTATAAGCTTATTAGTAATAATACTGCCTCATTGGTCAAGTGGTTAGCATGTTCGACTATAGAAATGAGGTCGTGGGTTCGAGTCCCGGGTGGGGCCAATTCAAAAATCAATATTGAGTTTTCTATTAAGATTTTCTCAATATTTGCCCGTGATCCACCCCCTCGAAGAGCACGTTAAGCCGTCGGTCCTGCGCCTGATCTCTCTCCGGTCGTGTCGGATTCCCGTCACATCGGACTATGAGAGTGAAGGAATAGAGAGTGCACTTGTTGTGTACTATGCCTGCCAAACCGCAGTGGAGCAGCGTGGTGGGTCTATGCTCTAAAAACCCTCGCTCCTTGGAGTAAGGAGGCCTCTGCCCAGCAATGGGACGTTACTGGGCTGCTACTTACTAGTAATAAAACGCTGATTCCAACGACTATGCTTAGTTTATGTTAACAAATATTAGAGGTTTTTGAGTACTTGCTTGTTCTTAAAAGCTTCACTACACTATAATGTATCACTGCACTTTGCCTAACACAAAAGTCTTCTCTTTTTCCGTGTGATATCCAGAAATTTAGCAGCTACGTTGTTCACGTGATGGCGAAGTCTTTGGTGATGAGCTTTTGCAATCATTTCGATACAATTATTTACGAGCTGAATGTTAAGATAGATATATGTCACAAATACTCCATGCCATTTCTCATAAACTGAGCTAGCAGCAATATTCACAACTACGTCAACCAACGAAGCCACAAAATTCAATAAACGCTTAGAAACTATGTTCTGACTAGTGATCTTCTCGCCTGCAACGTGCAGTATATTGAGCTTGAAACGTTATGAATAAATTATTCGGAGGTTTGAAGCAACGCAGTGTAAAATGTTGCAACACGTTACCAACTTAGAATACACGTAAGAATACTATACTAATTCACAAATAATTTGAGGATAACTTACAGGTAATTAATTTAAGCCTTTATTAAAAGATAGCTAATTGAAGGATATCTACTGAGTTTGTAGCAGGTTCTTCTAAAATAGGGCAGGAAGGAGCCCTTGTAACCTTAGTTTTCAGTCCTACAATATCAGCATCTGGTGTACATTTGAATTATACGTAAAAAATCTATATTTGATCATTCAAAAGTACTAAAGTGAAAGACTACTTGAATGATTTAATTTATTAATTACTGTTAATAATTCTTCGTTAACGTAAAAATTGTGTATTAAAAACATTAAATAAACAAACGACAAACATAAAAATATCAACAGATCGAGTACAAAATCATTAAATTAGAAATGTACAAAGTAAATTAGTCATTCATAAAATATTTTACACGCTTAGGTCGATGAAATTTGGCCTATGCTCAAATCGGTGTTTATTAATTTACATTTCAATGTTTTGATACTAGATTGCAACTCAGTTAACATTTTTTAACATTTCTTGCAACTCATTGATAAGTAGACATAAATTGGCAAATTTTAAACAATATTGTAAGTTACTGCTTAGAGAGATTAAGTCAAAAGTTTCATTTCGTTTTATTACAGGATTATATCATATTCACATTTAAATCAAATGTTTGGATTAGATTCTTACAACTATTGAGATGTCACATTTTACTGGATATTCCACATGGTGTTATCCCGATATTGCCTATTCCTTCAAAGATAGAGTAATCCGTACTTAATGACCATTTACAATGCGAAAATAAGCGAAAATTTAAAGCCAGTCGCGAAATACTGTGGAAGATCTTCATATTAATGATTTTCTAATAGAACTGGTTTGAGCACAGCGGTTTGATGTTTTTAAAGTGTAACAGATTTAGGTAGAAATAATATTTGTTTTATATACATACATAACTTGCCTACTGTTTTACGCATCCCAGAGGAATCAGCGAGCTACGAAAAGGTTACGAATTGCGTAAAAATTTTGTGAATACGTCACTATCGGTTCTGGCGTCATTCCTCTGACCCGAATAAAAATAATATCGCATGTTACTACGTGTTAAGTCACTTTTATGTTTTCGTATAATAATGAAAACGAAATGAGAGCTTGCAAAGGGTATAAATTTATAATATAGACTATTATTTGACGGCATCGCTGGGGCAGTGGTGTTAGTACTCGCTTTGCCAGCAGAGGCCCCGGGTTCGATCCCCGGGCTCAATTTATATGACAGTTTCTAAATTAAACAAAAACATTTAAATTTACCCATGATTTCATGACATTTTGTGATGCCACGTCGTCATTTTTTGCTGATTTTGATAAGATTTTTTTGATATAAGGAAATATAAACTAATCCAGATTCTCCTTTTAACTAAAATATAATTTTAAAAGTGTTTAGTATTTGTGATTAGTCATCCAAAAACTCGATATAAAAAATATACATTATTATTAGGTCATTTTGTTTTTGTTTTTTTTTTATTTCATTTAAAATCACGAAATTGTATATTCAACAATTATTCTACAATCACAGCCTTGCCATTCTATTCATCTACACTTTATTATCACTTACCACAGATTAGAGCGATTTTAAAATAAAAATTCAATAATGATGACAACAATGTAAAATACAAAATATTCAATACTACTAAAAACATGAAGTGTATAGATAAAAAAGTATTTCGGCAACGTTTGAAAATTTACAGAACAAGATAAATATAGGGAGAGCGTGAACTAATAGTAGGAATTGAATTATAATACCACGGTCGGGTCAATTCCGTATTTTCAATTCACATTGACTTTGTGGCAACTTTACGCCGGCTTTTGTATTTTTATAGCAATACAGTTAATAATGTTCGGTGTATTTCTATCACATCTCTCAAATAAAATCTCAAAGCTTATTTTCTTCTCTTTCAATTTTTAAAATAAACTTAGACGCGCTTAATGCAAATATTGAATAACGCTATTTTATTAATCAGTTAAATAGACATTAGTTTAATAAGATAATTTACAAAATATGTATTCGTACAACTGTTTTGAATTTTAGTAATTTACTACTTGACGGTATCACCCGCGTAGTTCATGATCCCGTGGAGATATGCATAAATTCTCTATTTATCAGATCAGTGTTTAGGGAGAATTCAGTGACATTCACATGCACTTAAAAATTATATATATATATATATATATATATATATATATATATTCATTATCAAATGAATAGGTAGGAAAAGAAGCAATGAACATTGGTTTTAAGCGATTATTTTTAAAGATTATATTGTGTTCAAATAGAGTAAAATGTTTATACGAATAAAACGTTGAGCTTCTTCTTACCTACATCTGTCTTTAGGATAAGTGAACTTAATCGTTATTACAGGTTATATACTTGTATATAAATAAATGCTTATATTTCGATAACGTTCATTAATACTATGTTATTATTATTATATCATAATTTTAACGGTTTCGTTGTCGCAATAGTGCGAAAATGCTTCGCCAGAGGTCCTGGATTAGATTTTGACAATTATATTTTCAAATTTGTCCGAGTTTAGACTGCAAAGAGACTTCGATCTTTGCTACTTACCCCTGTACCTGTTGTGTCCTGGTATGATGCTGTGTAAAAGCCTTAGGAGGTAAAATTGTTTGTTACATAAATATTCCATCTTGGACTGTCTGACATGAGGTGAGATTAAAGTCAAACGTAAGCGAGCCATCAATTAAGTCATTTATTAAGTTATATTTTCGCATTTATCTGAACTTAGACCGGTCGGAGGGTTCGGCCGTGACTAAACACCATCTTACCAGGAAAGACGTGCCACCAAAAAATAATATGTTCCAGTACGATATTGTTAAGAAACAAGCATTACTTCTGAGTTGTGCCTTGTTTTTAAGTTTGTTTTATTATTTCATATTTAATTTTATTGCTTTCTTTTAATTAGTGTGTTTGTCGTTTTTTTTTCAGATTGCATTTCTCATACCTGTATAATGCAGAATAAAGATCTTTTTCTTATCAGTTCAGCGCGCTTTCATCTTGAAGCTATATCATCATACCATCAAGTGAGATAACAATCAAAACACTAAGCTGTCTCCAATAAAAAATTGACTTGATTGCCTCGTATTTTAAATATGTTAATTTGTGAACCACCATTATCATTTCCCCTTCAGAATGTATCACATCTTAACGCCCCAAAGTGTCTCCGTGACGTTAAAACGGGCCCCTGAGGCGCTATCAGCTTCCAACACGTCATCATTTTTAAAGCACACTCCATTCTCCTTTAAATGAAAATTTCACCATCGACCGTAAAACATCCTAGTTTAAGAAATTTTGCTGCTTAACTTTTTTGAAGTGAAACTTCTTTAGGCGCATTAGGTTAAAATTTTAAGAATGCGACACGAAAATGCACTGCGTTTTTTATGCTAATTCGTTAGAAGGTTAGGTAGTTTTAATATTTACAAATATTGCATTTTAATTTGCCACTCGTCATTTAATATACTATATATACTATATTTTTCACAAAATATAAAAATTTCATAAGTTCTCTTTTCTAAATTTTAAATTCATTTGGCATTTTTATTTACAATTTGTCATTTGCGATTTCAATAAATTATTTGTAACATTTTCCACACTTTTAATATTTCAATTACAATTAAAATATATACGTACCTAACATATATTCCTTTTCCCTCCCTCTACGTCTTGGAAATCTAAAGTTTTAGATACATATAAATATAGCCAACAACATTAAAAATTTGTTTTCCAATGTAAATTCATTTCTGACATGTCTAATTTGTACACACGCACTTTTAATTTTTAATATTACCACGTATCACATACAAGGCGAACATAGGTGGATTTTTTTTTTTTTGTGGCGAACTTAATAAGATAATGTTGAAAACATCTCATACTTTCTTGTTCTTCTTCAAATGTGTAATATATAAATTATTGTAGAAATATAATTCAGTAAAACATCGTTTAATAATTACAATAAATGCTACATACAGATACTACATTACAGGAGGAATACATCCTGCGCGATTTTAAAACAAAAAATAAGTAATTAACGTAAGCTAGTTGAAAATTTTAATATAAAAGTATTAGATGTCTTATCATTTACACCAGTAAGGATTTAAATGGCTTCAAAGTATTTAAAAATATTATATATTAAGTACAATAATTTCCGGGGAACTTATAAATAAAAGATCTACATAATTTAATAATAGGATGAAGACTCAAAAATACTCATCGGTACGAAAACAATTGCATATAACGTGGCGTTCAGTTGTTTTCTTAATTTGAAATTATTTCTTTTTAAATTAAATGACGTATAAACCAGACAGCAACTTTACATGATACTGATATCAAACTTTTTTTTATGTTCCGCTAAATATGCCGGTACGTTTATATCCAAGTCCAAACTGTTTCAACTTGTCTTTCAAAAATAAACTTTAATAAATTTTCATAGTTACGGTAGTCGTCTAAAAAGATAGATATCTGAATCCTGACCTACAATCCCTATTAGTGTGTTAGGTTGACCCGTAATTTATAAACTTCCTTTTACAACTTAAAAGAAATAGTTTCTATTCTGTCTAACAATAGCTTCAGATAAATTTCGCAGCTGAACCTTTTAACCTGAAATCTCTCTGTGCTAGTCTTGTTTATCTTGCCCGCTTGCTTCAGCAGTTGAGACACTTTTTATTGACAATATGACTTTTAACGCCTTTGCCTTTAACCTTCTTTATTATCTTAGCTTTTTTGAGAAATTTGAATAATAGTTCCTTCTGGTGATTCAGAAATTAAATTCCTAAGGGGAAGTACATATATTGTTAACAAAAATCTTTATCGATCGACTTACTTAGATTATAAAGGATATTTTTCAAATGTCACGCGCTAAACTAGAGTTTTCAAATTTTAAACATATTCTTATATTACTTTAGCAGAAATTTTTACGAGATTACCTTTAAATAATTTAATTGTTAAAATATCTAAAGTAATTTGAATAGATATATATATTATTACATACCTCTTATTCTCAGTAGTTTACAGTGTTTCAATGGTATTGATCTGTCAATCAGTCAGTTAGGTTTTGTTAACTTTTTATCATCATTTTCTTGTACCTATTATCAAATGTTACCAATATACCAAATGTATTATCTATATGATTTTTTGGAAATAATTTATTTTATTACGTGATTCTAAAAATTACAAATTACTTCTATTAAAAACTATTAATGTTATTGGTAGGGAAAATAAACATACATTACTTTATGAAATAATTAAAACTAAATATATGAGCGTACACAATACATAAGAGGAACAGAAAAAATATTATTAAATCTAATAATAAGCCGCATCTAAACTGCTGTCCATAGGGTGTGTTCCTAAAATTCTGGCAACATTAGCTCTTTGGATAGCTAAGCTGATCCTTTGTCCGAGGTAAGCTCCAGCTAGAGTCATTTGTGGAATCCTACCCTTTTACAGATATGTTTAAATAATAATTTTATAATAAGTATTATATTGTTACACTTTATGACGGCTACATTTGCGCAATGCTACGAGTACTTGCTTCAGTAGCCGCGTTCCTGGATATAATTCCCAGCTGGGCAAAAATAGGAAATTGCATTTTCTAATTTGTCAGTCTGAACTGGTGGGAAATTCAAATTGCCGTCAAAATTTTTCGTTCTTATATAATGCGTACAAACCAAAAGAGGTGAATTACATATGACTAGACTTATAATCTATTAGCGCTTTTTCATCTTACACTGTATCGCAACTTATAATCCTGTGAGATTACAGTTAAACGCCGTCAGCAAAAAAGAAAAGCCAATGAACGTTCTACTTTTACTTTTCTACTGTCATCTCCACGGCTATGCTACGAACAGGCAATTAACATGACATTGAAAACATGATGACTTATTTAACGGAACTACTAAATTGCGACGTAAGGAAGGGCTAAAGGGCGTGCCCTCATTTAACTTTGAAACACTTTTGGCTTAACATAACAATCAGTTAGAGCGCGTAAATAAAATATTAAGTTCGGGTGTAATACTAAATAACTAAAAGACAGCCTCATTGGTCTAGTGGTCAGCATGTTCGGCTTCAGACATGAGGTCCTGGGTAAGAGTCCCGGTTCAGGCGCATTTAAACATCGTTTTTGAGTTTTCTGTACAGATTTCCTGTATATTTGCCTGAAATTGGGAAGTTGGCGGCGTGCTCCAGCCCCGTGCCTCGAAGAGCGCGTTAAGCCTACGGTCCTGCGCGTGATCTCTCTTGGGTTGTGGCGGATTCCCATCATATGGGACAATGTGAGTGTAGGATTAGTGAATCCACTTGTACGCTATGCCTGCTGACCCGCAGTGGTAAATTATAGACCTTTAATTTACGAGTATAGTAGACAGCTTCGCTGGCGCAGTGATGCGAGTACTCGCTTTACTACTAGAGGCCTCGGTTTCGATCTCCGGTAGGGTGAAATAAAAAAATTGTATTTTCAATACAATTTTCTTATTTGTCTGCGTCTGGACTGATGGGAAGCATAGGCCGTGGCTTGTTACCACACTACCAGCAAAAACGTATAGCCAAACAAAGTGATTTGTGTTCCGGTACGACGCTGTGTAAAAAACCATATGAAGTATATCGCCTCTTACCAGATTAGCTCGCTTCCATCTTAGACTATATCATAACTTACCACGAGATGAGATATCAGTCAAGCGCTAAACTGTCAGCAATAAAAAAATTGTTTTATCAGAGTCCATGATCACTTATAGGCAAGGACTAACTTGTCAGCTATAAAAAAAATTTCCAGCAATAATAAATATCTACCTCTCAATATATCCTTCTTCATCTTTCATTTATTGGCTTTCAAGTGTATCAAACGATCACACAAAACTATGTCAGTTGCATAAAACAGCACGAGATAATAAGTCTAAAGAATTGCAACCTCAAACCGCAATAATTCATTAGGATTAAATAAAATATATGTTATAAATACATTTTTAATTTTACCCCTATTATTAGAAGTTTAATTTTAAAAAATGTATCTTCAATATCTCACAAACACTCAACTGGGGGTGCGAAGAGGCTTACCAAAATTTCAACGGGTCCCGCTAGTCCTATCAGCTTTCAACAGTTCATCAATTTTTAAGAGCCTTCCATCTCTCTTTATTTAAGATTACGGAATATAATCAACATTTTTTGACTACATTTATTTATAAATAATTCTGTAAATAGAAAGTCTCTAGTTTATACTACAAACTAATAAATTTAGTTAGAAAGCAATCTTTTGATCAATGATAAAGAAATACATTATCAGGTCATTACATATACAACAGGCAATTTATCATAATCTTTTATAATTAGTGTCCCAAGTGGCAGTTGTCTAATGTTTTCGTAACTGTAAATGATTGATAAAAGTTTTGTCCATTACTTTGATCATAACAGATCAGAGATGATTTAAGTGATATTGAGAAAATTAGGGCAAAAATAGCTGCTGTTTCTTCCTTCAAGGAAAGCTATCGATAGCGTTATGCCATCTCCTATATCCATCTGAAACTTTACATAACACAAGTTAATACATACATACTCCATATAAAACACATTAACTAGATCTGAGCCTGTAGACAATATGATATCCTAAATACGCAAATGCCAGTAGAATGCTTAAAAACGTGTGGGAATAACGTATCACATTAATATTTCATGTGATCATGTGACCAAATTGTATGGTTCTAGTCGTTCGACGTATCGTTATCGTATTTAGAATATCATCTTGACTAGGGGGGTCAATATAATATCGTTTTCTTAGATATTATGCTAGATAATAAAATACAGTGACGTGCCCGTATAAGTAGTCAATCTAACAGGCTTTCTTCTACGGCTTACGCGGTTAACAAAATTCGACTTCTAACGGACAGGCACCACCAGACTGCTATATTTATACTAGCAGTCCACTTGTATACTTACTATATATAAAAACTTGTTGTACGTACATAAAAATATTGACACCTTGAAGAAAGTAATAAATTCCAACTATAAGATCATTTTGTACAAATTTTTAATCGTTAACAAAATATATTTTTGCTCATCAGCTCAAAATCAATAACATTTATGAAAATTTCTACTGGATGACACTTGACGTTAATACAGTTTTTTCAAATAATATTAAATATTAACTTCTATTACTTGTTTTTATTAAAGTATAGGAAAATATCAAAAAAAGTGATAGTGTCCTAATCTTATGCGTATATCTTTCCCCTCCCTTCGTAACTACTACAATTAAATGGACGCCGCTTGAGTACGAAAATAACAATTATGACTACGAAATTTTTAAGAACATAACTTATGTTAAGCTTTAATACCGTAAATCAAGACTGGCCTTGATTAATTTTATGCTTATCGTGTAAGAAATACCATAGCTATAATAATCCAATTTCATTTTGTTGGTTTTTCTTCCAGCGGAGACAAAGAGGAAAATATTTTGCACGATCTTATTTACGATAATTATATTTTCTTAAGGAAAAGTCACGCGCTTGCGAAGGTACCTGTAATAATACAAGAACACTTTAAAGGCTATTGAATAAAACATTTTAAGCCCATTTGATTCGAACAATTTCAATCCTGGAGTATAAAAGGAAATACCTAAAACTGAAATGTAATCCTATTAAGCTAAATTTTAAAGAATACTATTTGAAAAACAATTTAATTGTGATATAATCATAAAAGGTAACGAACATGCACAACTATTTTTAACGAAAAATGTAAAAGTAATTATAAAAATTGATCTTGTGACGTTTAACTTGAACTCCACAATTTATAATAAGTTTATAATTTAGAAAATTATAGTCATTGCATGTTATATGATAAGATTTAATAATTTATATGCTTCTCCTTTTGAGTTAATTAAATAACCGAAAATAGAAAATCCCAATCATTACGTATAACATATTGGCTAAAATTGATCCAATATTCGCTAATTTAATATTAAACCATTATCTGTATTCAAAAATCTATCGTTTGAGGAATAGACTTTTTTCAATCGTTTCAAAAACCAAATAGTATTTTTCTATAAGTCTCTAGAATTATCTGGAAAGTAACTAGATATATAAACAAAAAAATTGGACATAAATTTAGTTCGCAGAATAAAAGGATTTTCTCCTATTGTTCTCTAGTTTTCTCGGCGTTATAGTCGTAGTAGCCCCATACAACATACATGCGACATACTTGGAAATGGGATACAATATTTAATATCACAATATAACGGAAATATACTACATAAGTGCCATTTACGGAGCAATATGGCTCTAGAAAATGGATAACTTCTCATTGTAAAGCGGTAGCAGCTCATATTGTATGCACTTCGCATCCTCGGATGACTCACTTTATTCCTGAAGCTTACAGGCTTTGAGGAATAATATGGTAGAATATTTATCTTAAAGAGTATTTTTATTATCATTTTATTTCTATGAAAATATTTTTAAACCTTAACTAAAAGAGATGAATGGGGTTCACCACTGGGCCATTATCTCTTTTTATTTTGTTTAAAGAGGTCGCAGAATCAAGTCCAGGACAGGCACTTAAAATCACTTAAAATCATCACTGTGCTTTTCAGTGAAAGAAAATATTATGAGGAAACCTGCATATCCCTGGAGCAATCCTAGGATTTTTACAAAAACAGGAAGCGTTTATGTACGAATTCTCACTAAAGAGTCAAGTGCTCATGGAATTCTTATAAACTTAATGGCAGATATCAACGTTAATCGTCGTAGCAATTCAGTCACGTGCAAAAACGTACAGAAGCATCATATGAACTTATCGTTAAATAAATATATCTTGAAGACCATAACCATGCTGTTGCAAATGTACAAATGTGTTACCTGAGGTTACAAGAAATTTAATACTTTGGGCCTGTGTTGGGTTATTATTGCTTCTTATTTTTATCGCGATATGCTTATTTCCTCGGCTGTCTGCCAAAAATGTGACATTCTCCTGGATACAATGCACCGACACAATCATCCAAGACAGATTTCTTTATTACCTTCATCATTATAACCACCATCACCATCATCACCTGAAAGGTTTCCTCATCTGCGAGTAAACTTGCTAATGGGAAGAAATTTATTTATTTATTTATTATTATTGGAACACCAACAGGTATGCACTTACAACATAGGTTTATATAAAATTGCAGAGTACTACAATCAATTATGTACATATCCAATTATAGGTGCACACGTCATTCCTGTGTGCTAAACAATTAAACATTTCATACATTAATAATAGAAGACACTAGCCTATTTTTTGAATCAGTTATCTCATTACAAATGGTACTCGTATTTAAGGGTACTATACTTTATTTTTTTTTTAAATTGGGTTTTGCGTGCACCTATAATACAAAAATTATTAAAAAATTCGCTATACGTAATTTCCTGAAAATTACTCATCATCGTATAGCTGCTTACGAATAGCAACATCAACATCAAAACATAAGAAGGCCATTAAAACTCTTGCGACATTTAAATAGACTTCAATGGCGTTATCAGCTTATAACACGTCGAGTCGCCAGTTTTCAAGCTCTCTTCATTCCACTTTAAATGGAAATTCCGCCATCGAGAACATTTAGCATGCGGCCATTGCATTTATACTGATAATAGTTTCTCTTCAAATCCCTTCTTAATTGTATTCTAAGTAAAAAGTTCTTCACTTTATTTTGTAATCTATAATGGGTTTAAACTTTTTAAGAAAACACTCGATTTACCTTTATTAAACCTAGGCAACTTATTAACCGTAAGAACTTGTTACAAGACTTGTACTTATAAATCGCTGAAAAATTACCTTGTGCTTCTTGTCTAAAATTCTCAGCTTCAATTATAGCAACCACGAAATTCCAACCCTAACCGTATACATAAAAAAGGAACAAAAAATGTTTCTACCTGTATCTGTTAAAGACTAGGGGACATCCGAATTGGTGTTATTTAAGAAAATTGTAAAGCTGGTTACAGAACACTAAATTCACTCACTCATCATGAGATCTATCAAATTAACTCACAACTAAATTGAAATTCATCAAAGTGACTCCTTTCGCAATTCAGATAGTAACTAAGTACGAAATTACACGTGTGATGCCGCAGGAAACAAATATTATTTTATAGAATATCATGTAAAAATCTTTAAAGGAGTACTGGAAAAATTTAATGTCCAAATTCATTGCAAAACTATTGTATTAGTAATTATAATCTTGTTAATAGATAGAATATACATATTAAATTAATAGAAAAATATACGTATATAAATTTAAATTATTTTTAAAATCTAACAGGAATATGATATTTGTGTTTCTATTCAAAATTTCTTAAATCCTAATGAAAACAAATTAGGACTTAGTAAGCAAATTTAAACAAACTTGTTTCACGCTTCAAGTTTCTTAATATATTTAAACAAATAAATTGCATTTCATAGTACATCTCAAATAACATTTAACCATTGCCATGAAAGTAAAGTCAAAATATCGCGTGCGGGAATGAGCATACATTTTCATACATACTAAATTGCGGTATAAGCGATTGCTGCATACAAAGTAATGACTTTGGCGGATATTGGAGCACTCACGAGTCGTACGTCGATTTATGTTCAAATCGTTGAAACATTTGTATACAATATTCATAAAAACAGATTTAATGTTTTATATTTCATTCTTTAGTGGTTAATGCTTGACTGTGGTCTCATCCGATGGAGTTATGATACAGTCTACGATGGTAGGACCTCATTTACCTCTAGTCATTAGAAGTTAAAACGCAACTTTTTCTTTAGCGGCACCAATTCAGTCCAAGCAAATTAAAAAATATGTGCTTAAATAAGAAAATCGTGATAACACCGCATATAACATAACAATTAAAAAAATATATACGTTTTAGTAGGCTAAAAGGCTTTAGTAAAATGTAAAAATATATGTTTCTGTAGTTATTTTTCTGATTGAGTCTCTTGTGGCTTCATCTCTTAACAGGGCTCGGGGAATTTCTTTTAACTTTAAATTTAAAGTCATTCTTCAATATCATCATCATTCATCGGAAATAACACGAGGAAGGAAGGTATTTGGAACTGTATTTAAGATAAAAAAAGTGCTGTGAAAGTGTATTTGAATAGAAATTTTTTGTAATAATTTTAAATTTTTACTTAGGTATGTAACCATATGTTAACCAATTCGACGGGCCCACGTATAAAGAGTCAAGTATAAAATCCAAATGTTGTAACAGTGTTTCAAAGGTAAATTATGTATTACTGTACTTTTGAGAATTTTGAAGCAAGATACCTTGAAGTGCTTCACGGACACGGCCTCGACATCTATCTTCAACATCTAACTAAAGATTTCTTGGGAAATTATTTGGTATAACGCTGGTATTTTTGGCGTGAACAGCATCTTGGTCCAGGGCAACACGGATACTTCTTGCCGCCTCCATTGCTTTTCTACACATCTAGAACTCTTTACTGCATTCAGTGCCGAATATCATATTCATCTGCCAATTGTCAACCTGACTTTACTAATAAATTAATAAATAAAACAATTACAATAGAATTTACTTGCAACAAAATCTCTTTTCTGCACTTTAAGTCTGTATGTACGACGTGTTTATAGGTTATGTGAATATATGTGGCCACTAAAGTACACTATAGGACATTAAAGAACAGCATTACTTGTCACAAGACCTTATATATATTGGAGCACAGTGCTTTAGTAGTTATGTGATTTAAAAAAACGTTGACCTGGGTTGTTAATAAATATATAAAATCTTCAAAAGGTCTAAAGCGCACGTTGACCGTTTTTAAGTAGGGACCATAGAATTATTCAGACCGATATCATCAGAATATATTTTAATAATACTGATAAAAGTTCTTTGTTATCGCAATAAATACTTTCTTACAATATTTTTGTAACAGCCATTAAGTTTAAATATGATCTCGACAAGTAAGTTGAATAACATCTTAACACATAACATTATCGTGCTTAAAGGTGAATTACTTATGAACTTATAAGGCGCCCTTGAAAGGTCAAATTTCTCCAACAACTACTGAAATATGTTATATTGTGTACACGTCACCATGATACTTGTTTATGAGAGAATAAATAAAGGTATTTTTATTTGAATCTTTACTCTCAAAGTTATTAAAGTAATTCTCAAACGTTAAATATGTATTGAAACTGCAAAAATATTAAAGAAATGTATATACGGCATTTAAAAAAAACATTGCTCAGCGATCACAAACACGAGTGGACGACTGTTTTTAATGGCTCTCGAAAGATCACAAATACTCGCATGGTCACTACATCAAAGATTAACGATACAAAAACGCATATATCGGTTTACTTCAGTTCCAGGTTCAGTGATTAATAGCATTACAATTTTCTGTTTACAAAAAAAAATTATAAGAACACAGATTCCGATTTGCTAATCACGGTGCAATTTTTTTTTAATAATAAGACATCCTGCAATTGCGAGTATTAATTTCCAGGAAAATATACAAATATCTGGAGTTAGATGTATTATTAATATTGTCGTTCTTAATCTATCGTGTCATGAATTCTTGTGGACTGTAAGTTTCAATTAACTTCTTAAACTATGCTCCAATTATGTATATGTAATTATAACATCATTATATAAGTCAGGTATATAATTAAGTGAAATAATAATGATGAAAACAATCCAAAAGTTCTATGTCGGCACGAGCTGAAAGAAAGTTTAATGATAAGGGATTTAGTGAAGTGACAGTAATATATTTACCGTAATATGTATAAGATTTAAACCCTATCTTTTATACTTATAAACTTTATTTAAAACTTAACACATCTGTTCTATAATAATCCTCTTCTAACAGCCAATCTCATGCAGATATTTTCTATTCCTTCACTCTCATAGTCCAATGGGACGGCAAATGAGACACGCCTGGAGAGGGATAAATCCTAGAACCGAGGGTTTAACTTGTGACTATCAGTTATTATTTTTTGTCACTGGAAAATGCAATTTACACACTAACCCTGACCCATGACCAGTCAGTAGTGTGGGACTCGGCGATAGTAGGCCTCACGATACCCACTGAAAGCCAGCGGAACCCTCTTCATCCATTAGTGAGGCACCAAGTGTTCAGCTTACGCATTCTGCTCTGCAATGTTTAAAAAAAGCATATTGTAAATAATATAAATTACTCAAAAAATTGGACTGCCTCCTTGGTCTAGTGATTCATGTTCGTCTACAAATATGAGGTCCTGGGTTCGAGTCCCGAGTCAGGCCATATAAAAATGGAATTTGAGTTTTCTATTAATATTTTCTCAATATTTGCCCGAAGTTGGTAAGTTGGCGCTGTGCTCCACCCCCGTGCCTCAGAGAGCACGTTAAGCCGTCGGTCCTGCGCCTGATCTCTCTCCGGTCGAGTTGGATTTCCGTCATATCTGACTCTGAGAGTGAAGGAGATAGAGAGAAAATAGAGAGTGCAATTGTGAACTATGCCTACTAATCCACAGTGGAGCAGGGTGTTGGGTCTATGCTCTAATGGGGACGTTAATGAGTGGGACGTTAATGAGCTACTACTTATTTACTGCTCATATATTTTTTCTTTAAAAAGTTGTTTCTTGTGTCTAATGAAAATAAAGAGTAACAAAACGATTATGAAATACGATGAAAGCGGGGAATTTAACCAGTGACGATATTCTAGGACGGTGAAAAAAGTAACGTTTAGTTATTTCAGGTTTAGACCAGCTACAAATTGTACGACACAATATTCAATGAAATAATGCAAATTATTGAAGTAATAGTGGGAAATATAGTGTTATACGCTGAGTTGGAGTTTTATTCCTATGGCTGTCCTGCAGCTGTAAAATAACCATAGCCTCCTATAATTACCTCTTACCAGGTTTCGGTCTTCCATCTAAAATTGTGTCATCACTTACCATAAATTCAGATCACAGCGATTTAAATGAATCATTTCATTTTTATTACAGAAAGGTCGTTCAAAACTGAAGCGTAACTTGAAACACGCTTGTAACTTGGAATAGGCTCAATTCAGTAATGTGGACCCCAATTTGTAATGGGCCTTGGAAATCTGTTGAAATTCCTATTTTACGGTTTCACTTAACAACTATGGTACCAGGACTTCACATTAAGCTTGAATCTCATCTTCGCCAGGAATGATAGCAGAGAGAAACTATATATATATATATTTTAGGAAAATATGAAGTATTTTCATTATAGTGAACTAATATTCACGTAATGTCAGTTTTATGGGCTATTACAAAGGTTTTCGTGCGCCGTAAACGAATAACGTCATTCAGTATTATACACACAATAGTTTATTACAAGTTATTCTTAGTTAAAGTAAATAGCACTTTGACTACTGCTTTTACTATCGGTTATAATAATATAATATCAATTTTTAGGGAGTTTGGTCGCGCCTTTCATACATTAAGTGATAAATGAAAGAGAATCAGTAATATATTTATTTAAGAACAACTGTTCATAATCTTTTTTATTTTCTATGCCAATTTTCTTTTATTATTATACAATTATATTAAACACATAATAACCCTTTTGTTAGATATGTGAAAATGGAGTAGAAATTTAAGTAGCAGGCTTTCAACGTCCCACTGTTAGACACACCTCAGAAGATAAACCCTACTACGATGACCTATTGCAACTTCTATGAAGGAATCCGGAGTATTATACACAAACAACAAATTATTCTCTTTAATGGATATTATTTATCATCAAAAGAGGCTTGCTGACTAAATGAATGCCAAAAGATGATAGCCAATTAAAAAAAGAAGAACCCCACCACAAATTGCCATGGCTTAAGCCACATATAATATGTGCTAAAGTACATAAGCCCTAAATTTTAATTTAATATTTATTTTTCATTTAAAGCAGGTTTTTATAGCATCTTCGAAAAGTCTAACTAAAAATACTAAGTTGATAAGATGTACATGTACATCCATTTAGTATTTTTGGCATAAAATAGTGCGAATTTTTTTGACTTTATCACTGCTTTTTTTACAATATTAACTTTTGTAAACCTATCGAAAATTTCGAGGTGCTAGGTTTATTATACTTATGATAACATCAGTCTCTTCAAACTTCTTTTTCTTACATTATTGTTACTTATACATGACTTATAGTAAAATGTTTAAAGGTTGTTTGAAAATTTATATATATAATTCATATCGTAAACTAAAATTACAATTGTTAACTATCTAATGTTTTTAATATTACATTACTAACAAGATACTATATTCCCCAGGTCTCACAGCGCGTTCAGAAAGTAAGCAAACATCACTACCGCATGCTTATATCACGAGCTGTATTCTTTCACATATTATTGCATCCACTTGTGATTTTCCCTTTAGTTTAGAGTACTGACTACAATAACACCATACTCCCATTCGATTGATTGAGTAATTCATGATAGTATTACAGATTTCCATTTACATTATATATATTTTAGTTGCAAGTCTGAAAGTATCCTTGTAAAACATGACAGCAATATTACTATCACGTAATAAATAACCAAGATAATTTTATTTAAGTACAAGTCAGCATTCAGAACAATACATTTTCTTATGTTAAAAGTTATTGAAATCAAAAAAACGGTGCTGTGATTACACAATACATGTCTACGTTAGTAATTGATTAATTTTCATATGGCTCTGCAGAAAAACATTTATTTTAGAATTGTGCCGAAAGCATTAATGAATAAGTCATTGATAATCGATCTTTTAATTAAATATTCCCGGTTTACTTGGAAAGCCTTGTTTTAATGCTTTCATGTCCTCTTCAAATACCTCAATTAATGTTTTGGTGGTAGGAAAGTTTGTCAAATATAAAGAAGTAGCCATAAATTTTAAAATTTATGTTGGTTGAACTGGATTTGCAACTAAGATGTACATTTTCTTACAGCTTATATAGATCTTGATATATTTTTAACTCAATATTAGTAAATCTTACGCATGACATGTAGCAATTTACAACACCATCTTATAGTCTATTAAACACTACATATTTATTTCCTTAATACAGAATGAAGATTTCTTAAATATCACACTACAGTAAATGCAGAAGTTTAAAACTTAATATTATATTAAAACAATTAAATAATAGTAGTTAGTCATTAAGTAGGAAGATCTATAATTAAAAGTCACTTTTTACTTTCTATATTTCTTTTTTTGCCAGCAACATCTCTGAGTTTAAGGTAAGTACAAATAATACAAATTTCATATGAAATAATTATATTATTTCAGATTTATTTATCTCATTCTAATTACATTCCAACGAAGTAAGCCTATTTTCACTTTAGGTTCTGAAGTGCATAAAAAATATAAGAATATTGCCAAATAATACCTCTCTATTACCAATATCCTCTGAGGAAGCTCTTCACGGTCGGAAAGATGGCCATAACAAAACGATGACTCCTTTATTGTACGATAAAATCAATAAATTAAATTGTCTCTTTTCGGTAACGAAACAAATCTCAGAAATATTACTTCCTAAAATATATTGAACAAAGTAAAATATTCATAAGTTGAACCTAAATCAAACCCATATCAAAATTTAGCAACACTTGACTTTCATAAAAGAAGTGAAAGTGGAATTGTTTTACAACAAACGACACAAAGTTATTATGGTAATGGTCTTATATCTAACAGAAGTTTCCTAATTTAATATGTTCATCTCATTTATTGTAACTAATAAATTAATCTAGACGTCATTAAATCAGCATCATATATTATAGCATAATACATATATTCGATTGAGTAAGGGTCTTAATATACAACGGCAACATGCAGCTTATAAAAAAATATTCTCCTACGGTTTGAAATTAATTAACTAGTATTAGTGTATATTAATTTTATATGACATCATACATTGTCGCTAACAATAACAGAAGTATTTCTTTTAATCAAATTATAATATTTCTATTTCAGGTAAGTATCCAATATTACGCCCTTCTGCTCTTATCATTTCCAGCACTTTCTAAGGTTAAATTTTTTGGTATGTAGTATTTTATAAGCTTTTATTTCAAATGAAAAAACATCATAAAAATAAAGGTTATTTAAATCAAATATTAAATCAACGCTAAATATATTATAATCTATATCATGCTTTAAATTAAACAGGAGTATATTGGAGCTAAAATAAACTTCTCCTTAGGATGTCGAGTAGAAAGTGGATCTTTGTGTTAGTTGGACTTGTGCAATTAATTAATGAAACACTTGATTTGTAGTTTCACTAGAAAGGAAATTCAGTATCCCTCAGTATTCAGTATACTTCTCATATATTTACACTAAATAACGCACGAATTTTTTTAAGAATTCCAAAACTAAACATAAAATAAGAATGTTCAGCAAAATAAAATTGATATATGAGCAGTGTTATATTGCTAGCAGTGCAAGGTAAGGTAAGCAGCAGCCCATTGATATCCAACTACTGGGCATAGGCCTCCTTACTCGTAGGTGAGGTTTTTAGAGAATAGACCCACCACGCTGCTCCACTGCGGATTAGCGGGCATGGTACACAAGTGTATACTCTAACACAAGTGTACCCTCTATTCCCTCACTGTTATAGTCTAAAAAGGCAATCCTACACCATCAGAGAGTACTTTCCGAGGCACGAGGGTGGAACACACCAGCAACTCCCCAAGTTCGGGCAAACACTAAAATTTTCTTAAGAGAAACCTTATATCGATTTATGAATGCGCCCGACCCTGAACTCGCATCCAGGACCTGATGACTGTAACCGAACAAGCTGATCACTAGACCGGTGAGGCAGTCGCTAGCAAAATATGATCATTATATTCATTGATTTTTAAAGAAAACTGCCATAAAATGAGAACAAAACATATATACATGGTATTTATTTTAAAGTGAGCCTTTATTGTCTCCTTGAATTTCTTAAACATGCTCTTCAAATGTGTAAAGCTATAGAGAAAACAACATTTTGTTGAATTTCTTAATTACACAACATCGTTCGCGGAAAATCTTAAGTTCGTGTCAGATGAAACCCTTATTAAATAAAATGGCGAAGATGCTTTTACGTAATTATCTTTCCTACTCAGCTATGACTTGACACGTTGTAACTACTTACAATGATAAATAAATTTTAAATATCATATAAATATTGAAATATACGAGTTACGTCTTTTCGAACTCAATACATTTAAATGTTCCTAAAAATAATTTATGATTGAGTTTTCTATAATGTCGAATATTTAATCGCTTAAAAAGATACATAGATAAATAATCATCAGCTTAAAATTTCAGATACTCTACTATGTAAAGTTATATGTCTAGTAGTCGCGATAATTAAGGTATATTCTATTATATCACGGTTTTACGAAAGTTACTGTTTGGTAAACTTACATATGTTGAACAAATTTCTCGTATGAAACGTAAATTATAATATGTTGTTGTCATAGTAATACTTTCTAATTTAATATAGCTCATAATGGACATCTTTTTCATTTTAACAAAAGATCTCTCCTTCATAAGAACCAAAGAATAAAGAACAAATCATTAATATTTTTATATGTAGATATACATAATTTAAAACAGGTTTAGCCAAAACATTGTAAGTTGACCATTCACCATATGCACTTTAAATGTAGTATTAATATGAATGAGCTATCATAAATTTAATAATTTATTGAAAAGGAAGCTCTACAAAGAAACTTCGAGTTTGTGTAAAAGATTGTGGCCTCACATTTTCTATTTCAGATTCCGAGCATGGTTTCAGAAAATCTGTGTTAGCAGGAAATTCAATCCTCTTTACTTTCAGTATTATCTCAACACTTAAATAAACTGAAGTGTAAACTGTAGACGCTTTACAATGAATTGAAATCGTCTCTTAATGTATTTGTATCATCGAAAATGGCACATGATATATATATTACTACGGGGACCTACGGGGTCTGTCTATTGTGTGACTGAATCAACTCTAAAACTGCTAGCTGACAATTACTAATGCTATAACTAATATTTAAAGACAATTAATTTCGTTAAATTAATTGTCCGCGAGAACGGCAAATTCCAAGCTTATAAATAATAATCTATTTAGCTAAAAAGAACAGCAGAATTTTATCTTGTCTACAGAGACAAGATGACATTCTAAGTACGCTAACGATATTAGAACGCTTTAAAAATTGTATGAGAATGACGTATCATATCGATATGTCACGTGATCACATGCACAAATCGCAGTCGTTCGCCGTAGCGTTCCCGTACTTAGAATATCATCTCGACTAAAGGGGCACGCCTACAATTTTTTTGTATTTTAATATGATTTTTAAGTTCCTCTTTAATATTATCATCAGTCAAGAACTGTTAATAAAATTACGGTATTTAACGATACAAAAATGTCATTATAACTCATTTGATTACTTTGGTTTCGTCATCAATGATGCTAATTTGGTAATAGGTTTCACATTAAAACAAGAAGTCGTACATCTATAGAAAACTTCCTTCTAATCCAATTTGTCATTGAAAAATTCCTCGATTGCTTTACCATTAAGAACATTAATAATGTATTGTTTTTAACCTTATACAGAGTAAATGTTATTTAAATCCGCCACAATAAAACTATAACGGTAAATGTAACTTCTCGAGCCGTTTAGACCTCTTTATTGTCTCTGACAATAAGCCAGCATTGTTCTAAAACGATAGCATTTCCACAATCCAGCTATTGTCTTCAGTTTACTATCAGTAATCCAGAAACTATTGTTACAGTTTGACCAAATTGTTTATAAAATTATATGTTATACTAGCGATGTCTGATCCAGTATATACGGAAAGCAATTTGACAAATAAGCTCGTAAGCTATAATTTAAACTTTCCCGTATTTAGAAGTTTTTTATGAAGGCGCTGGCGCAGTGGTACTTGCTTCAGATGTTCTGGCTTCGATTTACGAAATGACAGATATTAATTTGTCTGAGTTTGGAGAGGTAGGGAGTTCAGCCGTGGCTAATTACTTCAAAGACGTACCGCCAAGGAAATAAAATACTTTCCTGTGTGACGTTGGGGTGCTTCGACCGTAGACTGTATCATCGCTTATTAGCCAATAAGGTAAAATTTGAAGAAAAAAAAACAATACAAGTTGATGTCCAAATTTCACTACACCTATACATACGCGTATACTGCCTCCGGTGATACTACATAAAACTTTTACTTTTCTTGAATAACCTTTAAATCAGTAGACTGAGCGAAATTATGAGACACTTATTTTGTAAAACGTTCTTTTAAGCCGTTTTGAGAGAAAAAAAACATATCTTTTTGAATTACCCTAATAAAGACAATAACATGTACATATATATTGGTACAAAGATAAACTTCCCTGTCATAGGTACAGTACACAAGCTCATGTTTAGTGAAGGGGTTATGCCATTGCAATCAAAAATATTTGGTTCATTGTCTTACAAAAATTCTAGATAGCAGCGTACTATTACTTATTTATAATCCCCAAATATTTTCTCAGCCCGGAAAAGAATTCTCTAGAAAAGTTAAGGCACAAAATAGACCTGCTCAATAATTCAGTGGTTTATTATTACCCTCTTTGTATGACAACATACTCGGATGCACCTGTCGTTGAGCATACATAGCATAGATGTTTTATTCAAACCTCAAAGAACGTCGCGAAAAACCGTGCACTTAAAAATTCTACTAGATTTTACGAAACATACACTGCGTCACTTGCTAAGCTAAACTACGACTACGTACTGCAGTGATTCAATATGACTTAATAGGATCATAATTTCCCGTTACCCTTCGTTAGAAGCAGACCACTAAGGTCCCATTTGTTGGGCAAAGGACCTCCTTACTCACTAGTCGATAAAGCGAGGACTATTAGGCCAAAGACACAGCATGCTCCTCCACTGCAGAAAGGCGGGCTAAACATATCCCAGATCTCCACCAGGGATATATAGGTTTCCTGATTTTGTTTTACTTCACCGAAAAGCACAATGATGGATTGGAAATGACAATCAAACACGTAAGTAGTGGGTGCCTTTCCAAGGTTCGAACCCATGAGAATCCACACGTTTTACTGCGTTGCTATAAATTCATTTCAAATCAAAAATTCTTTATACTTTTACAGCAATTTTGCATTTTTTGCGCTTGTTTATGATGTCACTTAGCAGTAAGCGATAGTATTGTCTAGGATGGAAGCGGGCTCAAACAGTAAGAGGTAATTTATCTCCTATGGCTTATAAGAAAATGCGTACTGGAACGCAAATTATTTGCTTGGCGGCAATACTTTGATGGTGTAAGGGTAACTAGCCGCAGCAAAAGTTTCCCACGGGGCCCAGATAAAATAGAAAAATAAATTTCCTAAATTTAATCGTCTTTGAATAGAACTCAGCTTCTCTGCTAGTGAAATGAATACTCACACCAAAGCACAAACGAAGCTGCCGTCAACTATACCGCGTTGCGTTTCTATATAACATTATTGATACGGTTGAAATATCCTTTATCGTAGTAATTACAAATCAAATAAAAACCTTTAATGGAATTGGCCCCCCACAACACTACAGAACCGACAATACAATATTTTTTTCATATATTAGATCCAATTTACAACTAACTGATAAGAAAGCTGCTGCTTAAAATATAAAGTTCCCTTTTGCCCTGTATTTAGAAGAACCCACAACAAACTTAATGGGTTATCTTTCCTTTAACGTCATTAAAACAATATAAACAAATCTCAGGTCAAATTCAGTCCAACTGTTTTGGAGCTTAGTGAGGACAAAGTGACGGACAACATTTTCAAAAACAAATTTTTGATAAAATGTTTAAATTGTATGTGGATTAAGTTTTTGAAACTATTATATTGTTTCTTGGCAGCTCCGCTCTTTTATTATTCGTCTATAATTAAATTCAAGAAAATATTGGACGTGGAACATTTGAGAATATTAAAAATTCTTTACAAAAAACAGTTTTTGCACTGACGTAGCAAAATTCCTCTAAAATAATATAGAAAATGTACGGCACCCTCTTGAGCCTTTATTTATTTATAGCAGCGACTAAATAATGTTCTTTAAATGGCACTACACCTGTGAAAAGAAAAAGCAACATTTTCTTCAATCACAATTTCAAACAAGTGTTTTAAAATATAGTCAAAGAAATATTTATTTGATATCGTTAAATTTTTATCGTGCATTTTTCGGTTAATTACGCACAAAAATGAAAAGAAAATATGGTTTTTTGATCTTATAGTCGTTCAAAAAGTTTTTTGTAGTTTAACTTTTAAAATCGTATTGTATATTTTCTTCATCCATGATTAAAAGTACCTGTATTTAATTAGAAGAATGTACATCTATATATCAATAAAGTAATACATTGCAAACATACAAGCTATATATAGAAACCCATAAAATATAATACATAATAAATAAAGGTTATTTTAACAATAAATTAATTTTAAGATAAATAAAATTATCGTTAGATTTAACCAAACAAATGTTTTCGAAACTGAAAATATTTGATGTAGTAATAAGTCGACAAAAATAATAAAATCGATTGCTTAATATAGTAAGTATAATGAAACTAAATGTTATGATAATTATAGGACATATACAAAGTGTAAGGAGACTGCTCCCGAAAACAAAGACGATAGTACTAATAACACATTTAAAGATTAGACGAAAAAAAATTAATTCTAAATGTAAAAAAAAGAAACATATTTTTAAAACATTTTGTTAATTTTATTTCCGCTCCATTGTGTAAGTTCAGCTAAATGAAACTATAGTTTCATAAAAAAATACATTATCTTATAAAAGAAAAACCAGCACTGAAACGCAAATTAAAAACAGCTGTCATCTCAGCGCGGGTCAACGACCTCTAGCTGCCCGCGCGGTCGCCACTAGCTTCGGGCACGGCCGGTCAAAGGTGTCATTAGTACTATCATCTGTCTTTCTGTCAGGGAGGGGTCTCCGTACACCTTGTAAAGGTAAAAAATTAACAGCCTATTTACTCAATCTTCGGGGAGAGGGTTTGAAGATTAGACCTTTACGTTGCGGCATTACGGATTGACTCTTTATATCGCAGAATTGNCTAAAGATACCCGGCCTCTTGGGGGAAAGGCTAGGTTATGTAGGATTATACCCACTAAAACCCCCTCGGTGGCCCTCCTCGGCACATGTAAGGTGGCTCCAGGATGTCCGTAGGAACCTTCGTCTGGTGCCGCCACTGTGCGATGACATACACATCCCGTGCTCTGACTGCAATGTAGCTTAAGGCCACGTAAGCTACATTCCTCCCGGGGTTGTCAACAGAACGGTGTGGGCCCCCACTCTCACCGTTCCCAACCCCGTTCGTTCAACGCTTCACCAAGAGAAGCGTTGAACGAACTCGTTGCAAGCGCGTGCTGTGCATCGTCGCACTCGTGACCGCAGTGGTAACACCGCGTTGTCGCTTCGCGCCCTATCCTACACAGATAGTGACTGAAACATCCATGTCTAGTCAGGACCTGTGTTAGTCTAAAGGTGACGTTCCCTGACGACCTCTCCATCCAGGCCTCGAAACACGGCAACCTAACCATCTTTCACTAAATTGCGTAATGATGAACATTCTAATAACAATTAGGCAAGTATTTTTTTACTTAAAGAATTGATCAGGTGACTCCCTTAGCAAGAACGTACATGGTCTCTAAAAAACATGCACTGCTTGTATACAGAATATGTTCACGTTTTTGCTACGTTATCTATAGGAGTTTTTAATTAACAATAAAGTTACGGCTTAACGTGTAGTTTAACTACACATTAAGCCGTAACTTGATTACATTTAAACACAAGTTCAGGTTTATCAAACTCGTCGAACTTTAGTTTTAGTAGCTAGGAAACGTAATAATATTACGAGAGTTAACTCAACCTCATGGGATCGCAGTATCTTCGGAATAATGCAACACAAAGCACTCACAAACTAATGTGCAATGAAGTTGAAAACTTCGCCTCATTTAAGTTCAACCTGCGCTCACCCTTTAATAATGTTTTATAAGATCAAGGCAAAAGAATTTTCTAACACAAAGAAATAATGAATAAGATTCTTAGAGATTTCAGCTTCAAGATATAAGAATATTAAAAAAAACATTAATTAACCCTGTAAATGACATGAATAATTCACTAATAAAACCCTTAAATTTTCCAGTACTGTGAAATATTGTGAAAAAACGTTATATGCTATGTGACAATCAATACAACTGCATTGTTTCCTATTATTTCGTGAAACTTAACTGATGGAAAGGTCTTCATTAAAAGGCACATAACTTTTATTCAATTGAATAAGCATGCCGCTTGTTTTACAAACAAAAACATACGGCAAGTTACGGAAAATATAAAATTATGTAAACACATACATTTCATCTGCCTTAATTATAAGATTTATTATTTTAGAAATTGCAAAAAGCTTGATGTTAAACTAAGGAGTTTTTAGTTGCCGATCGGTCCAGTAGTTTTCAAGTTTAGCGATAACAAGGAATAAAACGTTGCTTAAATATTTATTCTTTGATATTAGGATGCAATACTAAGCGAAATATGGGCTCGTGGCTATCTTTACGAAATTATTTATGCAATCGACAACAGTACAGTTTTTAGTTTTATAAAATTCTCTATTACAATTTAAAAGAACAATCTCGTTCCCGTAATTTTTATGTTAAAGTCTCCGTAAGCTCTTTTACAAGGATAATTAAAGTTTTAATGAGACCTCAGCAGAATTGTTTAAAAAATATGTTTCAAAGCGATTTGTCGCAGAAAAAAATCTTTTATAAATGTATTTCGCTGCTTTCAAAGTTATTATCCTGAACATATTGTTAAAAAATATGTATATATAAATAAACATATAGTTCGTTCTAATAAAACATAACTATTAAAAGTGGGATTGCATCGGCCGGGAATCGAACCCGGGCCGCCCGCGTGGCAGGCGAGCATTCTACCACTGAACCACCGATGCTTGCTGAGAGATGTTAAAATTACAATTCTATATGCAATCTGTAATAGTTAAATACATTTTTTACACTTTTTTATGTTAATCGAATATGAATGACTGATATTATTAGATCACTTTATATTTAACATGAAATGCATTTTTTTCTTAAAAAACGACGGTTTATAAAATTCCCATGACAATACCATAAAACACGGTCTTTTTCCATCGTGATTCTTGAATACTCGTATTTAGTAGAAATAATTAAAACATTGCTAATTTTTTTTTATTAAATTTCTTGTGTATACAATAAATTAGAAATTTAATCATTTTATTGTTGAATCAAATTGATTTCATTTTATTGCTGATAGATTAGCGCTTTTCTGTGATCACACCTGATGGTAAGTGATGATACAGTCCAAGATGGAAACGCGCTAATCTGTTAATGGTTTTATGGTGTGGTGTGGAATTATGAGTTCTACACAACATCGTACCGAAACACACATCGCTTGTATCGCATCGAACCCGTGACCTTTGATAGCAAAGCGAGAACTCGCATCACTGCGCCAACACGGTTAATAAATTATTTCACTTTAACTGAATTACAAGGTTTTGCCACGGTAAGCGATCTATTTATATTTTTCTAAAATTCCAAGAAGCGAAACAATATATTTGTCTGATTATTCAATTAGACTAATCTCGGAAAGACTTGCAACTATTTCGATGGAGTTTTTACAACAATAAGAGGCGAGTAGACACCTACAGAAAGGGTAGGGTTTGAAGTTTTCTAGCACTTTAAGCAAGAAAGATAATTTCATATATGTAGGAGCACGGACCATTGAAGATCTTAAAATTCACAAAGCTATATCTAGCTCCAGTGTAAGTGACATGGTGTGACGCGAAAACGCCGGTGGCCAGAAGCCTTTGATCAAGAATGCACCCCAGAATCATTGCTACTTTGCCCTAAGGTGTAATTACGTCGAATAAGTAAAGATCGCTCGGGAATGAACATATAGTGTATGCATATTTAAGTTATACCCTAACATATGTAAAATTTATAATAATTTAGTTTATATGTTAAGCGCCTTATGCAATTGAAAGTATTCCCTTTATATTAGAATTAGTTTTTGAAATTGAAATCAAATATTATTAAGGTTATTTCTTTATAATAGTTCTTATTAATAGTTGAGTTCGTATTACACTTTTGTATAAAAACATGAAATACGAGCCTTTAATTATAAATTAACAAACAACAGAATCTTATTTCAAATAATACATGATCAAAGAAAGATTCTACTTCAACGTAATAATCACTTTTTGCCTTTTTTACCAAATTAGTAAACGTGAATCACTTCATCTTCGTTCGTGACCACAGAGTGTTTAAAAACACCGGGCGTCGAGAAAAGGCTAAACGTGAGAGGTCATACCGTTATAAGTATTGTATTAAAACCACAACGTAACATGCCAGTAACGAGATATAATTTAAAATTACAAACAGCATTAGACCTCACTACTAATATAATATTTGCCTTATTAAAAAACCACAAAAATTGCATATTTATTTGATATGAAAGAAATGAAGTTTTAGTTTAAGAATAAACTTTTCTTGTAAGATTAAACAGCATTATGATTGTCATTTCAGAAGGTCACAAATATCCCAGTCAAATTAGGATTTCACGTTTCATTAATTGTAAGTAGCAATATTCGTTCTCCATCTTGGACTTAAGGGTGATTTTTGTTAATTTAAAAACTTGTTTATTTTCTACTTAACGTGAAAATTGGTAATGACCAAGAGTGTTCGGAAATAAATTCCTCAATTTTGAGATCTTATCAATTCTTTCCTAGAATCAATATATTTCGAATTAGACTCCCATACAGGGGGTGATTTTTTATTTACTCAAAAAAAGATCGATATGTTTCCTAAGATTGATAAAGATCCAAAAAGAACTCGAGGGAAATACAAACAATAACATTCTTTTTTTAAATATTGAACCCGATGATTCCCGAAGAACGAAGAACGATTAATGTAATGTCAGCCCCTTTTTACAGCTAATTCGAATAGTCTAAAGGTTTTTAAAAGAAAATTAAGCTTTTGCAATACAATATATATTTATTTGTAAAATTTTCTTGGAAACAATAATGATGCTATTGTTATTGTTTTTATTATGTATGCGTAAATGTTTTTTTAAATAACAGCGTATTATCTTGAACATTTACTACATTATGAATACATATATATCTATTAGGGGTCTGTAAATATCGTTCAAATTGAATCGAATCGAATACCAATATTCGATTCAAAATTCGAATCGAATAATTCGAATTATTCGACATTCCATTAATAATTCCAAACAATCGAATGATTAATTCGTAGGTTTGATTTTTCGCACACCTCTAATATCTATATATAAATAAGTTATTAGTTTAAATATACTAAACATTGTAATCAGTTTAAAAAAATGTCAACTTGAAGAATACGCTGTGCTCATAGTTTAAGGACTTAGTAGTCTTTTTGTTTTCCAGCTGACGTTCAGAGCCCCTACAGTCGGCTATTGTACAGATATCAACAACACCAGGCAGCATTTGTGTCTGTTACACGCACACTTTAAATTAAATCCTCTTATGTGTGAATCGCGAACTCATCTTTTGTTTGCATATGCGATTAATTTCAGCAAAAATGTAACCGGCTTAAAAAATTCAAAAACACGATGAAATCAAAATTATTAATATTAGAATAATGAATACTTTTTCGTAAAAATGACCAGTATAACGGACGATCTTCTCCCCTCTATATCAGATAATAGCAACAAATGCCCTGCGGTTTCACCCGTTTAGATACTGATCTTGTGGCAGTAGAAAGTCTACTAAGTAGAACTATGTCGAAGTTTTATTTCACTTAGTTTTTTATTACTTTAGGATAGATATTAAAAATATGTGTAGTGAATATTCCAGAAGTGCTGCGCTAACGATTAAAAATCAATCATTCAAACACGTGAATAAAAGTACACTGCAAACAAAACGAATATGGCCATCGCTATAATCCTACATTATATTATAACATTATTTGCTTTAAATTGACTTTTTAAAACTTTACACCTTTTAAATGGAATGTTCGATTTTAATAATTTAAAAAGTATTTTACAGGTATTGAAGCGGTCTTTAATAAAATATTATTTAAAAGTTTAAGTATGAATACAGAGGTATGAATAATATGGTTTCATTATAGCCGGCACTTTTGTTAACTTTGAAAAAAAAGTAGTTATAGTGGCATAACTACAGTAGTTGGACATATGGTATAGTAGACTATTATGTAGATATTAATACTTTTTATAATAATGGCATATTGTACTTTAAAAATTACTACATATTATAATTATCAGCTGTAAGGCAATGTCCGATATGTCAATCTTTTACATTTGCTTCAATATAATAATAAGAAATGTATACCAAAATGTTTATTAAAACTTGAAACTAACAGTTACTTAATCATATTATTTATAGTGCAAACCAAATAATAGGAGTACACGTTGAAAATAGCAAAGTCATTCGCTTACATTTTGATGAAACCGTACTTATTTGCTTGATATATGTACTCGTGCATTCATGTTAATATTTCTTACAGTGATCATAATATTACATAAAATTGTACGAATAATAAGATTGTACTACAGAATATTGTCAAATATTATATTATAATTAGGTATTTTTAACATATTATTTCCAATGTAGACATTGTATTAAAGAATTAAAATCTAAAGTTGCAAAAGTTCCTTTGTGCTCAGGAGAATCTACAACAAAAAGTTGAGTACATTTTCATCGTTGTTTCGTTTTCATTGTAATAAAGATATAATTATAATTTACATAAGTTAGGGAAATTCATTAATTCCCATGCTTTTTATAGTCTAAGTACCTAATGATTCAATTTATGATCAGATATTGCAATTGGCTAACTTGTAATACATGTCATGTAATTATTTTACAAGTTTCCTGCTATATAATAAAATTACAGACAACTGCACTGAAATGTAAAACCTATATTATAAGATGTGTTTTTTCATATACTTGTAGAAATATGATTGTGACAGGAGTATGTCGTAAATGAACACTACATTGTTACGTATTAGAATTGTTACGTCCTATGTACTACGATATATCTTAAACTAATTATAATCATAGTGGTTTATTCTACACACATCAAGTAGAAATAACGTTAACATAAACAATTTAAAGATATTATGTCACCCTTTATTATAAAAAATAAAGAATTTTTATCTTACTAAATATTCTATTAATGCAAATGAATACACACAAAAATGCAGGAACAAGTCCTCTGTATAGTTTCAGAAACTAACATATTTCACTGTCACAGTGAGGACAAATTCAAATTTCAATAAAAACGAATAAACACCTATACGTTGATATACGCCGGGGCAAAATGGATGGCCGGTTCGACTTTGGTTTCCATGCTCGGGGACTAGTGATATATTGATGTAATAAATTCCTGTTGTTTTGGTTTCTTTACACATGATGAAGGATAGGAAGGACACGATTTGCTATTTCCACTTACACATTATACTGTTACATGATGTCATAAAAGCAAAAGTGATAAATGTAGCTTTTTGCTTTGGTTTACGTCCTTATTGCAAGTAGTCTGTTCCTAATGTAAATAACGTAATACTTTAGTCTCCAAATTTAATTATTACAAATAACGGCTCTTAACACGCTCTTATACGAGACAAAATGGTTAAGTTTATGTTGTTTTACTGCATATAAACCTTAACCTAAAAGGAATATTACACCAAAATATTATTAAATAATTGCAACATGATTGCGGCTAAGACTTAGGAATTCAAGCAAGTTTAGGAATCTCAAAATAAATAAACATTATATGTATTTTCAATGTCACTTTGGAACTTACGCTCGATTGAATGGATGTGATTTTATAGCGTTCGCAGGATAAGGTCAAAAATTAAGTGACTGAAAATAATTAAATAATCCTCTTAGGAAACAGAGGCAATTTGACCAAACAAGATTTAATTAATTGTTTTGATACTCTAAATAATTTAAATGTTAAAAATATTGTCATTTACACCCTACCATATTGTCAGACATTGCCTAATAATGAAAATTTACTTAGGTTTAAGTTAAATATGACTATGTACAATTTATGTACATATAATAATAAATTTCACATCATTGACTTTAGCAAGTGTGCTAATTCTTATTATAATATATACAAAGATAGGTTCCACCTATCCAATTATTTTAAACGACAGATAGCTATTTCGCTATCATATTTGTTTACAACCTTAGCCAAAAACTTGGCTAGTAGACATGCTCCTATTGAGCATAATAACAATAATATTGACATACCCTTGGATATAAATCCAAGTAATTTTATTTTAAACATTTAATAAAGACAACAGAGAATTCCTCTTGCTTAAAAAAGCAAATTTGTCATAAGGATTGCCACACTTTAGATTCAGTGAATGCAAATTTAGATAATAGCTTTATCAGCCTGGTACACCAGAATATTCAATGCATTAAAGGTAAGATGCTTGAAATTGAACTATTTTTAAATAATTTTAACATTAACATTTTATGTATTACAGAACACTGGCTAAAAAGTAATGAATATGTATTTAGTTTTGGTAACTACCAGGTTGGTAGTTCGTTCAACAGAGTATCATCCATACATGGGGGCTCGTTAATCTTAGTAAATAAAAATTTTAAATATAAGGAACGTACAGACATAGTGAGCCTGTCTGTTGAACGGACAATAGAGCTGGCATCTATTGAATTGGAGCAGTTTCTTGTAGTAACCGTGTATAGGCCCCCTTTGTCCAATTTTGAAGTTTTTGAAAAATTAATGGACCAGGTACTATTCATAATGTCGAAAACGAACAAGAAGTTAGTAGTATGTGGAGACTTTAATATTAATATTTTAGAATGTAGCTCCTCAAGCATGAAACTGTTAAACCTTTTTAACACTTACAATTTATCAAATATGTTTATGGAGCCTACAAGAATAACCTCTTCTAGTGCCACTTGTATAGATAATATATTCACAAACATAAATCCAACTGTGAAAAAGATAATTACTAGTTTAGATTCTGATCACTGTGGCCAACTCATTCGCTTTTCAATTCCAAGAAAAAATGTAAATAAACGTAAAATAACTTTTGTGCCAGTAACCACTGACCGTATCGAGAAAATGAGATCAACCCTTATCTCAAACTCCTGCTTTATACCCAATTCTAATAACCCAAATGAAATATATAGCAATTTCTTTNACGGAGTTTGTTGTGGGCTCTTCTCGGATCGGGGCGCGAAGGAACCCTCGTAACTTTAGATTTTAAGTCGTTCTGGAGTATCATCATCAGACGTACATTAGAATTAGAGTGTGGAAAGGAAAAGAAAAAAACAAAAATTTGACGATTCAAAAGTGCTGTAATATGCCTACTTGAATAAAGATATTTTGATTTGATTTGATTTGATTTAAAGATCCTTTTATTATACTTACAAGACTAATTGTGTTGTAACAATCAGTACCTTGATTTAATAATAAATCTGGCATTAGTAACATAGTATAGTATAATATAATGTAGATATAACATTAGTAATATCCAAAAGTTTCATCTGTACTCAGTGCGGCTATCATCTAATGGGAAAGTTTACGGAGTCAAAGCAAAATCTACCTGTATTTATCAAAGCTGTACTACGTTGTTTTTATTTGTTTCGATAACTAAGTAACAACTACAAAAACTGATGGAGTATTTCTTTTTTTTTATAGTTGTTATTTCGCGAAGAGACTCATTGAGCCAGTGGATGCACGTCGACCCTTGTGGATCTTTTGTACGCGCCCCCATAATCTTCTTATAATTACCATAACAATGTATAATTCACTCACTTGGTAATATATATTATATGAAGAAGCATATAGTAGGTTATAGTACCTACAATATACAGGCAGAGGTACAACTGTAATACAGCCTTGTCAATAATACTCCAACTCAGCATTTTACCATACATTTTCTTACATCGATTTACTTCTTACAATTAATTCGCTTTCCTCCCATCATTCTATATCTAGCTTGTTTTTAAAAAACCCTCTGATAATATTCTTTTTCTTGTATTTCTTTTTTTTTTTCACTTTCCAAAATATTCACATCGGCCAAGCTTTGCATTCTAATCTTTTGCGCCATCGTTAAACAATAATATCACGAGTGTTTAAAGTTAATATTACCGATTAATTGTATTGAACCTTACATAGCATTAATGTATTTCAAACAGGGCTTAAGAAGTACATTAGTATAAAACTTTAAAACTGAGCATTTAATAAGCAATAATTCAGGTTTAATATTTTTTAATTTTTCAAGCGTTAATAAAATATATTTTTTTATCTTCCACTCAGTTTGTTAGATACTTCAAATACACTATCACTGCTGCTTCAAGTAGGAATTGTATTTTTTATTACTTGTGCATATAGTTTAATCCTTTTTTGTTTAGACAACTATGATAATAGTTGCACGATTAAAAACATACGACATGAAACGAGTTTGCTTTTTAGAAGAAAGATTCAACAACTATAATTATAAAACAGCGTTTTGTTACTCCAACTATCACGAAAGCAAACTTTATGCGTTTAAAAAAAATCCTTTTTTTTACGTAAATAAATGAAAATCTCAAATATTTTTGTATCTATTACGTTTTAAGCCTGTATTTATTACAATATAAGTTCCTTTTTACAATAAAATATTTTCAATCTAAACTAATATTATAAAGAGGCAATATTTGTGTTTTGTATGTAAGTATATATGTATCCTTGTTACGTCACACAAAAACTACTAAACCAATGTCAAAAACTTTCACGATTACAAAGCTGCATTTTCACCGAGCGACATAGGTTCTATTACTTTCTAAAAAATAGTAAAGATCCTTAGGAAAAGCTCATTAATGTAACCCAAGGTGTCAAAGAAAAATCTGTTATCGCGTGTGATGTGAAAACTACTGAAGATAGAACAAAACACAAATGTTCCACAATATTCTAGAACGTATTAATATCTATAAAGAGTCCGCGATACCATATGTCCAATTACTGTAATTATGCCACTATAAGTAGTTTTATGGATATTAAAATTTAATAAACGCGCTGACAATAATCAAATCATATTATTCATACCTCTGTATTAACCTATATCCTCTTAAATGATATTTTAGTAAAGACCGTTTCAATAGCTGTAAAATTCTTTTTAAAAGCAGACATTACATTCAACAGATATATCAAATTTTAAAATCTCAGTCTAAAGAGAATAACGTATCCTGAGCCGAACTCCAGAACAAAACAAACCTGCGTTAAATATCGTGTACAGGGAAGTTCTGAGACAATAAAGTATTAAAAATAAATCTCTCCTCTAATAATATAAAAGAAAGTTTTGCATTTTCAATTTTTCTTTTTATTTTTAACAATTTATAATAATCAAGCTAAAAATTACTAGTCCGATTTAAAAATTAAATACCTATAGGTATTGAAAGAATTTTAATATTTGCTAATGTCGGACATTCTATGTAAATGATGTTACGAATTCAAAAATGTATTAATTATTGTAAAGTAAAATCTGTATATTGATTATATTATGAATGTAAGTGTGTAACTTATATATTAAAACTTTTTTATTAACAAAAATAGATCTATAGTTCGACTTAGTAGACTTTTCACTGCCTCAAGATCGGTATCTACCCGGGTGACATCGTGGGGCATTGCTAGTCATAATATAATTTTGTGTATATGAACTAATAAAACAGCAATCTGATGGTAATCCGGGAGATGTTGCCACATTCATTCCAACGAGCGCCGGCAATATTGAGGCTTATCGCCATGGCTTAATCCAAATTAAGCTCAACAATGCGATTCTGCCGCCGTAGCCGACAAAATTATTTCCTTATCAACCTCGCCATATAATGAACAACAATTATTTCTGTCAGCACTTATTAATTATATTGATTACCTAATAAAACACCAACAAGGCAATACACAACAGGAATAACTTTGTAAGTGACATTACACATAATAAGTTTTAAATGTTGAACAATAAATTTCATACAACAAAACTAATTAGCTTTAAATAAAAACATAAAAGGAATGCGCATCCGAATCCGTCGACGTATAAAATATAGGTGAGTGGCTATGTGTGAGCCTACAGAGGTGTGTCACGAGTGTGGCTGCGCCGTTGACACGGCCCAACACACGCTTGAGGCGTGCCCAGCTTGGACTGTTCAGCATGCCGCGCTCGTGGCGGTTGTTGGGGCAGCTCTCTCGCTCCCCACCGTCATTAGAATGATGGTGAGCAGCGAGAGAGCATGGTGTGCTGCGCTCTGCTTCTGCGGGGATGGCACGACGCGGAAGGAGATGGAGACACGGTTGAGGGAGGCGAACGTAACCAGTTCGACCGTTCGCAGGATAAGGCCGGGAAGGAGGCGTGAGGCCCACGATCGCCGTCTCCCTCCTTAGTGGTGATCTTTGGGTAACAGAAACGGGGTCCGTTGCCCAACAAAGAGAGGTCCCGCGAGGTGGTTGGTGCAGGCAATCCACCTTCGGAATAAGCTTTCATCATTAACCGAGTTGGGCCTAAACAGGCACATTGCTGACGGGGTTGCGAATGTCTGTCAGTCGCATTCTCGTGACCCCGTCTCCGAGTAATGTAGGACCGCTGGGTTTGAGCCGGTATAAGTCCAGCATACCCTGGAACATTCTCCCGAGTATTCCAGGTATCCACGAGGATTTCCAAGCGTTAAAAAAAATATATAGGTGCCAACATTTGATAACAAATATAGGAAATAAACATAAAATTTTCGAAGTGTGACAGTATGTGTGTATATACTTCTTGTTGTGACTGAGTAAAATAGTTAGATAATTATAAGCTATATTTGAACATTTATATATTTTTTTTTATAAATAAATAAATACCTCAACATAAAAACTGTGCCGGGATCAAAGCTTAAAACATCTGCATAGAAATTTTATCGCTACGCTATGTAACCCGAGAAAACTTTACTTTATTCACTAGTTATACCACGGGGTAATGTTATTGTACCTAAAACAAGTCGCAAATGTATTCTAGTAAATAAAAGTAATATTTATATTTGGCTGTTATATAAACATGAAAATGTGTAGTTTATTTTGCTTCTGTTATCGTTCATTTTCTTTCGTTTTCCTTAATGTGATAAACTCACGTAGATAACGTTTTTCTTATTACGTCAATCGAGCACCATCTGGCGTAAATAAGAAATTGGGTCTTCTCAAAGGGCCTCCCAAAAATCACGATAAAGGTAAATACCAATAACGATAAGTAGGCTGAGGAAATGTTTTCTGTATAAAAACATTTCTAACTCTCACAGAAATTACAAACATTCAAATTTACTAGTATTTACAAGGCACGCCGATTACACAAAAATGTGGATATACACTGGATTATTTCATCTTTATTTAAAGAATATTGACGATCGAAATATGTTATAACCGTTATCATTTGATGGTACAGCCTAATATGGAGCACTGGTAAAAGTTAATTTGCTCTTATAGTGTCTACCCAGCATTGCAATCGCTAGTTTCTATAAGTCCAGACTCAGACAAATTAGAAAATGCAATTGCCTAAAGTTTTTTATTCCTCTTTACTCTAGCAAGCAATTTCATTCATTAGTTTAGTGAGACCGTCAAATCAAAATATAGAATAATAAGCACAAGCAAACAAATAGTAACCCGCAAATCAAAAATTGATTATCAGAACAGTATTTAGCCACTAGCGCGATTATTTTTAGAGACTATATTTATTGCTAAACACTATATTTCTTGCTAAACAGACTGACTTGAGCACCACTGCCCTAAAGTTTTGTTAAAATAATATTTTGTGAGTTTGCTTTCTAACGTCTCAAAAAAAATTAAAATCGAATTGATTTTCTACAGCATCTAGCACGAAATTTTTGTTTTATTGTATTGACAATTGAAAATTATTTTATTGTAAAAAAATTATTTTATTGACAATTGAAAAATTAAATTAAAAAAACAGACGATCTATGTATGTAGAAAGAATATGAACTAAAAGTAGGAATTAAGTAAAAAAGTAAACTACCTTTACCAAATCGCAATGCTTTGTGAAATAAAATGCCTTAATCAGTTACGAAAAGAAATTAACACTTCCTTTCAACGAACCTCTGCCCACTTGGTTAATTGGTGCGGTCAGCTAAGTTAAACTTGGTCATTTGCCAACTTCCACGCTTGGTAAAGTTAAAAACTTGACCAAACTTCTATACCATTCACCTCGACATGACGGCTTGTAATTTTACATACGTCATTTTAGTAAACCAAGTATAAACCACTTAATGTTATATATTAATACTGCAATTAGCGTTAAAAAATGTTATTTAATGACCCTGAAAATGTAACCAGGCTATACTACTCATGAATTACAAGAATAGACCTTTTTTAATGTAATGTTCCCTTAAAATTTGTTATTAAAAGATGACAAATAAAGTTAAAACGTTAATTTAAAGTAAAACCTACTATAAATTTCAAAAGATCCAGACAGATTTACATATCTGAAAAAGTGCGTAGTCTGGAGCAATTGGCTATTTTAGTATAATAATTATTAGTTATCCAGAAATATCCATATTCTAGTATTCATATTATTTTACATTATGTATATCTTCTTTGGAATCCAAGTGAAAGAACTTCCGGTGTCCCAGTAGTGCACAACCAACACGGACACATACACGACTATCTTGTGTAAAAAAAACCCTTTAAACTACATAATAATAATGACAACCAGAAATAATCAAATAATTAGACAAGGACTTAAGACTACCAGTCTTATCTTAACCCGTTTTTCACACAGGTGCACCAAATCCTTTATTATTTTTTATTTAATATATTAAGCTTTTAGTTTAATATATATAGTCATTTAAAACCCCTGTAATAAGTATCTTAGTTTATATGTATTTTTATTTTTATCTTGTGTGCAATAAAGTGTTTTCTCTCTCTCTCTCTCTCTTTCTCTGTATTGTCTGTTATTTATTGTTGTACTTTACATGATTCTTAATTTATTTTATTTGTTTTTTTAATTAATATTTTATTTTATATTGTTGCAAACTTGTACTCGTTGACATTGATATTTATATTGATATATTATTTTGGTATTTTTTTTTTTCGTTAGAATACTTTTACTTTTCTTAATTTAGTCAATATGCAAAATTTAATTTTAAGGTAAACTTATTTGTATTTGAATAGTGTTAATATTAATTAAAAATGTTACTGTATGACTGCGTCCTTTCCGTGGCGTCACCTTGGTTAAGGTATTTGCTGAAAATCAGCGCTATATGTTTCAACGTTTGCTTGGACCATACAGTAGAATGCTGAGCTGGTACCTTTTTCAGGATTGCGCCACGCATGCATGGCACCAGACAATGGTTCTCTATGAACTAATGTAATGTTTGGCCCAATTGTGAAATAGATGTTTTTTTCTTTCTTTCAAATGGCTCGTTGTTCCAAATAACACGCAATATAAATGAAAATTAGAAGGTTTCACCTATTTATTGCTTATACTGTAGGTGTAAAATTAATTAACTTGAGCCTTCCTAGCTACAATTTACGCGAAATGCAAAATCTGTTTATGGCAGGAAGGCAAGAGGAAGGGAGGAGGTATAACAACACGCTCAATTCAAATAAGCCTCTTACCCTTTTTGAATCTTACAAATTTGTTTTAGGCTTGCCAATGATTAATATTGTTAGGCAATATCTATCTTTGTATATATAATTCTTATGTGTGTATGTCACTGAACTTCCAAACGACTGGACCGATTTTGTTGAATTTTTTTGTGTACCTTCAGGTGAAATTGCGAATGGTTTAGATTGACAATTAATTTTGGATTTCTCTATATTTTTACGGCGTCGTTTGATAGCGGCGGCAACACCTAGCACTCATATATAATTTTTTTTATAAATTAAAACATTTATAAATTTTAAAAAAATGTTTATCTTTACATACATTCAGATGTGCGGTTGATTGTAATTGAGAGTATATTAGGAAGGTGATGACTCCTGAAACACATTTTATACTAGTTCAGTAGTCATCGATCATTATTTGTAAGAACAATACTGTATGTCTGATGCTAAATAAATAAAAAACAATAAAATAAACAAAGCCATGTTAGTCATATCATTCATTTTTCAAGATCGGTTGGTCCAGCCGTTTAATTGTTAGATCCATTCCCGTCCCATATAGGAGAATAACTATTAAAATATCTAAGAAATACAGGGAAAAAATGTATTAACTTGAAATTCAACATACGTATTCCTTTTGTAACGTACACTCTCACTAAGAACGGATTAATAAATAAAATAATACCACGGTAAGAAGAAAGAGGCGAGTCTATAATAACAATAATCATAAAAAAGCAATGATAAGTCCTATCGCATAGGCATTTTTCTGCAGTTAATTTAATCTGTCTCTTTTACCATTCTTTTAATTTCCGCTCTAAAAGTATCTATGCCAAGTTAATTTTATAACAACACTTGCTGTTCCCGGTAGTGTTAGCCGCGTAATTTCCGATCCCGTTGCAATGTGTCCGTTATTTATCAAATCTAATTGTTAATCTATTCAAATAATTCATTAATCTAGTTGAACCCACATAATATCAAAATCAAGCCAGCAGTTTGGGAGCAATTCAGCGTTAAACGAATATAGAGACGAATTATCGAAATGAAAATATGTTATCTACTGAGTATTGTCCTAGTTTCTTCAAGATGTTTCTTTTACTGTGCGTTTTAGTGATTGAGTTTGATATAAATATTTAAAATATGCAATCGAAATATATCCTAAATAATAATTTTTTGTATCTGTGATTATGACGCGAATAATATTATCGCAATATGTACCTACAAAATATTCGCTCTATTGTAGATATTTACTTTATTTTTAATTTATTAGGTTTATTAACTATAACTTACACTGATACATACACATATTTTATAGCCTAGTTTGAATATTAATGTAGCTATCACTTAAAAGCAAACAAAACATGAACTAACAAAAAAAATGTAGCAAAAAGGAAACAAATAGACAAAAGTAGTTTATAGCTAAAAGTAAAAATAACCTATAGCTAACAGTATAGTGAATCAAAATTAACATCGATTACGTTACTAACATTGTTTACACAATCTGGGTAAGGGTGAGTTTGCACCGAGAACTGTTTTTCGAAAAGGTGGACAAAGTGGTGTATTGGGCATACGTGGACAATTACTTGGGACACGGAAATGAAGATAACTTAACAATTGAGAGAGTCAAGTTTACCATTTAAAAGTTTATATGTGAACAGCAAATCTAAAAGGATTCGGCGATTTCCTAAAGAGTGCATTTTGCAATTTCAGTCGTAAGAACTTTCATTACATTGGGTCCTCGTTTTCTCTTATTTAATAGATGAACGCTGTTATTTTACTTGAAAGAGATGGTGCACAATTGACGTAGTGGAAAAAACTGTATATCAACTAGATACGCCTGGGAAAACTTTGCTTCCATCGATGTATTTTATTTTATATAACTAGCTTACTCTCTCAACTTCGTCTAATAATAATAATAAAGTCTTTATTTTCCACTGCTATAAAATTCGTCTTAACTTAGAAAATACATAGTAAATATTTAGTTTGTCTATTATATTGTATGAAATAACATGTCAGTGCCATTAAGTTTAATTCTATTCTTATGTCAAATATATTACATTGTATTGAATAATATGTCAGTGTCCATAAATCTAATTATAGTCCTATTCTTTCTTTATTTATAAAATATAATAATGTCATTTGAAGTGGGGTTACCCTCATATGAGCGAAAAAGCCTCCTCCATCCTACTTAAAATTTTTATTTTACACTAGAACTCGTACATAACAATTTTTCGGTAATTAAAACAAATGTTTTTATTTATAAATATATATTATAAATAATATAATATCATAAAGAGGAAACATTTGGATTTTTGTATGTTTGTAACGTTTTCACACAAAAACTACTGGACCGATTTCAAAAATATTTTCACCATTAAAAGGCTGTATTTTCGCGGTGCGATGTACGCTAAATTACTTTCTCAAAACAATAGGGTACTTTAAGAAAAATGTATTAATATAACCCAAAGTGTGAAAAAAATGGTCACATCAAATCTGTCATCCCGTGCGCTGCAGAAACTATTGAAGATAGAACAAAAGAATGTTCTACAATATTATAAAACGTATTAATATCTTCAAAAACGTCCGCGATACAAAATGCCCAACTGATGTAGTTATGCCACTATAATTTATTTAATTTAAAAATCTCAATCTAAATAAAACTTTTATGTTTACGAAAATAAATCTATAGTATGATTTAGTAGACTTTCCACGGCCTTGATCGGTATTTACACGGGTGAAACCGCGGGGCATTGCTAGTAAATAATAATAAGAAGAAATTCAGAAAAATGAAAAAAAATCTTCCAAATTAGTGGAATTTCGAAGTTCTTCGCGGTCAAACACAGTGACAATGAATATATTTAGTTCAATGAATCATATTTTACAAATGAAATGTAATCTTTGTAAAAATTCCCAAGTTCAAGACGATGTCTCATTTCTTTATAATTAATCTTTATACAAATAAATTGACTAAATACAAGTATTTGGGCAATATATTATATATTTATAGATGAGGGCGTCGCGATTATGTGTGATAACATTTCGTATGTAAGTAGCAGCCCATTAACGTCCCACTGCTGGGCACAGGCCTCCTCACTCCGAGGAGCGAGGGTTTTTAGAGCATAGACCCACCACGCTGCTCCAGTGCGGATTGGCAGGCATAGTACACAAGTGCACTCTCTATTCCTTCACTCTCATAGTCCGATGTGACGGGAGAATCCGACACGACCGGAGAGAGATCAGGCGCAGGACCGACGGCTTAACGTGCTCTCCGAGGCACGGGGATGGATCGCGCCGCCAACTTCCCAACTTCGGGCAAATATTGAGAAAATCTTAATAGAAAACTCAATATTGATATTTGAATTGGCCCGACCCGGGACTCGAACCCGGGACCTCATGTCTGTAGTCGAACATGCTAACCACTAGACCACTGAGGCAGTTTCATTTCGTATGATCGTCCTGAATATAATGTAGATAAAAAAAAAACAAAATCACAAAAATTATAAACTATTATAAACAAAGCCATTAAATGCAAAAGCGGTCTTATTGCAAAAGCAATTTCTTAGGGGATCCTTTGGATAAATTAAACTGTCAGTAATTGAAATCAGACGGCGAATAGATATAAAAAAAATATACAATATATAAATATAGATAAAAATAATGTATATAATATATATACTATAATTGACCACTTCTTCGATAGATAACATCATCTCTATGTGAATTATGTTGTATTTTGTAATCATTTAAATATGCAATTTAAAACCTCTTGAGAGTTTGTATTTGCACCCCTTAAAATGTATATTTATTGTATTTTTAATGATGAGATAATGAAATATAATACTGTCACTGAACTGATCCTAAATGGCTGAACTGATTTTGTTGACAATTTTTGTGTGTCTACAGGGAATTTCGAGAATAGTTTAGATTTAAAATTTCATTCGGTTTTTCTTATATTCCAACCAATCATGTTACGATGTTTTCCGCGATTGGACACCGAAACTACAGAAACGATTTTGATGATTCTTTTTCATTTTTTCTGGATTTGTTCCAAATTACGGCATAAGGATAGTTTTCATTGTGTGTCTTTTTTTCATTTAAGTATACGCAAACAAATTATTAATACATGAATGATACACAAATAATAAAAATCTCATTTATTGATTTAAAAATGTATTAACATATTCATAAAGTACTACTAAAATATAAATATATCAACAAAACTTTATTTTTTTACGTTGTCTCAGCATATTACCTTAATATTATGCATAATACATTCAAAATCTGTTGCATAATAACAGTTAAACTTCATAATATTATGAGGTTGAAAAGGCGAAACAATTTTCCAGATTACTGGCGGGAGAAACGCATTGTTATGAGCTTAATTTGGATTAAGTTGGGACGATAAGCCACGTAATGGTAACGTGATCGTTTCAATTAATGTGATACGAACTTAGTAGCTGCTTTCAATCTTGTCTCATAATTCTGTACATTGTGAAGCTAAATTATTAGCAAAAAGTCTTTGTGAAGCCTCACTTTTTAAAATAAAAGCATACCTATAAGCTTTGGGAGAATTGGAATCGAATTCAAGATATACTTTTACAGAAGAGCCATTGCAAAATTAAACAAAATCTTTAAACATATCAATGATTTGATGAAATTTTGCAGTACGATATTGTGATTTTTGCCACGAGAAAATATAGAATATTATGGATTATACAGAGACCTTAATTTTAAATGGTTTGGATTGTTTCAATGTTATACCAAAGCCGCGACATATTAAACTAGCCAGAAATATCAATCCTATAGTTCCCCATATCGTCCCGATAAATATGAAGAAATCCTTGCTTAGATATCTTTTAAATCGCGAAATGAGTCACTGTCAAATTTTAAGACAATCTCTAGAGAAGGCCTGATAATTGAATCAATCACTGTATATCGTATAAGTATCTTCTTAATATATACATGTTTTTATCCATTGCTAAATTATGATTAAATGGAAACTATTTATTATACGCTTAGTATTTTACTTTACAGTATCCCCTACCAGAGAAAGGCATCGCAACATTTTATGACACTATAAAATCCATTTTTTTATGAGTAATAATTTTATGAATACAAAAGTGTGTAATAAATTGTCATTTTATGGCAAGCTCTTGTTAAAAACTTTAAATATATATATTTATAAAAACACTAGTTGTTTCTGCTGATATCATATGGCTAGATCTCAATACTGTGGACACTTACAGAAATCCGTTACTTTTTGGATCGAATTGACAATCTCAACCATTCCAGAGTCCACCTTAACGTTCTTTTCATCAAAATCGGTCAAGAATTATAGGAAGTCACACACGTACAGAAGTATTACATATGTAAAACCACATTGGTCTAGTGGTTAGCATGTTCGACTACAGACATGAGGTCCTGAATGTGAGTCCCGAGTTGTGCCAATTCAAAAATTGATATTGAGTTTTCCATTACAATTTTCTCAATATTTGCCCGAAAATGGGAAGTTGGCGATGAGATCAACCCCCATGCCTCGGAGAGCACGTTAAGCCGTCGGCGCCTGATCTCTCTCCGATCATGTCGGAATCCCGTCACATTGGTCTATGAGAGTGAAGAAATAGAGAGTGCACTTGTGTACTATGCCTGCCAATCCGCAGAGGAGCAGCGTGGTGGGTCTATGCTCTAGAAACCCTCTCTTACATGAGTGAGGAGGCCTGTGCCAGCAGTGAAACTTTAATGGGCTGCTACTTACCTTACCTTACACATATAAAGATATTTATCGACACGAATCGATAGAATAATAGAAATTGCCATATGAAAATACTATTTATTGCTCTGTCTATATTATATTCATAAAAAACAATTTCTGTTCATTAATCTCGCTAAAACTCGAGAGCGGCTGGACAGATTTGGCTAATTTTAGTTTCATATTGTTTGTGGAAGTCCAGGGTGGGTTTAAAAGGTGAGTAAACACAAAAAACTATTTGGATATAAGGTAAAACAAGAATTTCCGTCAAAACAATCCTCCCGTCGTTTAGAAATCAATGAAATTGAAGTCTTTCAGAAATCAAACTAAACCTTTAAAAAGTAAAAGTGTTTTATTTATTTTTTTTCGTTTTGAATGTCAAACGATTTATTTGATGTTAGTCCCGTCGTGTGAAATTTAAATTATATTTAAAAGCATTCCTTTCTTTATTTTTCATTTGTTTTTCACTTGACATTGACAACCAACAATTTGGGATCGCAACCTTAACATTTTTTCGATAACGAATTCTTTTTGTTATGGTTAAGTTTGACCATATATTTGACTAAATTTGAAACATTATGTTCAGCTTTTTTATTTTTGATTCTGAGGCGGTACGTAGACTGTCGCGTCAGTAATAGTAGTATTAAATAAATTTTGAGTTCTTTTGGTATGAATTATTAACATCAATATATAAGTTGAAGCCTTATTGTTCTTTATAAAATGGCCAAAATAATTTAAAAGTATCATTAGTCAGGCTTTGATTTAAGCAGCAATTTATAAGGTTACCGTTTTGCATTCAACTTCCGTCAAATCGACCATTCATTCAACGCCAACGTAAATCAACAGCGACGTGTTTATTCACCTTCATCAAAATTTGAATTCACCGCCGCAGTTCCGGTAAATTGTGTCAACAGCAGGGACACTAGACACACTACGTGTTTACATTTGAATGTATATTTGCTCCAATTGGGGTAGCGGTATACGCCACTACAAATGGATTCTATTCTATCTGCGGCAGATTACTTCATTAATAGAATGATCTATTTTGCAAATGACGATTGCAGGGATATTACTGGAGATATCTCAAAAACAAGAAGAACAAATAATAAATAAAAATTTTAACAAAAAAAGAACCGCCTTTCTAACAAAAAAGAATCATCGAAATCGGTTTGCGTGAACTTCAGTTATTCGTCCATTTGTCGCGCACATGCTTATGCAAATGTAAGACATCCGGATTCATTTCATTCATTTCATTCATCAGACATTCTCATGGATGCTATGATCAGAACTAAAAACAGAAAAAAATACAATCGAATTGATAACCTCCTCCTTATTTTGAAATCGGTTAAAAATGGCCTAACCCAGAAGGCTAAACATCAGTGAGTACGTAAATGACAAACAGGTCAAGACTTGGTGATGGTAACATATTAAATTTTAATTACAATAACGCTGTTTTGTTCGTGTACGTCTATATTTCTCTCGGCGTTTTTTCTCGTGTTTATTATTATCTATCTATATCTCGTCTCTATTATTGTTATCAGTAAGATAAACTTTTATTTACAAAACCGAGATAATGTGAATGGTGTATTGACATTCATATAATATTTGCAGCCTAAATTAAAAATTAAGTAAATAAATAAAAGAATATACTAGGAACTATTTTACTAGAAATAAAATAGATCCTGCTAAAGTATGGGTTGTTACTTTAAATATATCACTTTATACGGGCTACTATCTCCAAGGTTGTCAGGAGGAGATTGCTTTAAGATAAGACCGCCTTTGTACACTTTTATCGACAATTTTTTAAGTCTTTTCTTTTAAAATGTGTATCTTTGTGAGCAATAAGAATAAATAAATAAAAAAAATATTTATATGATCACTACAATCTGTCATCATTTTTTCAGCCTATAGAGCTGGATATCGGCCCATTCCTAATGATTTCTATGACACCTGATCATACTCCGCCTACCCTCAAGATTAGGTTTTAACGAAGGAAAATCTAAGGATACTGGATTTCTTGACTAAGACAAAGAATCGCGTCATACCTATGATTTTACTTGTTAGTATATTAAATCTACATATACTTGTTGGTATTTGAGTGGTCCTCATTGCGATAAAACAACGAATTTATTGCTTCCAAATACGCGTACTTTAAACTTGTGGTTTTTATTGTTGTCCGAAATATAAATTAATTGAATATAACATGAAAAATGAAGAAGAAAAATGTAATATTGATAGTATAAATAAATTATAAAATCAAATAAAAGAAAATAGGTGCTTTAAGCAAATGTAGGATTCTATTGTTGTATATCTTATAAATTTATATAGGTACGTATACTTTCTCCTGTGAAATGAATGAGTGAAGAGAGAGAAAAGAGAAATGAGTATATCGTATTTGAATATTTTTATAACAAAGAATCATATTGCTTCGAAAGTTTTATGGAGCCATTAAGTGATTTGAAAGGCGCTAATAAAAATTGATATCCCTCTCAATTTATCTAATGCTCCTCTATTTATTAAAGTGCTGCTTTTAGAGCTTTATAGAATAATTTATCAGTTCGTGTACTGTAATTCAAATTTTTATTTCAAGCAATACTATATTTATTACAAACAACATTAGTTTGTTTATTATTAATGTTATAGCTTTACTTTTCCTGTTTTGTTATTTTTCATTTCCTCTGTATTATTTTTAGTTTCTAAAAATCAAAGGTTGTCTGGAGGAGTTCGCTGTTTTTCTTATGATTGTATTTTTCTCTTTTATGTATGGTATTTTTAATGTCAATAAAGTTAAAGTAAATAAACTATTCTATATCATTAACAAAATTCTTTATAAAATAGGAGTTATTTTTCATAAGACACTTTAGAAATATACTGCCATAAAGCAGTACCATTCAAACGAGCTCTTAATACTATAAAGTAGCACTTTTGGATCTAAATAAGCAATGAAAGAGAACTGGTTTAATCATAAAAGTAATTTTATAACAAAAACATCAAAATCAGTTTTATGACTGTCCTAACTGAACAACACAAAGCCAGCAATACAATGTTTTTGGCTCACTGTCGTTATACGCTGATCTCATTAATCCGGGCGGTTTATAGCATATTTGGAAAGTTTTTTGTACGAGTAGAATATAAGGAAAATTTCGTTATAAAATTTCCTACTACATGTACTTGAATCTATATAGGAACTTTATGTATGTTATGCATGTTACATACATCCAGGTGAAGCTAATAAAGCGTGTTACAAAAATTAGTGCGTTAACAATTACTCATACATACATAGCATCACGCCTCATTCCCATAGAGGTAGGTAGAGACCATGTCTCATATCTTCGCTTCTTTCACCCTCATCAGGCATTTCCTATAAGTTCGTCGGTTAGAGTATCCTTCACCAGGCCCTTATTTAAAATGTCCTGGATTGAGTCCAGGAATGTTCGCCTTAGTCTTCCCATTCCAACTTTTCCATTCAGTCTTAACTCATAAATCCCTTTACTCAGTGTCCTTTTATTCATTCCGTGTATATGCCACAACCATCTAAGCACCTTTCTCAATTTTGTTGTCCCTATATCTTCTTTTATACCACAACATTCTCTTATCACAATATTTCTAACCATGTCACTCAGTTTCAATCTACTCACTTCAATCTACTTCTCAACGCTGTCAATTCTACCGCATTTATTTCACTTTTATGCTCCTTCTGCCATACCCAACTTTGACTACCATACATAAGTGCTGGCACCAACACTCCTCTATGAACAGCCAGTCTGGTCCTTTGAGACACTATCTGGCTATTCATAAAGGCGTGCAGAGCACCATTTACCAAATTCCCTGCACTCACTCTTCTTTCAGTATTGCAATTCATCATAAATTCATCTCTTGCAAAAAGTATAACAAGTATTCACGTGTCTAGATATTACGCCTTTTTACTTTTAATGAGCACACCGGTCTGCTGTTTATACTTCCATCGATATGTTCATATTATACTGACTGGCTAAGCGGTATAATATTCCATCGATAGGAATGTTCATATCATACAGACAGGCCTAGCGGTACGCGAAATGAATACATTACAATCGCAATTTACTTAGCGCCTTTTAATGACGGCGCTTAAACCGTCGTTAAGAGCCTTTGTTAATTTGTTTCAGTACATTTTGTAATTACACGAACAGCTTAATGCCGGGAGCGTTTCGCCCTTAACCTTGTTCGCTTTGAAGTATTTTCTAGAACTTTCACTTTTTCTATTTGAAACTGAATACTTTCTGTTGACAAATCGATGTTCAATTACAATATTTTAACATTTATTTATTTGTAACGTCGAGCTAGTAAAAGTTTCCCGAATCTGTGCTCCTTCCATACCCAAATGATGAAGACTCCTCTGGGTTTTAATGGGTATTCTGGTACTACCGGTGAGTCCCACACTCCCGTCTGTTTCCTTGGACGGAGTGAATACATTTGCCAGCTACAAAAAAGTAGTAGTTCCTAGATGAAAAAGCTTGTTTAGTGTCCTAAAATGTTCGTGATACAGTTTTCGGAACAAGAATTTATTACGCACCGGTTGTGCCCCACGAAATAGCCCGTGAAGTTCCCGATACTTAATTTTGAAACAGTCGCGAATAGATGATGACATTTTTTTACCCTTGAGTCTACCTGCTATTAGTCTAGTGACTATGATTAGGTTTGTGGTATGAAGTATGTGGTTTGGAAAGGTAGGGCCACTGCTCTAACTCTCCTCAATTTCTGAGCACATCTGCTCTCTTCAATCTTCTAATGTGGTTTTGCTGTAAGAGTGTACTAGACAGTGGATTAGGGTGAGTCGCTAGACGTTTTTTGTATTTGTCTGTGTAGCGTTTTATTTCTTCACCAATTGTTGATATCTCCAGATACTCGTGAATCTCCGTGTTGCGGGCGAAGATGACATGACATGAGCATGTAAATTATTTTTGAGTTGAGTAAGTTAGTTTATTGGTCTTAAACGATTTTCGTATTATTGTTTTCCTTATTAAATCTCTTTCGCGCATATCGGTTGAATAGCTTTAAATCATATAACGGACGTAGGTAGATACAATTTTTACGTTTTATTTAAAGTCAAAGTCAATTCATCATTATTCAAGTAGGCCTATTTTGAATCGTCAAATATTGTTTTTTCCATATATTATTTAAATTAATGACTGATGATAACATTAAAGACTAACAATCTAAAATTACGAGGGTTCCTTCGCGCCCTGATCTGAGAAGAGCCTACAACAAACTCAGTCGGGTGTTCGTTTTTTTTTTTGACATCATAATTACAATATATATTTTTAATTGGTTCTAGGTCAAGATATATTTAGAGCAATTCATTCAATCCCATGCTTTTTTGTCTTATTTTTTGGTATTCCATCAAATTGTAGAATGATTTCTCTGTTATCTTAATTTTAGTGAAAGATTTAAACGTATACAGTTAACCTTGAATGACTTGTCAATTTTATGTAGCCTACTAGAATTTACAACAATTTTATTTTAATTTCTTAAGTTATATGAGGTGGTTTGACTTTTTTTCGTAAAAGGATCAATACTTTTATGGATGTACAACAAATTTTCTCATATATTTACGCCGTGAACAGTCATTATTTTCACTGCTCTGAATTTGTTTCTTAGCGACTCTTTCGGACCCATATATAGATTATATTCGACATATTGTCAAACAATCATAACTATTCATCGCAGTTATAAATAATATATAAAATATAGTGTATTTATCTAACAAATGTCTCAAATATAAAGATAGTGTTGCATGATACTCGAACACGATTCAAGATATCCTTCAGACAAGCGTCTATCGATTTTCAACTTATTATTGCCTTCCATTAGCTTTCCATATAATCAAATGCATACAATAATATAATGATAAAATGGTATAGTTTTAAACACACAAACAACTTTTCAAAAACAATATCATATTATCAATGTAACTAAATATACGCCTGGCTGTTCTTGTTAAATGTTCCCAATTAACTACTTTCGTAAAAATCGAACCAACTTTATTAAAGTTTACATGTAACCAGACGAAAAATTTTATTATTTTAATTTAACATGTATTGAGTATGTTTATCATATTATGTATTAAATCAAAAGCTGGTTATTTCACATTAAAAGCAAATGCCAATTTTATTTATTAATAAGTCGAATAAATCCTCCAGTAAAAAAGGCTGAGCAAACCTTACGAACAGATAAAACGATATCAAATCCTCAATGGAATACACGAGATCAATAAGTATTGAATAAATGCATCAGTCAGTTTTTATGTTCGCTTTTAGTCTATATAGTTATTTTTGGAAACGGGTGTAATTTGACTACGGTCTACTTTTATACCAGTGAATATTTCAGATAACATTTTAATGTTTCCTTTATAAATTTTAGATGGTGCCTTGTGTAGTGAGTCATCTGTAAAATTCTTATTTAATAGGAGAATATGACAAAGAAGTTCACGAAAGAAAAAGATACAGTGAAGAAAAAGTATAGAAATCATACTAGTCTTATTTCATTCTCAGTGTCGTGTTTTATTATATATTAGATGTTTCCTGCACTGTCATCAACGTAGTTCCTAACCTGATGGGAATATGGAAAAATCTGTAACGGACTTACTGAAATGTCAACCTTTAACTATAAATAAGCACGTCCTAAAACAGTCTGATACTGAAAAATATCTTTGACTGCATATTGATTCTAAATTGGCATGGCGAAATCACATAGAGTACATTCAGTCAAAACTAACGTCACTTACTGGAGCACTACGCAGATCGATTCGTTGTATACCACCAAAAGTCCGCCGTATCATTTACAATTCATTAGCCAAGCCATTGTTAGGATACTTGATAGAAATATGGGGAAGTGCGTGTAAAACTATTTTAAAAGATCTTCAAATATCGCAAAACAAACTCCTAAAAACCTTATTCCAAATTAATTATCATTTTCCTACCAAAGAACTTTTTAAAAAAACTAATGTGCTATCCCTCAACCAATTATATAAATTTTAAACATGTTTAATAGTAAGAAAAAAATTAAATAAAGCTGTGCATACACAAATTTCTTTTAAAACGAAATCGCATTTAAACTCTCGAAGCAAACATAAACTACTAGTTACATAGATCTAGAACAAAATACTACGGACAAAAAACTATACAATTCGAGGGAGCATTATTGTATAATAGTTTACCAGAATATATACTTTGTGAAAAACTTTTGAAACCTTTAAAAATTTGTTGCTAAAACATTGTATAACCCTAAAAGTCTCTTTATTAAGTTCCCCACAGTTTTATGAATAGATAATATAGATTTAAGCTTTTATCACATGTATCACACACAGTATGGAGTATTACTTTTCTTATGTTTTTTTTTTAATATTTGTTAATTTCTCATGAAGTGAATGTTTTTCTTTTGAGAATAAAGATCTTTAAACCTAACCTAAACCTAAACCTGATTGAGTTCGTAAAAGAGTAAATGAAGAAAGTGTTAAGTGGTCTAAAACCGTCTTGGCATTACTGCCTGTCTAATAAAACGGTTTGGGCAGATTGTTTGGATGGTTTCTCAGTCTATGTTTGTTTCTACCCCTATCAGTATAGGGGTAGAAACAATTTTTGTATTCTGTATATGTATATATCGATTTGTTGATAGTAAATCCAATAACTTCATTATAATATGTGTGTGTGTGAGTGTGTGTGTGTGCGTGGGTGTGTGCGAGTGTGTGTGCGCGCGCGCGTGTGTGTGAGTGTGCGCGCGTGTGTGTGTGTGGGTGTGTGTGCGTGCGTGCGTGTGTAGTATAGTTTAATGTTTTAACATGTTTTGGCGTAAACTATCAATATTATTTATAATTAACATTTAAAAATACATAAAAAAGCATGCTTTTTTAAATTCTAAAATCCATTTGTTAATCATAGTGCATGTATTTAGCAGATACATGTAAAAAACATTTGTATTCTGTAAATAAGAGTCTATTTTTAGACTTTCTCTTCACTCCAACTGGAACCTTTCATAGTTGCCAACTCATTCATCCAATACACTGTCCGCTTCCGTGATATTACCAGCTACTTTTAAGGTCTTCTGAACAATGAGTTGGCTCTTTTTACACAATTTGTTATGTCTCAAAGTTTTACAATCTTGAACTTTTTGATTATTACAAAGTATATGGCGACACATTATTTCTTGCTTAATAAGTTACCATTTCATATTTTGATAGTCACTGATTACAGCTCAAAATGGAGCTGATCCTACCGGTGACACGTAGACTACGTAATACGCTGTTACAAAATATAATCATAAAGAAGTAGTTTTAATTATCAACGAATTGACATTGTCATTATTTCTGCACATGTCTATAGGTATAACATTAAATCGATTTCTTTACTGGACATTTTATTTTCAATTATTCATATAAAACTGTTTTGTAAATATTATGCATTTAAAACATTTATTTTATACATATTGATTATTCTATTGTTGTGCGAATTTCCATGTACACATCCAATCGTAGTTTAGTTTTTAATAATTAACTTCATACATAATTGACCGTGATATTTTGCCGGCACCTCTCCTTGTAAGTGTTGTCATAGCTAATAACTAAAGTTTATATTTCGTGACAAAGGAAATTATTGCGAATAGAAAAGCTTCTCTTAAGACTATACTCCAAATCACAATCCGAACTGGGGTTTCATTATCAGTAAGCTTCATACCTTCTCACCATTGTTTCGACGGCCTCGCTGGCGCAGTGATGCGAGTATTCGCTTTGCTAGCGGAGGTCCCGGGTTCGAACCCCGGTAGGACTAATTTAGGAATTCTAATTTGTCTGAGTCTGGACTGGTGAGAGGCTTCGCCCGTGGCTAGTTACCACCCTACCAGCAAAAACGTACCACCAAACAAAGAGATTTGTGTTCCGGTACGCTGCTGTGTAGAAACCGTAAGGGGTATATCACCTCTTAACAGATTAGCGCGCTTCCATGTTAGACTGTATCATCACTTACCATCAGGTGAGATCTCAGTCAAGCGCTAATCTGTCAGCAATATAAAAAAAACAATTGAGTTTGTGTTCTTAAGCCCAATATAAAGAGACTATAACCGCATGTTCTTCATATTTATTAGGGCTACGAACCCGTAAAACTCTTTAACTTGAGAAAATATACCTTTTTCCAACAAAGGAAATTCTTTATTTTTAATTATATAACGAGTACAATAAGACATCACATATAATGGACTATAAATGATAAAATAACAAATTGTTGTTTATGTGCTCCATACATTAAAGGGTTCTAATTAAGATGAAAACCAATACTGGATTACGACTCTATAAATAATAACGCCAACTTGGTTCAGTCGGAATCATGACAAATGGTCACGTTTATCAGTTTCCAAACCACAAACCTTCGTCGTAACCAGAACTTAGGAACAAAGATAGCTTTATCTTCGCTTTGGAACGATTTTGCGTGATTTATGTGTAAGGCGGTGATAGCTCACTTGGGAGTCCGTAGCAGATAAAGGGTCCGTCTTGATGGAATCGATTTTCAACGGTGGTTTAAGGTAATACCTACTTGTGCAATTCAATTACAGTAAGCTCAGCAATTTCACTTAATATTTTTTAAATACTATAACGCATTTTTTACATTATTTTAAAGTCTAAGGCCCAGGTTTAACCAAAAAACGTAATTAACTGTCAAGAACTTCTCGAAGCTGAAAGGTACTGCAACATCCATGATGTAGAAAATACATGAAGCTTCCTCTATCGGATGATTCAACGTCCACGTCTGCACCATAACATTGTCCGATTCAAAGAATAATAAGGTAGCAACTATGACCAATATTTAACCTTTTTTTAACTTTTACTCACATAAATCCATTTTTCTACAACATTGGACAATTGCCTGCTTCATACTGAAAGCTTTCCTTTTTCCGTTCATATCATTCTAACTGTAAATTCAGTATCGAAAACAAAAAGGGGAATAAAAGATGGTAATACAAAACGATAGCTCACTTGGGAGGTATTGTCTGAGATAAAGGATCAATTTCAGCCAAAACGAATAAGACTTACGTTTCATTTAATATGTTGTTATTAGCCACTTGATTGGCCTTTATAAGAATTGCAAAATGTGACGTCTTTATTTACGATATTAATCGTGATATATCACGTTCTAATTAATAAATAATATAAAAAAATCTATCATGATCTTCTTTATCTAATAATCTAGATATCAATATATGGCGCAAAAGTTTTTCGAAAATTAATTTTAATTAATGGATTAATATTTGACAAGAGTATATTGACGTTGTGTCATCCCCCCTATGTTTAAAATAAAGTACCTATTTCAAATTGAGTGTATTTCTATACAGTAATTTATTAAAGATTGAAAATTCGACAAGATGTATATAGGGAGAACTGAACTAATAATAATAATTCAATAATACCAGGGTCATTCCTCTATTTTCAATTCACATTGACATTTGCGTCAACTTTATGCTCTCTCACATATATTTTTATAGCAATGGGTACTGTTAATAAAATTATCTGTGTCTCTATCATATCTCTCCAATAAAGCCAAAGCAAAAACAAGTATTTATTTCCCCTTCTAACTTTCTATTATTTAATTAAACATACAAGCTTTTACAATAAATATTTAGTTATGCTCATTATTTTTATCAAGCAATGAAATACTCAATAATTACTTTTCGCTGTTTACAAAATAAGAAGTAAAGTTGTTTTAAGTTTTTTTTAACTTATTGCATATTGAGCAGGAATTAAAAAAAAAATTAAACATTCATAAAATATCCATTTTCTGTCACGATTAAATCAAAATACCTATCGTTCGAAGGAAAGACATGCAACTGATGATGCGTCAACTTGACACGAACTTGACGAGGGCCAAAAATACAATCAATCACCTTAACATTCAATCACCGTCACTTACATTAACAGTAACAAATTTATACAAGGATGGATGCGAACTTTCATTGGGATATTTTTTATGACAAGTAGTTATCTAAATTACTTTGCCTATATCTATAAATATATATAAAATACCACACACCATTTATAACTTTGGGACGGCTGGACCGATTTTAATAATCACTGATTTGTTGACGTTTCCACGCCGAATAGCAGAATGAGTAAAAGAATTCGAAGAAACATAAAATTAATAATAAATACTAAAATTGAAATGTAAATGATGTAACTCTGCATGATTCCAGATTATTCTGAATTTTGACGGACTCGCAAGCGCAGTGGAGCCAGTTCTCGATTCGCTAGCAGAGGTCCCGGGTTTAATTAATAGTAAAGTGAATTTAGACAATTACATTTTCTAATTTGTATTAGTTTGGTCTGCCAGCAAAAACGTACCGCCAAATAAAGACATTTGTGCTCCAATACGACGCTGCGTCGAAACCATAAGAGGTTAATTGCCTCTTACCAGATTAACGCGCTTTATCATCAGGTGTAAACGCAGTGTACCGCTAACCTATCAACAATAAAAAAATAGAACCTTTATACATATATCTTCGTTTCGCGATGTAAACTCTTACAAAGTACGGGTTTCTCAATATTCCCCGGAAATAGAGTAAAAAAAAGGTAAAAACCGCTAGAAACAGCTAGTTTCTTAAATAATATGTACTTTAATTTTTTTTTAATAAAAGGTTATTGATTTTAAATATAGAAACTGTAACGTTTAAGGAGGAAATGAAAAGCTATTCAAGACAGTCGAAATCAGGTGAACTATTGCGGTTTCTAATTTCCGACCAATAGAGCTCTATTGACTATAATCAATTTCCCATCGTTCCTAACATTGATTGGTGTTCATTTGTCAGTTACCTAACTTTCAGGTCAAGGGCAAATCACAGAAGGGATTTCGTTAACATTTAATTAATATTTTGTTTTTCAGGTTCTATTTACATTATTTACAAAGCCAAGCGTCTTTATTGTTCAGAATTAACTTTTGTTTAACTAGCTTTTTAGGGTTACTTCTCTACAACAAAGACTTTTAAGCTCTTCCCGTTGTTTGATACACCTATATATATATATATATATATATATATATTTGTGTGTGTGTGTGTGTGTGTGTGTGTGTGTGTGTGTGTGTGTGTGTGTGTGTGTGTGTGTGTGTGTAATACTACTTGGAGGCTATGCTATGCTAATAGTTGTATACTTTGCAAAACAATCGATTCCACACAGTGATATGAATTTAACTTTTTACTGTAAACTGTGTAATAAATCACGTAAAACAGATTAAGAAAATGGAAAACAAAGTCTTTTATTTAATTTTCGAATGTTTCCAAGACAATTTTTCTTATTTAAATTATACATATAGATCTTTGATAAATATTATAATTATATTACAGTCTTGCTTAAATATCGAAACAATTTATGATTAAAATGCTTATCAATTACGCTGTAAATTGCATACGTACAATCATAATAATCATTGGTAATCATACAAATAAATAATTTAACGTAAGCAGTGCACTTGTTATCCGACAATGATGTTTATTTGCATTTAACAGAAACGTTAACATAATAAATGCCCAAATTGTGAATTTTGTCAGGTCGGAATAATCTGTGATGAATTTTATCCTTGTAAATATGTTGTGTATATATATTTAATAAGTAAAAAAATGCTTTTATTTATTTATTGCGACCGTAATCCGAACTGGTTCCTTGCTATTGCTATAAAGTAGCCCCAAGCCAAAACATATATAAATTTAAAACAAAATAAAAGCGACAGAAATTCTATTCACGTATTAATGAACATTGTTTTCTAGGTCATTTATTGTTATGGTATATTAGTATCCGTAGAAAAAAATCCGTTGTTAAAAAGCGTAAAAACATACTGACCTATTTTGTTTTCATCCATTTATCTTTAGATTACCAAATATAACCTTTATGTGATATTTTTACGCTTACATTTCCCTTATATAAACAGTCGAATTTAAAATAGGTATGATTTCGGTTATAGGAAAGTGTAGTTCACGTAAAGATGAAACTAGTGAATTCATTAACATATAAGTGAATTAATAAACATAATTAGTTGTTTAAACATAAAGCAGCTGTGAAACTTTTTAATTCCCTAACCCTCAGAATGCAGCCATGTTCCACACTTTGACTTCTGCTTTCATTTAACAGCTGCTTGCTTATTCTTGACGAAAATAGTTCCCAAGTCAATTCAACAACTCCAAGGAAACTTTGATAAGGCTTACAAGTTCTTAAGTATTTAATACAAAACTTTCTTAGCACTATTCAAACAACTCTACAATAAAGTGAATACCTTGTTGAATATTTCCACATTAAATAATAATTATTCAAAAGAGAGGGTCCAGAAACAAGCGCGAAAGTTTTACTAAAGTTGAAGTTGTATAATCTTATATTAATAAATGTAATAATCAAGAATAATAAGCTCACAAGACTGCGCCCCTGTAGGCGTTAGATACAATACCAATCTGCAATTATTTTTATCGTTAATATTGCATTTTTACCATGTCAAATATAATTTTTTATAATGAATAATATTTTCCATTTTTCTTTTACATATTTCAACACGATAATGTTTTTTTTTAGAAAATATTCGTCATCCATTTTTCAAACGCTCCATTTCCAGCCATTCACATTTTTGTACCATTTCTTTCAGCTAAATGGAGATAGGTTGTGAAAAACTGCAGGTATAATAAACCACGAAACAGTGTGACATTCAGACTATATCCAAAAAAAAACCGTTAATCAAACGTATTTGTAGCTTTATAAGGACTTAAGTTACACTTTTTTAGATATTATTTATTACGTTAGAATGTTTTTACATATAATACTATTAGTTGTTCCCGATGGTGCCACCCGCGTAATTCTCTATTCTTTAAATACGGGGAAATCCACTATATATCAGTTTAACTGTTGATATGTGCGATTGAAATACACGTAAGAATATCACCATAATCGTTCAAGCCGTTCAAGAGTAGTTGAGTCTAATACACACGTACTGAAGAATTATATTTATAAACATACGAGTATATTCGATTTACTCCATCGGTCTAGTTGCAAGCATGTTCGACTTTAGACATGAGATCCTGGTTTCGAGTCCCCGGATAGGGCCAATTCCGAATTCGATATTGAGGTTTCTATTAAGATTTTCTCAATATTTGCCCAAAGTTGGAAAGTTGGCGGTATGATCCACCCTCGCGCCTCGGACAGCACGTTAATCAGTCAGTCCTGCGCCTGATCTCTCTCCGGTCGTGTCGGATTTCCTTCATATCTGACTATGAGTGTGAAGGAATATAGAGTGCACATGTGTACTATGCCTGCCAATCCGCAGTGGAGCAGCATGGCGGGTCTATGCTCTAAAAACCCTCAGTGGGACGTTAATGGGCTCCTACTTATCATTTACCTTATATTCGATTTATTCAAACAATTGTTTAAAAGGTAGCAACTTATTAACGTACCACTGCTGGGCACAAGCCTTCTCATTCATAGGGGAGAGCATTTTTAGGGTATAGACACACCACGTTGGTCCATTGTGGTCTGGTAGGCGACTGATCTCCCTGACTTACTGCCAGGTTATGAAGATTTTGGTTTTCCTTCACCGAAAAATACAATTATAGATGTAACAGAGCAGTCAAACACTTAAGTTTCTTTTATAAAGAAACTTGGTAGTGCCTGCTCAGGGTCCGAACCTGCAAATTCTATGAACGAGAATCCACGCGTCTCACCACTAGGTCACCTTGACTTTTGTTTACTGTATACCAATGACGAAAGAGAGATATACAGCGGTATTTTATATGAAACGGAACCCAATAGCTTTTTGTACAGAAGAAAAAGGAAGTGCCAACTATCGAGGAAATGTTACTAGCCTTTTGGGAGTGCTTCCGAATTGTGATGGATGTGAATTTGTTAGCGAAAACAGTCATAAAAGTAATTAAAAGTGTACTAAAAGGTATAAAATTTTATAATTTACATCGAAGGTTATATTGAAAACGATAAAGTTTATATTTCATGGATCAGGCAAATGAAATAGCACATTAATTTTTGTATTATAGCAGAGTTAACAGGTTGTTACTCTAAACTTAATTTACATCTCTTTACAGAAAATAAGCATAATCTCTATAAAAAAAACATTTCATAGTTAATACGAGCTTAAGAGCCTTAAGCGCTTCGTATATAACTCTACATGCAATTATAAAACGTACAGTAATAATGGATATCAACAACGTTTAATGACGGTTTAAGCACTTCCATTATATGGCGTTGAGTAAATTGAAACTGTGAAGGACCTATTTACTGGGACAAGTACGATTTCAGACTCGTATTAAGCACTGTAGCAGTTGAACGGCTCATATTACACATACAAATATAAACGATAAACATTATTACGTGTATACACGAATAAATTAACAATTCCAGCGTCAAATCCAATTTTCACCAAAACTCTTGGAGTTGAAAACTAATCGAGCCCAATTATGAAAAGAAAAAGAACGTAAAATTTCTATTGGCCAATAGATTAACTAAACGAAACGATAAAACCTCGATTTCAGAACCATGTTCGACTGATTTCTTTCGACTTTTGAATTAATCCAACCTAAAAATATATTGAAAAAGGAGTGCATTCAAAACCAAGAAATGTTTTTTTTATAAATCAATTTCGCATATAAAAGTAGTCTGACGGCCTCGCTGGCATAATGATGCGAATACTCGCTTTGCCAGCGAAGGACCTGGGTTGGAACCCCATTTGGGCGAATTTAGAAAAATGTATTTTCTAATTTGCTTGAATCTGGACTGGTGGGAGGCTTCGGCTGTGGCTAGTTACCATCCTACCAGCAAAGCAAAAGATTTGTGTTCCAGTACGATGCTGTGTAGAATCCATGAGATGTAAATTGGCTCTTTCCAGATTATCATACTTCCATCTTTGACTATATGATCACTTACATCACACATCAAATGAAAATACAATCAAGCGCTAGCCTGTCGAATATTATTTAAAACATAGTGATGGTATTTTATTATTACATTTTAAATATTCTGTCGATTCTGCCATACTGATATTAAATAGAATATTTAATATCAGTATGCTGATTAAGGACATTAAAATAAATATGATTTACTTTCACAGCGAAAACATTCAGGTCAGTGCACTAATTATCAATGAATTAATCTTGCAATATAGCGATATTAATAAATTACTAATGTGATATTAATACTTAATAATATATTAGTAATGAATCCTAAACTATTAACTAATTTCCAGTTTATATTTTATTATTCTCATCCAAGACAAATATTTGATGTTCGTCACGTATTTTAGAAATCAATGGAATTTGAAAGCAAGTTTTTTTAATTTTATCAAATTAATATTAAATTCATAAATCAAATTAATATTAAAAACATGTTTGTTTTTGACATTTGACATTGACAACCAACAATTTCTTGTCGCAACTATAATGTTTTACGGACTTGGCGAGCGTAAAGGTCGCGTTTTTTGATTACGAATTCTTTTAAATTTTGACGACAGTTTTTACTAAAGTTGAAACATTCTGTAATTATCATTCTTCTTTTTACTTACTGATTCAGAGGCAGCGTTTGCACGGACAGCTAGTCGTATAATAAATACATGTACAAAGAACATTTCATTCGCTGCAAAGTGCAAAAAACTAACTTGTGATGTAAACCCCTTTGAACTTTTCTGAATTTAAAAGAAACAAAACGTGAAAGAACAGTAGGCAATAACTATATTTTGAATTATTACTAATCTTCGTTTAGCTCCACTATTACCTAAGTCTTAATACCGTAATTCTTAGCAATTAATCCACACCGACTTAATCCAGTATTTGAAGAAACCCCTTTAAATATAAATTAATATTGTATATTAATGTTAAGCAATATAAACTTAAGTATTAAATTACAGATTCAATATGACAGACAATGAAATAAATTTATACAATTAATTGAAATAACTTAATAACAATCATCCTTATTTTTATTCGGCATGGTAAAGCTGCTGTCATACGAGGTATGACAATTAAGTAATGAGACTGATTTTATTGCCGCGCTTGTGGTAAACCTGTGACCTTGAAATTTTCTTCCATTCTTGACCTTTCTCTTTTTCCGGCATCCCTCCCCTCTCCATTGATATGTGTACTATCGCTCTAGCTTGTTTAGTTCGCCTGCTGCATCAAGTTAAGTAGACGTGTGTTTGTAGTGCTCGTCACGAAAATAGAAAAACGAAATCAAGAGCAACGCGTCGCGATAAAATTTTGCGCCAGATTGGGCGAAACAGCTTCGGAAACGTACGCTAAAATTGTAAAAGAGTATGGTGATAGTGCTCTTAGTCATGCTCAGGTGTGTTGATGGCACAAAGAGTTTAAGGAGGGGCATAAAAGCGTGGAAGACGAGGCGCAGAGTGGGAGACCAGTCGAGGTACCGTGGAATCCACAATCCGTCCACAAAAAATTCGTTCCACCGGGAAAAACTGTCAATCAAGTCTACTATTGCCAACTACTCGAAAGATTGTGAAAACGAGTCAACAGGGTGCGCCCAGACATCGCTCGTAACTGGACCGTTCATCACGACAACGCGCCGTGCCACACCGCCCACAGCGTGTCCGAGTATTTGGCCTCTAAAGGGATCGCCGTGTTGCAACAGCCGCCTTATTCACCTGACATGTCACTCTGTGACTTTTTTCTGTTCCCTAAAACAAAATCGGTGGTCAAAGGAACTCATTTTGAGTCAATTACGGACATCCATGTGGCCGTGACGAGGGCACTCGCGGACATCCCAGTCGAAGCGTTCCAGAAATGTTACCAAACATGCAAAACTCGCTGGAATCGCTGTATAGCTGCCCAAAGGTACTACTTTGAAAGGGATGGCAGAGTTGTAGAATAATTTTCAAATATACGGTTTTTATGGAATCAGTCTCATTACTTAATTGTCATACCTAGTATATAATGTAACAAATCATATCTATTCCTATATAAGTGCCATTGTGTAACTGTTTGTTATTTCTTATTATATTTCAGAACAGTGTTACAAAGAGAATGGTTATTAATGGCCTCTTAGTTGTAATATAACAAGTAAATAAATAATCGTTTTATTTCCTCTCTGCGACAACTCTGATTAATTAACTCTACACGGTGATATACTTCTTACATAATCGATAAGCAGAGCTTACAGTGCCTGATTTATTATCTTTACAACTATTTATTAGACTATAAATTATACCTAAGAAGTTTTTTCTGATTAATTCCCAAGGCCATGTAGATACTTTGCATGTTTGGCTCACAGAACTGGACATATTTTGAGTATGAAATTACATTACAAGTGTATCTTAATTAGATTTAGACTTAGAAAAGGCCTACGATCGAGTGGGGAGGAATGAGCGTCATCTATGTATGGGGTGAACGGTAGTCTGATTCAAGCATTGAAGTCTCTCTATGAGGGTTCTAGTGCTTGTGTCAGAATAAACGGGGCGTACACGGAGTGGTTTCCTGTCGAAAGAGGTGTTCGACAGGGATGTGTTACGTCACCATGGCTGTTCAACCTATTCATGGATAACTGTTTGACAGATTTAAAGGAAAGTATGAATGGGTTAAGAATGATCAAGTAATCCTTGCGTCATCCGCTAATGAGCTACAGGAGATGGTAAATATTATGAATGAAGCTTTGAAAAGGAAAGGAATGAAAATGAATATAAAGAAAACGAAAGTTATGATTTTTGAAAGAGATGAATTTATGTTGAAATACAATATTTTGATAGATGGGGAAGAAGTGGAAGAGGTGAAAGACTTTGTGTACTTGAGATCAAAGTTTACAAAAGATAGAACATGTGAAAGTGAGAGTGAATGTGGTAAATGGTGCTCTGCACGCTTTTATGAACAGTCAGACGGTGTCTTAAAGGGCCAGACTGGCTATGCATAGAGGAGTGTTGGTGCCAACACTTATATATGGTAGTGAAAGTTAGGTATGGCACAAGAAGCTCAAAAGTGAAATTAATGCGGTAGAAATGAGAGCGTTGAGAAGTATGAGTGGGTTGAAATTGAGTGACAAAGTAAGAAATAGTGTGATAAGAGAACGATGTGGTATAAAAGAAGATGTAGTTACTAAAATTGAAAATCGTTGCTTAGATAGTTTGGGCACATAGAGAGAATAAATGAAAGGAGACTCACAAAAAGGATTTATGAGTCAAGAGTGAATGCGAAAGTTGGAAGGGGAATACCAAGGCGAACGTGCCTGGACCAAATCCAGGACATTTTAAACAAGGGCCAGGTCAAAAGTACTCTAAACCGACTAACTTCTATGAACGGTTTAATGAGAATGGAAGAAGCGAAATATCGTGGCATATGGAAGGACGTGGCCTCTGCCTACCCCTATGGGAATGAGGCGTGATGTTATGTATTATTATGAAAGGTTGCTAGACATGCCAAAGCCTATGTATCTTGTGCATTCAAAATTGTATAGAAATAACTTTGTGATAGTTTTCGGAATAAGACAACCTCGCCGGCGCAATGGTGCGATTACTGGATTTACTAGCAGAGAACTCGGGTTTGATTCCAGAGCAAATTTGGGAAGTACATTTTATAATTTATCTGATTTTGGATAAGTGCGAGGCTTTGGCCGTGGCTAGTTACCACCCTACCATCAAAGAAGTGCCGCCAAACAATAGATTTACTTTCCAGTACGATGTGTGTATAAACCATAAGAGGTAACTTACCTTTTACCAAATTAACGAGTTTAGTTCCATCTTTGAATGTATCATACCTTACAATCAGGTGCGATCACTATCATGTGCTAACAGAGCATAAAAAATCTAAGATCTGACACCATATGCCACAAAAAATAAAATCTATGTCAAAGACATGTCTTATCCGAATCATCATTCTCTTACACATACATAACAGAAGACACCGAGCACTTTTCTATGTCTGAATATAAGAAGTCAAATCTTTATGTTTCTAATTCGATATTAAGAATCGAGTTATCAAGGTTTAAATTGTATAGAATGAATATTCCCTCAAAAACGAATTAAAATTTGGTTTTTACACAAAAACGAATGCAACAATTTAATTTTTTTTTACCATTAGAAAGCTGCGTTTTCACTGAGTGAGATAGGCTATATTACTTTATCTAAAAAAATTGGGATCCCTAATAAAAACGCATTATTGTAACCCAAAGTGAGAAAAAAATGCCCTTCGAGTGCGCTGCGGAAACTATTGATGATAGAACAAAACAAATGTTCTACAGTATTTTAGAACATATTAATATCAACAAAAAAATCCGCAACGTCCAACTACGTTAGTTATGCTAGTATAACTACTATTTACATTTTAAAAGTTATTAAAAGTGCCACGGGATTGGTATCTAGGTGGATAAAATTGCGGGACATTCTCAGTCTAACATAAACAATCTTGTCCAAATGTTAAAAGTAAAAGGTTTGAACTATGGTCATTATTCCGGAATCGTCTATAATATATATTTCGGAGCTACAAGTTGTACAAAACGGATCCCTCATTGTTTCAGACAGTCTCTGTGCCATCCTTCACCTCTCTGACGTCATGCTAATTGACAGACAAGAATGACGTCATGTACGCTCCGCTTTGTCCATCTAGGCGCGTAAAGATACAATACGATTCAATATGCCGATAAAACTTAGGCCTTACTTCAAAGATATGTTTTGTTATAAACGGTATAATACATGACGTTTCCAATAAAAAAAAATTATATGTATCAATAAAATTTTAGAACTATATCAAAATTAGATTATATTTCCATTTCATAACACAATCGCAAAAATTTCAGTATTTTTCGTCCTTGAGACAAAATTATTATTAAATATTTTTTGGTGATGTAAATTGGCGCTAAATCTAATAAAATATTAAGGCCCCATTCGGTAACTTTTTTTCATCGAACGAAATCTCAACAATAAAATCAGTAGGATCTTGAAATTCTAACTAAATTAAACCAAAATTTCTATTTGTAGATAATTGCAAATATGGGGCAGTTAATTTCCCATTTAACCTTTTTATTTGTTTATGAGCATTATTGCAAAAAGTGCAAGAGGTGGGCTTAAAGCTTTCAAACTTCTGCCATTCTATCTAGCGCAGGAAAGATCGTTTATTATTACAAATACAATATATACATAAAACCTAAAACCTAAAAGTTGGTTAAATGGGTTAAAGTCATTTGTAAAAGAAATTGTATCGTGGTCCCCATCTCTTTTTAGTGATGTATTCCAGACTACTGAGTCAGATGCTAACTAGAAATAATGAGTGTGTTGTAGCGTACCATTATCTTGGGGTATGTATAAAATCCTAGAAAAGGTCTTCAAAAAACTGAGATGGCGTTCACGTACAATCTGTATCCAAAATGCTGTCCACGTTTAGAAGATAAACAGTTCGGGACTATTGGATTAACAAAATACGACCCAAGGGGAAAAACTAATGAAAATGGTTGCTTGTGTTAGTCCTGAGAATAATTATTGCTATAAATCGCTTCTGAAATGATTACAATACTATTATTGTAATGCTTTATGTCAATATATTAAAATTATGTTTTTTAACCGTCTTCAAAAAAAGGAGGAAGTTATTAATTCGTCTGTATTTTTTTATGTTTGTTACCTCATATCTTCCGACTTGGTGAACCGAATTCGATGATTTGTTTTTTATTGGAAAGGATATAGTTCAAGGGTTGTTTAATGATAGTTTGGTTAGGTTTTAATCATGGGATCCCTGAGAAAGTAATGGAACTCTTAAATTCTTAGGAGCATATTCGGCATAATCTTTTATAGGCTATCGACATATTTACGTCACCTACCGTAACGTTGCTATGGTCAAGTGATTGTCGTATGTAAATATGATGATCAATGGAACTCCTCAATGGCTTACAGTAAGGGTGTAGTTTGTGGCAGAATATATAACTGTCTGTAATCAAATGGCAACCGAGAGTTGGGGGAGGGGTAGGGAAACTTTTGCGTGTTAGTGATGTGCTCGATTACCATATAAAAGAGTAGTGATAGCGGGGTGGCTAAATAACCGATCTGTAACGTATAAGGTTGCCCGTTCGATCCCGGATGTAAAAAATAACTGTGTATTCATTTTTAAAGTTCTTCGTATAGTTATATTTGGTGTCGGTGTCTACTGACCCCTACTCCGAATATACTTTTTAGAGCATTATAATATATTTTTAAGAGTTCTTTTAGAAGGCGGTTCTTTTTTTCCTTAGAATTTTTATATATTAAGTAACACGAATGGACGTGTGGTCAACCTGATGTAAAGTAAATACACATTTTTCCTTTAAAGTCAATGAATGTTTTTGTCCTTACCGAAGGACAATATACGCACTATATCGTTAGGATGCTTTCTTCATATATATAATATCATAAATTCTTTGCATGTAGAGACCACGCCCTTCCACCTGCCACGATCCTTACATATCTCCTTCACTTCTTTAATTCTCATTAAACCTTTCACACAAATTCGTCGGTTTTGAGTACTCTTGACCTGACCCTTATTTAAAACGTCCTGGACCAATCCAGGAACCTTCACCTTCGTCTTCCCCTTCCAACTTTCGCATTCACTCTTGACTCATAAATCCTTTTTGTTAGTCTCCTTTCATAGATTCTCTCTACGTGCCCAAACCATCTAAACATAACTTTCTCAATTTTAGTCACTACATCTTCTTTTATACCACAACGTTCTCTTATTACGCTATTTCTTACTTTATCATTTAATTTCAATCCACTCATACTTCTCAACGCTTTGATCTCTACCGCATTTATTTTACTTTTGTGCTTCTTCTGCCATACCCACTCCTGCATGCATAGCCAGTCTGGCCCTTTGAGATACCATCGGGCTATTCATAAAGGGAGAGCACCATTTACCATATTCCCTGCATTCACTCTCCTTTCAATATCACTTTCACATATTCTTCTATCTTTTGTAAATTTAGATCCCAAGTACACAATTTCTTTCACCTCTTCCACTTGTTCCCCATCTATCAGCCCCATCTATCAAAATATTGCCATTCATCATCGATTCATCTCCTTGAAAAAACATAACTTTCGTTTTGTTTACATTCAATTTCATTCTTTTCCTTTTCAAAGTTTCATTCATAACATTTACCATCTCCTGAAGCTCATTAGCAGATGATGCAAGTATTACTTGAGCATCAGCGTAGAGTAAACATTTGATGAGTAATTCATTCATTCTAAATCCATATATACTTTTTTTTAATCTGTTAAAAAGTTATCAATGAATAGGTTGAACAGCCACGGCGACGCAACACATCCCTGTCGAACACCTCTTTCGACAGGAAACCACTCGGTGTACGCCCCGTTTATTCTGACACAAGTACTAGAACCCTCATAGAAACACTTCAATGTTTGAATCAGACTACTGCTGACCGCATACGTAGATAACGTTGACCACAACCCATTCCCTACCACTCGATCATAAGCCTTTTCTATATCTTTGCACGATATCGCTATCATGTGCCTTTTCAGTGTTAATATTGATTTTGTAATAAACGATACAAACACGTCAAACAACGCTTTGCAAACGTTATTTTTAAGTCATCCTTCACTGAATGTACCTGGTTGTTAAGCGACTAGACAAATTATATAAGAAATTTAAAAAAACCTGCATCACCACATGTTTGCTCTTATTGTCCTTTGATTTTTCGTTAACAATACTATGACTGTTAAAAGATAATAACTTTCAATGTAGTAGGAATTCTGATGATTAGATTTTGAACCTTAAGACTTTTGATTTAAAGGCAAAATTTAAAATGTGTATTAAAAATAATTATTCTTCATCCCTCTCATTGCTTCCCCGTTATTAACTCATTAATTTGCATATTTTAACATTTAAATCCTTCCGTTACATATTCATCGATAATTATTCATGCAATAATCTCCTTAATTAAGTAATATTACCCTTAGACGCATTAATTTTACTCAGCATTTGTTTACTTTCTTATATTACGAATCTCGTTCTTTTTAACTTTAAATATAGGAACTCGATCCGATTATAGTTTCATTTTCAATTAAATGTGCTTGATATTGTTATTATAAAAATATTTTTGTGTTCTATGATTATATAAATTCGATACTAGATCAGATTACTGTACTGAAACACCCAAATGCTACTATAGATATATATATACTTATCAACAATTTTCAAATTCAGGTAGTTAAATGTGAACCCTTGAAATACTTTCTAAAATTTATAATTAACATTACCAAGATATTTGTAAGTCCTTGTTATCCTATAATTGCTTTCTATTTCTGCTCAGGTAGAAAATCCGCATAACCCATTAATAGGCTCTTACAAAGACGTCACACGTCAATACTGTCGTTTAAGTTAATATGTTGCGAGTACAACAGGAAATTAAAGTCTTCATAGAATCCAATTTTAAAGCACATTTTCCTCTATAGTTAACTTAGCTGTAAGATAAAATAATATCCCTACTAATCAAGATGAGCACAAACAAGGAATGATGTGATTTTGCTTTACATTAAATATGATTCGGCAGTTTATTCGATAATGATGTGACATGTAGTATAATTTCATGAACAATGAAATGAAAATTATATTGTATAAAAAATAAATATATGTGTTTATGATCATAAGTTCGTAGAAGCTATAGATTATCCATTTTTTTTTTAAGTTTTTATTATGATAAAACAGCGAATCCTTGTTTTCAGTGCTGTTTATTATATAAACTTTTCTGAATGAAGAAGAGTAAACCTGATTTAGCGTTACAAACCCCAGCGTTTCTGACCCCTTTCCTTCAATGCTCAGAAAGCTCATAGAAACATACAGATAACAAATATAACAAATTATATCATAAACCTGTATAATTATTTTTTGTTGTTCTTTATAAAATATTGCAAAAAAAAAGTAAAGATTTCAGCCAATAAATTATAAAAGCACGAAAATTCTTATGCATTTAACTATGCATTGTTTTACTCTTCGTTATCCTTTTTTCACTTCACATTCATAGTTTTAATAGATATGACATTGGAAGATCTATTGAATGTGTTTGATGGATTTATATTTTATGAATTAATCAAATTAATGGAGTTAAAGATTGAAAGCGTATCGAGGTAAATACTTTTATTATGTTCTTGTAGGCTTCACACTTACTATATACTATATAAAGGTATTATGTTGATACTGTGAGTAACGAAAATGTTTAATGTTAAATTTTAACAAGGTGTAATTCAATACTGAACTTATTAAATAATAATGACAATACGTAGGCGTAATTTTTTTGCATGCATAATACATATAGCTTGGCCAATACACTCTTCAATCTGATTATACCCAGATTGCGACCAAATAGCAATCCGATTACTGCGATATTGAATTCAGGTTTTAATCCTGAATTTCCATTGACATTTACATAAATATCAATATTCCGTTTACTTACATTTATTTATTCAATTTAAGAGAACGTATTCTAATACTGTTTTTTTTAATGCTCACATGTAATTATGAGTTCGAAATTATTTAATTTACAAGTAGAAGGCAAATTTTAATTTAGTCTCTCATCTTAGCTAGTAAAATTGTACCTAGACACCGACCAGTCCAAACAGACAAATTTACAAATATATTTTTCTAATTCTAAGACTGTCATATCTTAACTTTCGATAGTGAAATTTTGCAATAAGTTTGTAGCAGCCCATCATCGTCCCACTCCTGGGGTCAGGCCTTCTCTCTCATAGAAAAGAGGCCTTTCAGAACACAGACCCCCACGCTGCTCCACTGCGGGTTGGTAGGAAAAAGCACTCTATCTTCCTTCACTCTCACAGTCCGCTGGGTCGGCAATCCGACACGACCGGAGAGAGATCAGGCGCAGAACCGACGGCTTAACATGCTCACCGAGGCACGGGGGCAGAGCACGCCGCCAACTTCACAACTTCGGGCAAATACTGAGAATTTCTTAACAGGAAACAATATAGGAACTCATGTTTGTAGCCAGACAAGCCCCCTAGACCAAACAGGCAGTCAGTTTGCAATAATTCGAAGGTATTAAATTATTAACAAATCATAAACAGACAGCACTAAACAAATTTAAATCATAACATTGTGTTGTTTGCTTTGAAATATTGTGAAAACCGTTTGTTGGCACATTGCACAGTCGTCATGGCTTGGCCCAGTTTCAAAGTAATAAATTTACCGTTTACGATCAAATCGAAAGGTGAATTAGAATGTATGATGCGATAAAAAGTTCAAAGTAAACGACGTGAATACATGAATGTGCAAAATTTTACGGCTTATTTTTTTCTGTTCTAGGTGAGAAGGAATGGCACACTATACATTTTTTTAATTCATAATAATAGTTTAGAATTGTTTAATGTAGACAGGTTAACGCTTAACTATGATTTAATTATAATAATAATCAGCAAATTTTAAAGTCTAGCGCTTTAACCTGGAAAAAAATTCACTGTATTTTACCTTTCTTATCTGGTATAAAAGAGGTAAAATACAGTTAATCTCCTCGCTTACACAGCATAGTACTCGAATGTATGATTTAGCTAGGCGTCGCGTAATTGCTGATACCATTCAAGATAGATAAAATAGAAAATACAATATCCAAACTTTTTCCCGCCAGGAAACGAACTCAGAACTAGAATACACGAATAAAAAAATATTTTATCAACAATTGACAATTTAAACAAGGTAGGGAGAGAATTATTGGTAGGAATTGTCAAATCACCATATATTCTTCTCCAGACAACCTTTGAATTTACTAATGATGATATCATACGTAACACTTCGAACGAAATGGTTCGACATGTACGACGACTTTTACCATGATTATACACAAGAAGCGAAAATGTTTTTGTAACCCAAATGGTGCTGCACAATGTTCCAATAAACCTTGTATTGCTGAGCTAACGTCGACAATATATGTCTCGCGATTAAATAAAACGACAAAAGCCGTCGATATTCAAGATTAAAGCTTGGATATGAGACATGAATATAATAGAATAGAGTTATAACTGACTTAAATTTCTTTAAAATCACTGTGCCCAGAAATGAATTAGGGAATAAAAAGTGGACTATAGGACAAATAGCAAATCATAAAAAACATATTCAAAAAACATTTAACTATTTTATTAATGAAATAACCATAAATAGAATTACACATAATTATATTACTATACAAAAAATATTAGGCACGAAATATTATCGTAACTTTTGCTAATCTACCATGCGCGGTTAAACAAATGGCACATTTTATTTAAAAAAATATCCAAATCGAATAAATATAACATAGATAGATTAAATATAATTTGTTTTTTATCTGTGGCATCATTGAAAATCACATACATGAAAATAGTTTACATAACGAACACTTATTTACAGTATGTGATCATAATCACAAATTCAGGCTCCTATTGTGCGATATTTAAGACTATTTAAGGATTTTAATGGTATGTGGGCGAAAACATTTCATTTATTCGAAAAACTATTCGCATTATCCCTTTTGGTGGATGCCGTGAAGAGTTATGGCGGTATTGGAGGTCCTTAGAAGGTACGGAGGGAATAATTCGACTGCGTAAGTTATAGTCCCAGGATAAACTATCCACGTTTACTTTGTGTGAATGTAAGTTTTGTGTATCTTTGGGGAATGGGAATATTTTGATAATTTTATTCACTTTATACTATTCCTTCTTAGCTGCAAGGTTTAGTTATTACCTACCTTAACTGTATTTTAGATGGCATTAAAGCAAAACCTGTTTATGTATATACCGTCTTTGATTTTCAAGTAATATATATGATATTAAAAAATTAAACACTATCAAAATAGTATTCGTCTTATAGCAATTACTTGTGCCATCTAGCACGAATCTTTCAAAACTCGTAATATAAAAAGAAACCTTTATATCTTTTACGTGGATTTTAAGTAGTTGTACAATTATAAAATATTTTAATTAAATTACTATTCTCTAACATCTACTCACTCTAACTTTAATAACAGCCATAACACCAAGTATCATCCGTACAATAACCAAAAATGTATTTGAACTTGAGCGTATCAATGAAAAGTATTTAACGATTCATTAGAAAGAGACAGAGGGAGAGAGAGAGAGAGAGAGAGAGAGATCTTTCTCTTATTACACACCTACAAATTAAACAAAAGTCTAGTAGGGTATAAAAATTGATAACACCCAGTAAGCCTCATATCAAAACTTCGGTTAAAATTATGTAGGCGAACCTGCGATCTTAATTCCTTATAAACTAACAACATACACCCACATTAATTATGCATAGTTTAGTAATAACTGACGTGACCTAAATTGTTTTTAATTAACAAAGTGTATGAATATGGGACGGCAAAATACGGTGGTGTTTTAATATTTCTAAAAAGCCATTAGGCAACGCATTTAAAAATTCAAGCATTTTACTCAGTAAATTTATGTTTAGTTTTCGCCCCAAAATAGCTTCAAAAATATGGCAGTGAAGTAAAATTATTTAAGAAAAACCACGTAGAAATTTGAAATAAGACAAGTTAAAGGGTTTTTTTATCGCAAAACATAAATATTTTAAAGTCATTTTATTACTACACACTAAATCATAAATCACATTTTTTTTTTGTTCGGAGTGTATTTAGCTGTTAGCCCTACTGGCTGTTACAGCGTAACCGGAGGTCATATATCACAAAGGCAAACTTTATATATAAAAAAAAGTATTTTCTTTTTGCTATTCTGCATACTTAACTAAAAAATCAAATATTAAAAATTATGACAACATGTTTTTTTCTTGTTGTGTGTTACTAATGAACGAAAAATACACGGATATTCTGGCAATACTTGGTTTAACGAAATAACGAACCCTGAAAAACTTTCCTACAGTGTTAACTTACTCTTATTTTGGTGGCTATATCTGAAAAAAAAATAGTATCTATCAAGAGTCACAGGAAAACTTTATTACATTTGTGACCTGACATTTTGAGGGATGTGCCACGTCTATGACGTCACGTCCGTTACAAACTATACTAAAAGAAGTAAACTGTACAACTGAGATGAGCGGTCTAGCATTGCGGAATCTTATCATGTATAAAAGTATCCAAGTACGTCCCCATAGAGACATCAAATTCACAACAAAAAGCTGAAAGCTTACAAGAAAATTGAACTGATACTGTCCCATTTTTTCGTTCCTAAATATAAATGTTTTGGCTTTTAAGAAAGCTTTCGCAGTTTTATTACTTTTAAAACATTGCAATTTGGAATGCAAAATACAATACAAATGTATTAAACATCTTAATATATTTGTCTTCTATTATATATAAATAAAAATTTTAACGAAAAAAGAACCGCCTTTAAAATGAACTCTTATAAATATATTGGCTGACACCAACTCCGAAAAACTCTAAAAAAGAATTCACAATTATTGTTTCACTTTTTAGAGCTTATCAATATATTGTAAGAGATTTTGAAAGCGGTTCTTTTTTAAACTTTTATTTATTTTGCGATTTTTAGTAAATCTGAAGTAACCTAAAAAATGTCTGAATCGGTACACCTAAAAAACGTGTTGCTCATATAAGACAGCACTGTTTAAATAAAACAACTTTACATAGTGAAATTTACATTGGTACCCGGGTGTGGACCTGGGATCGAACCCGCAACATTATACGTTATGGGTCTGTTATTTGGCCACCACGATATTATCAATTTTATATGGTAATCGAGCACATCACTAGTACACCTTATAAATATTGCAATGCAGCAACAAACGTAAGCTCATTGTCACTTACTACAGTCTGTTATAAAGTCTGCCATAAACCGCACCCTTACTGTAGACCTTTGAGGACTTCCATTGATCATCATATTTAACTAAGACAATAACGTGTCCATACCAACGTTTCGGTAGGTGACTCAAATATCCGGATAGCCTATAAAAGATTCTGCCGAGTATCGTTAATTTGCTCCTAAGAATTAAAGAATTGCGTTACTTTGTCATGGATCCCATGGTGAAAACCTGACCAAACTATCATTAAACAACGCTTGAAATTATACCCTTCCTTAAATCTTAATAGAAAACTCAATATTGATTTTTGAATAAGGGCAAGCAAAAGGAATATTCCTACCAAATTTCAAGTCGCTACGCCTTATAGTTCCAGAGATATCGTGATGAGTCAATTGTTAATACCCCCGCAACCAACCTTGCGAGTGGAATTTCGTAAACCGTGTTCGAATTTCGATCTTCGCTGACCTCTACTCGGCATAAGGAATATCCGTACAAAATTTCTAGTACCTAGATATATTGATTAACAATAGCATTGACGCTTCCAAGCTTTCGAATTTTATAAAATTCAGTTAATTTACAACCCAAATTTCAAGTAATTTCAAACCCAAATTTACGTACATGCCACTCAAGAAAAAGTTTGTTTAGTCCAGCCTATGTCAAGACGAATTTTGCTACTAACACTTTTATCTTAAGTAAGTAAGAGTTCGTAGTCAATATAATATGAAATATTGTAATGTTGATCTATTTGCATACTCCTCTTCAGAATTCAAGAAAAAAATCTTAGCTAATTTATAATTTGTTATACTTTATTTAGTCTACAATATTTTACATTTTTTTATATAATTTTTGTTTTATATTCCAATAGCTTGCTCTTTCTGTAGTAATTAATAATGAAAACGTCACTGGTCTATGTATTAATAATGTTACTTTTTAGTCTTAAACACAAATTGTACTGTTTGTTTCCAGCAATAAAATAGAAAACTAAAGAAATGGTCACAAACTTATAACAAATATGGTGGCTTATATATGTTTCAAAACAAGTCAATTTCTTCTCGAAACTTTGTTAACATCAAGTGTTATCCAATAGAATTTTAAAAATATGCATTTGAGTGGACGAATTTCATCAACCAGTAAAGTAACATTTCCTTACATTTGAATTCCTAGTAATCTCATTACTGCAGTTTGAATACCTTCAGTTATTAAGTCTGTTGCATTTATCATATATAGCCAAGTGATATGCGTAGTTGATATTCATGAAGGCGTTCGAAATCCACTCACGTCCCGCAAGTTACAGCTGGTAACTGGCTTATGATATCTGAAACCGAAAAAAATTCAAAGCAATTCGATAAAAATATCCTTGGATATTTAACCTACGTGTGTTATTAAAATAACCAGTGTTTTTGTATAAAGAGTTTATTCAAAAACACTAAAACACTGGTTATTTTGGGTGGGTTCGTTACACAAACATATTTCGTAATTCTATTATGTATGCTTTACAGAACCTGCTTCGAAATATAGTTGTTAATCACATCAATATTTCAACACAATTTCTACAAATAATACTGAATCTGGGATCCCATTACACTCTATTCATTATATTTATATTATTTCAATTCAATTTAGTTAAACCCTGTAATGAGTTTTACTACTGTGCAAACTATACAGGCTACAGAAAAACTAATGCTTATGAATTTCAACACAATAAAAGTTCAGTTTATTTTCAGATTACATGATGTTTGATTTTGATAAACCTTAGACCACATTATTTTGCACTTCAGTGCAAGTTTTCGGCATAAACATTAATGATCATGCAAGTCATTTCTTAATCAACAACACTGCAACACCTACGTCACCAGTTACGTACAACTGTTATATGTAAAAAGCTACTTAATCAAACGATAAATTTTCCGTGCGTGTTAACACATTATTAGTTGTGTCAACTAAGCAAAAGGTGCATAATTTTTCTACCTACATCAATAAATTTGCATTCGACGATTAAATGCCTTCATTACTTTGCTGGCAGGGGAAAGTTAGGCAATTTTCTAATTTCTTTAGAACTGGAGTTATTGGCGGCAAAAACAACAATTAACGTTACGAAATAAATTAACATTGCGTTGCTATACTCTGTATTCAACGTTAATAGCTAAATTATTTCTTATTAGGTTAGCGCGCTACTATCTTAGACTGTATCGTTTCTTACCATCAGGTGACATCACAGTCAAGCGCTAACCTGTCTGCAAAAAAAAATAAGTTTTAATTTCTAAATTTGCGATAAATGAATGACATAGACGTTTTGTTTTGGTTGCTAGCATGAATACACAAAATATATACATACTCGTATATAGAATAGTAAAATAACAATCCTGAATTATGGTAACAAAAGTACGTTCCACAGAAACATTTCGTATCATGTGAATATCAAATCAATTCAAATGTGGTTAAAAGATTTTACATTGTGATTTAATGTACAGTAGCGGATTTAAAACTATTGGTTTTCGCCATCAATTTTATCATAGATTGCATCGCGTTGAAACACTCTATATATTGAAGATAACTGGAGACATCTATGAAACCTTCTTGTATATTTTTAAAACTTTATCGAATAACTTAACGTTAATCAGCGCCTAAGTTCAAGTTCGAACTAAATAGCGTAGTAATTGTTTTTCTGGTTAATATTAATATAGCAAATAATGGATTTCTTAACATAATATTTCAAACGGTGGAATTACAAGTAGCTAGAAAGCAATTTGTAAGTGACGACAAACTACTAAAGCCCATGAAAAACGATAGCAAAGTTTGCACAATGCAAGTGTCGCGGACTGTGCAATTATTTACCAGCTTTTAAAGGCTCAGAAAAATGGATCGCACTGCTGTACAAGAAATATCGTATAAATTATATATTCTTAGCGGACACATTTTTCTTTAAGATTATAGCTTTTGTCCTATATTTAATCTATAAATAAAGTTGTATGCTGGTAATGAAATATTAACAATTTTTTTTATTAAATACTAGCTGACCCAGCGTTGTTTCGCCATATAATTGCTATTATCGCTATTAAAAAATAGGGGTTGGTGATAAAAAAGGTGAAAATTTAGGGTTGTATGTATTTTAGTATGCTGTGTCACAAAAAAAATAAATACAAAAAATTTCGTCCAAAATTTAAAACAACAACAGGGTGAACAACCCTTATCACTTACGGGTATGAAAAATAGATAATATGCGATTCTCAGATCTACTGAATACGCATACAAAATTGGGTACAAATTGGTAAAGCCGTTTCGGAGGAGTACGGTAACTAACATTATGACAGGGAAATTTTATATATTAGATAATTTGTAGAAAGCCAGGGCAAACTTAAACGATAACAAGATATAGTAAAAAATCAAGTTAATCACTAAAAATAACAATTTATAGCTTTAAGACACGTGTTCTAAGTGTTTGTTGTTTATATATTTCTGAACGCACCCAGACATATTAGACAATTTACGAGTGCGTTCAAAAATTTGTTTCTTTGATGAAGCGATGTATTTTGGCATGATGATTAATATGTGCTTCACTTGTTTTGTAATTTAGCATGACTAATAGTTTTTGTAGTTAATAAGGAATAAATTTACATATTTACATTCTGTTACGCGGGTTTTCAGGTTGATGGCACCGTATCTTTTAGCAAATATTATAATAAAGTCAATTAGTAAAATTGAATTTCAGTTAACATTTGTACAAACTCTAGTAACATCAAATGTCTTTCACGGAATCATCTAGTGTTACAATAAATAGGGAATATCAGAGCAAAAGGATTATGGGTGATTCTTATAATGTTCCTACATAACAATATCCAGCATTATTAACATTATTCAGTGGTTCACGAACGCTTGCCGCGTCATCACTCCACATTTTATGTATCATAATGTTAAGTGATGACGAAGCACGCGATCGCATGAGCTATGCAATGTGCCAGTATTATCGGTGATTCGGTGCCTTCGTTTTCACTTTTGTAATATCGGAAGACAAATTTATATAGATTTAGAAATAAAATAGACATTCGAAAACGCACAAAACAAAACATCTTTTTTATTCTACAGGTATATACCTACGTATAAATTGGCCTAAAAGTAACTGTCAGCTTTTAAACACGTAGGAAGTTAGTAATGTAACTTTATAATCTTTAGTCGTCCCGTAATTACATACTTTACTAATACTGCCCTTGACCCCCAACTAGGAGTTCCAGTGTCTTTAGTGAAAACATTTATTGATTACTCTGTTATATCAAGTGAATATATTTACGCCATCACCTTCACTTTCATCTCGGCTGACCCATTTTGATATAATAATATTTATGTATACCTACGGTAAAACTGCATCAAATATCTATACACCATCCAAAGTGTTAACATAGCCGATCCAGCACTTTAGATCAATCCAGAGAAATAAAACAACAAAGTGGTAATTTTTGCCTTGCCTTCAATTCACACGCAGTAGAAGCTAATCCTTCAAAAATTTGGCTTCAAAATAATGAGCCAATATGTAAAATTTCGGCAAGAGGATAATTGTCGGTATTAATAATGATTAAATTTAAACTTCCACTATGCCTTAGTAAACACGATTGGAGGGGGAACGAAGCAGAGCATAAAGAGAATCAGGAATATGACAAACGCTCTATATTGCTTCCTTTCTCAATTTCTCCCACGTTGAATCTTATGAATTTATGTCTGTCTATTTTTACTGTCGTTTTTTCGTTTCATTGACTTTCAAATCACAACGATGGTATAGAAGTTTTCACTGCAATAAAACTTGTTTGAGAGTCGTTAGCGTGCAAATAACTAGAGGAATTTAAAAAAAAGTTTATATAAAAAGAAACATAAAAACACTGGAACTGTTGTTTATGTAATAGTTGCGTTTTATGTAGACGCTAGTTGTTCCCAGCGGTGGCACCCACATAGTTTTCACTCATATGGATTTATAGAGAAATGTGGATCATGAATATAACAGAACACACAAAAAATATCATCAAATTCGGTCCTGTCATTTAAGGTAAGTTCAATCACACATTAATGTAGGTGTTTCTCCAACTATTTATTTATGGTCCCACGAGTTATCATAGCTTATCTCCATTTTGCGGTTGCTTTCGGCGCTTCACAGCTGTTAAAATAGCTAGTTGATATTATAAGCCGTGCATATGTTGCGGTTAGTCACGAGCTTTAGCTTAAAGTTGCCTTACTCCACTTTTACATATAATATAAGCACATCTTAAATACACAATTAAAGCTTTTCAAGAGGAGTCAAACAAGTTGTAGTGTAATGTAAACCTTGTGTATGTATATACTTTTTGTTGTTTCAGAAAATATTTTACATTTAACTAAGAAAAGCCGTAATTCTATTGGAAATATAATATTACTATACTCTAACTATGAAACAACATATTAGAGATATCACTAAGTTGAATCACATCGTAGAGAAAGTTTTACCTATATTAGATGTTATTACAATGTACAATTAGTTAAAATTTTCGTGTGATTTTGTTACGTCCCATAGAATGTACGGTAACTTTCATCGGTTTTTACAAAGAAGTCTGTGTCGTATCCTTTATGAATTTGTTAAAACACATAAAAATAAGTTTTAAAATGATTGTAACATATATAGGTTACTTTTAATACAATAAAAGAATGATTACTTCGTAAAACAGTATAAATAGTACGCCTATTGAATACCAATTATTTATTATATTAAAGCGAATTTATGAAAATTAAAGTTTATAAAAGCTCATAAATTTTCTCAAGCAACCGTTATTTTCTGAGCATATTGTCGTTATAGTAATATTAATCGTCTATCTTTATCTACATATATATATATATACTTTCACTCAATATTCATAGCACTGGTATCTGTTACAGTCCATATCACACTTAAGTAGTAAGTATTATATGGCGAAAATTCATTTTTTTACCTACCGCATATTCTCTTAAATATCCACTTTTAAATTCTGAAAAACGTAATACCCGCAGTCATTTGTTTACTGTAGCAATAATACTGCGGATTCGGGAAATTACCCAATTTGAAATCCGACTGTCCTGTGTACACTCATTTGGAATTCTAATCACACTGTGCTTGGCATCATTCAGCCTAATTTGAACATCTTGCTCTGGACAGCCTAAAGCTTGTCTTTGGTTTGCTACAACGTTTTATTAAAACAGTAACAGACCCCAGTCCTAATGACAATAAAGTAACAAAATGAAGATATAATACCAGGCACGTGCGTGTATTCTTGTAATATTTATAATAGAGACATTTAAGCAGCTTGATATCACTTTCAATTAAAAAAAAAATCTTTCTGAACGCACCCATAAATATTTGAGATCTGACAAAGGTGTCAATTGTTCATCATAGTGACACTTTTTATTAATTTCCGAAAAGAAGATAGGCAGATACGTTTTCACACATTCGTTAATTTTAGGGGACCTGAGTTTTAACTTTGTTTCGAGTTGGACCCAAATATTTTATGACAAATATTAGCCAAATGAGTGCAGCTGTTCTCGAGTTGTATTGATAATAGCGAACAGCAAATTATTGTTATATAGATGTTGCCATATAACAGAACGAGAACTCTCTTCACTAGCAAAGGTCCTTATTTCGATTCCCGGCAACACCCATCCAGATGAGGAAGTAATATTTTCTTATTTGTCGAAACCTGGATTGGTGGGAGCTAGTTACCATTCTACTACCAATGTCGTGTTGCTAAGCAAAAAGAAATGCACATACTTTATGTCAGCCACTCAACTGCTGTACTTAAAATAATGTTCACAGTTATGATTATTCAAAGCAGATTTGATTGTCTTTATGGTATTTATGATACGCTGTGCCAATCTCTGGTTACTCCAAGCGATGATTAGAGAACAAGCATACACGTTAGTGAGTGTAACATAGAATACAATGGCAATATATATATTATGTTCTAGATTTTATGTAGTTGTAAATGAACAAACAATTTTAATTTAAAACCACAAAGTCATTAAACAAGTGGTTCGCGTTCCTGGAGAGCGCGATAAATTTCGCCTTAACTGCTTAATTATTTCGAAAACGGAATGCAAGACAAATACCGAAATTAGTCAGCTTTTGCGCTAATTGCTCACAATTTATAAAGACGAATAGATTTAAGGAAACACAGTTTTATTTCAAATAAAGGTCTTCATATTTTAACTTTTATGAGCGCTGTATAAAAGCGGCCGTAGCGTCGCTACGTGCCCAGTTTGGAACTGAAATTATAATATTATTAACGTATTTTTTTGTAGATATTAATACCTTCTACAATGTTATAGACCATTTTTTTGTTCTATCATTAATAGTTGCCACAACGCACACGATGGCATATTTTGTGTTACCAATTTTTTCACACCTAGGGTTACATTAATGCATTTCTATTAGGGATCCCTATTTTTTTGAGCAAGTAATATAACCTATGTCGATCAGAGAAAATGCAGCTTTCCAATGTGAAAAAATTTTTGAAATCGAGCCAATAGTTCTTGTGTGAAAACGTAACAAACCAACATAGAAGATCGCAATCGTTTCCTCTTTATAATATTAGTTTAGGTAAGATAAAGACAAATAAATATTTATGTTATTAAATTTAATAAAGCCTGGAGTGCGACTAAAAAATAAGAAGCAAGGTAAAAGTAAAGGTTAGTAGCAGCCCTTTCACGTCTCACTGCTGGGCACAGGTCTTCTCACTCACAGGAGAGAAGGTTTTTAGAACATAGACCCACCACGCTGTTCCACTACACAAACAGTAAATATTGAGAAAACTTTATAACTCAATATCGATTTTTTAATTCACCCACCAATGAGGCAGTCGAAAAAATAAGAAGTACTAGTATTTAAATGACATTTCTTTTAAAAGACACAAACTTACTAAAAAGCACACTTAAATATTAGGAAAAAAGTCGAATTTGGCGTCTGAAGGACAATATGTTGTGGGAGCAAACGATCAATGCTATGATTATTTGCATAATTTCTACTACGTATACTTTTTATCTGATGTATAAAGGAGTGGATATATAACTTCTAAATTACATATTTGTACTTTAATATGTGGTATTATTATCTTTCTCAATTAGGACTCGTGCAAAATTATCTCCAAACCCACACATCTGTAGTCCGAAAGTTAATTTCCCAATTCGGTCCATATGGCAACTCCGATTAGAAAATCACCCAATTTGAAATCAGAATGTTTCGTCTACACTCATTTAGAATTCCAATCAGAACAATGGCCGACAGCGTTCCGCCTAATTTGAATGTCTAAATTTTCTTTGTTATGCAATATTGAAATTTATCTTTAAAAAGATTTACCTAAATGTATCTGTGTCACATTACGCGATGTCTGCCCTGACAAATGCTAAATATTAATTTAAATTTTAGCCTTCTGAAATGTCTGAATAGTTTGGAACCAGTACATACTTAATATTTTTAACTTTAAAGTACGTAAAAGATAACACTTAACATTACAATTTCTACAAAAATGATCATTAAGTTTTAAATAATCTCAATACATCTTTAATTATATGTATAATTCTTATGTCTGTGTCACTGAACTCATTGTAAACCACTGGATTTGTGTATTCAGGTGATTCGAGAATGAATTTACCCATATCTTTACGGTTCGTTAACTAGGCGGTTGTCACCGCCGGGAACAACTAGTATGTTATGTACTTTTACTAGCCAATAAAGTTTAATAATAATACATGAGGATCATTATCTATGAATATTCTAAATTTAAATTTGAAAAACAATCGATTTTAAACCTTATTCAATAAATTCAATTGAATTTTCACGATAAGTCTATATTAAAAGGTATATTACTTCTTTCCTGGTTAATACGACGAACGTCTTAGACATTACTTAAAATCAGGTGAAATCACGGTCAAGCATCCCCTTCTCAGCAATAAAATAAGACAAGAAACCTGTGAAAAATGTAAACATATTGTGTTAGTCAACCAGCACTATATTATACTTACGATAATATAAAATGTTTTTCTGTAATTCTTTTTTAAAATCTGAACAGAGACTTTTTTATAAATACCACATTATCAAAACATTTTTAAATAGTTGTATCATCATGTTTGTGCTTAACCGTAATTTATAATTTCAGGATACATTTACTGCGGTTATTTGATCAAGTTCCTAAAATTGAATTCGGAACAAGTAAAAACCAATTCTTTAAACACTACATACACAAAAGCAATTAAATAATTACAAAGGGTGTAGCTCAGCTCATTTCACTATAAAAACAATGATAAATAAAACAGAGGACAATATAGTAAAACAGTTAAGCTTATCAGATCTAACTTTTATCTAAACGTTGTAAAGGGCTCTTCATGTCTAGACTTTTCCCCAACAGAGCCATAAAGTGGGCACAATATATTTTATCAGACATAAAACAATGTCCTCCTACAGACACTGGTCATTATCTGCACTCCACCGATAAATTATGTATATGGACTACCTAAATGGTGGTCCAAAGAAATAATATTCATTTAGATACAATACCGCCAGATATTGCGGCCACAGCCTTTAATATCATATAGAAATTAATCATTTGTAGAGGATATAACAATACATAATACATACATAAGCCAACTTCGGGCAAATATTGAGAAAATCTTAATAGAAAACTTAATATCGATTTCGAATTGGCCCGAACTGGGACTCGAATCCAGGACCTCATGTCTGTAGTCGAACATGCTAAACACTAGACCAACGAAGCAGTCCTTGTTGAATTGAATGTATTTGAAATTGAGTAGATGAATAGAAAAATATTTTAGTTACAATTGAAAATTTGAACAACGTATAAGGAGATTGTGACATATTTGCTGAAATTTAATAGCCTAACCTTTTGTTAAATAGATACATTGTCATTACTATAAATAGACCAATTCTGAGAAGCAAATAATTTATGTGGTATGGCGTAAGTTAAGCTATTTTTCGAAAGATCTACAGGAACGGGAAGTGCCATGCTTGTTAGTATAGACACATTGCATTACAGCGAAACATGACGGAGTTATGGGCTGTGTTGTGATTGAGAGCTGAGTCTCTAGGAGCCTCACCTTAAAGGGTCCATATAGACCAGCATGGGGACTTGATTCCCTTGAAGTAGAGGACCCCATTCCTTTACTTTTTTGTGCGATAGTCAATCATAAATATTTATTACACTGTCTGTTTACTCTAATATTATTATTTACATCTTTAATAATTGGGATATTTCTAAGGCACAGAATATATTGACGGTGTATGTAGTATTTACTCTACGATATTCGCAAAGATAATATTAATTTGAAGTTACATTTCTTCTGACAAAACAAAAACCAAAAGAAACATTACGTAAAAGAAAGTCGTCCGTAAGCAATCATCCACGGTAAAAACGTTTCAGCGAGCGACACAGCTGACGGCAATTTTTAAGTAACTAATCTGCAGTTTTAAGTGGATTGCACTCCAATAAAATAATTTTCTCGCTAATGCTTTTAAGGACGTATAAATTGTTATTTTGCATACATATGACTTAAGATAAAAGTAGTTTTTTTCTGAAATCTACCACATTTTCGAAAAACTTTACTCTACTATTCTCAAAATAGTTTTAACAGGAACTTCCAGATGTGTAAGTAATAAAGGAATAGGCCACACCGAAGCATGGTCGTGATGGTATCAAACATTTTCGCACACATCTATATTGAACAGGTATAAATTTGCTTAGTAAACCTTATTAACTTACGTAGTAATTTTGTTATGCAAAAAATATATTCACTGAGATGAAAATATCATTACGGCCAAGAAACTTTCGTTATCTTAGGTCCCTGCAAGTTTAAGTTATTTTACAACAAAATTGCGCACTAAATTATTTTGTTATACTTACGTTAAATTTTTTTAACATTGTAATCTTCATTTCGACTAAATGAAATAGAGCTTAAATATATTATATATTTCTATCAAATGACCTGAGTTTGTAAGACCTATTGTAGGTTAGCATACTTTGCTAACAGGGTTTCTAGCTTTGATTTCTGGTGAGCAAATATTATTTTCTAATTTTTTTAGGATGCGAGCGAGTAAGCTTGGACCTTGGCAAATTACCATCATAAGTACTAATTCGTGCCTTTAAGCATATTGTCAATTACATTAATTTGCTGTTTAGAAACCGTTAGGTAAAATATAGATACTTCATACCAAATCTAACCTACCATCAGATAATGTAACAGTAAAATAATGGGTTATTGGTCTGCTGCATTGAAGTTGAATTTTTTTCCTTGTAAGAAGTTGTCCAAATTCCGGAAAAAATGGTAATCTATTGAAGCAAGATCCGGGGAGTACGGTGGATGTCGCAGACATTCCAATTGTAGCTCATCTAGCATAGTGGTTGTTTGTTGTGCAGTGTGGTTTTACATTGTCATGAAGCAGCAGTGGCCTAGGGCGATTGACAATCTCCGTTGTTTAGCAGTTTAGCTCTTCCTTCATGGTTTGCAGTCGCTGACAATAGATACCTGCCGTAATCGTTTGGCCAGATTTTAGAAAGCTGTAGTGAACGACACCGGCGCTAGTCATAAGTAACTTTTTCTCAGCCAATTTTCGTTTATAGCAAAAAAAATAATGAGGAAAAAACTAATGAATGACTGTTTTTAAAACTCAAATGTACTAGCTAAATTAATTTGTAAATATGAATTTGTAATTCTTAATCAAAGAGGAGATACTTCTGATCAATGTGGTCAACACAAGAAAACGCTCATTTCATATGTAGAGACCTAATAACAAGAAATTATAAATATAATCATAATTTCTTGCAGTGAAAATAAATAAACATCGGAATCTACCGAAAATATTGACTTACTATAATAACCGGTCCTATTAACGGAGATCTGACCTTATTGTTCGTTTTCTATTGTGTATATAAAGCCCCCGAGCTCTTTCCAGATAAAGCACGAAACTCCAAAGGATACAAGAGAGCCTTTCAACTTGACTACTTTCCAAAGTAGGCTTCTCTGCGTTTCTGCTAATGGTGTCATTACTCCTTTATTTAATGAACCGTTCGTTTTGGCTTCCCGGGATTTATCTATTTGACATAAGAAAAAATAAATTATATTAATCTGTTCATTGAGGTGTCATCCGCTTAGTTCTTGATCCAATAAGAATATGGTGAAGTTTACTAAAAACTGTTAAATCCCGAATATTTTTAGATCTAGTGATGATTAAGTGAGGTGAGGTTAGCTTTATAGCCATTTTTCGTCGCTGGGAAACGCCACCGCAGTAAAAAACTAACCTAGCCTTAAAAATCGTAACTTTTCAAAGTTAGGTTAGGTCAATATTTTTCAGTCTATATTTGGTCCCTAGGAAACGCCCTTGCAGCAAAACAAACTACCCTTACCTAACCTAACCATAAAAATCGTAACTCTTCAAAGTTTGGTTATCCTTTTTACTGCCGGGAAATGCTCCGACCGCAAAAAAAAACTAAATCAAACTAAACTTAAAAATGGCGTAATACCGATGATATGACATCCGTTACATACAGTGAATTATATTGTCATGATAGCAGTGACAAAAAATTGTGAATAAAAATGAACCTACAAACAAATAATTAAAACTAACAGCTAAATGCACATGGACATTAATGCGGTACATATATAATATAAAAAGTGCATGCGTATAAAGTACACATGTTAGCAATCCTTAAAGCAATTATAACAGGATTACTTTTTCTTATATATTATCAACTTTGGGGTAAAATCAAGGAGTTTTATTTTCCTTTTAGGTGAATATTATAAGTACGTACTTTATTCACAGCAGTACTCCTTGGAATTATTTCCAGTTCTCATTTCCACTAATGCATTGTGAAAATAAAGGATACGTCAAATGAATAACTTACGATTTTCTCCCCAAATCCTTTCTTAAACTTCATATCGAGTGGAAGATTCAATTCAAAGAGCATAGCAATAATTTGGAAATATGTTAAAATGTTATATTCGATTAATCTTTTAGGTATATACCTTATATAAAGTTTTTTATTGCTAACAGATATGCGCTTGACTGTAATCTCAAGTAATTGTAAGTGGCAATTTTCATTGGCAGCACGTCTTTGCTGGTGGGCTCTAGACTGTCAAATAAATAATTCATTATTGAATAGTATAGTGTAATATAGCAATAGATTAGTATAGCCCTATTTTTTTAAGCATTTACATACAAGTTATAAAAATTTACCTCTTTAAAGAATTTTTGTACTAGATAACCTTTCTAACAAATGCAGGAAATTGTACGTTTTCAATTTGTGAAGGATAGAAGGTTTTGCGGAAGCTAATGACGTCTTAGCGAATAAGCCATCCCGCAAAGAGAATGTTTTTCCTGCAATATGTATTCCGTAGAAGCCGTTAAGACATTGAATATATATCTTTACACTTTCCACATTTAATAAAAAGAATTTAATACTTTATTTCAGTATTTTCCATGTTTAAAATCATCATACGTTGCTTTAAAGATAATCAGAAGTTATGGGTAAAATACATTATTAAGAATTCACGTTTTTTGATGAGTCATTAAGCTAACAATATGAACTCGGGTATATTTAGGAACTGTAAATATTTTACAAAATTATGTATATTTTTACTTTTTACATTTACTTTTAAAAGAATAATAAATAAATATAGATTAACTGGAACATACGAGGAACTGTTGGCCGATTTATTATTATATAATATATTTAAAAATAACGCTTAATAAAAAAGCAAACGAAAAATAATTTTCAATGTTTAAGATTGGTGATTTTCGTGTTTAACAAACATTCATTTCACTGTTTAAAATCATAAGCAAAGCATTCCATGTTGTTTCTAAAAATTAAAAGTGCATGCGTACAAAGTACACATGACAGAAATCAAACTGCTTTGGCAAACTCATTTTTAAGTCTTGTTTATATTTACACAAATCCAAAACTTTAGATTTCCGAGACTTAGAGGGAAGGAAAAGGAAGATATATTATGAATTTAATTAAAAAGTGTCGAAAATTAATACAAATAATTTATTTCAATCAAATAACGAATTGTAAATAAAGTTGCCACGTGTTTTTTGTCAATATAACAAATTATTAAATTAATTTTGTTTTTGAATTTAAAATTTAGAAAAGAGTATTTTGAAATATTTTTATTTTATATTTTATATTAAATTATTAAATGAGGGGTGGCAAATTAAATTGCCACACGATATTTGCAAATATTAAACCTACCTAACCTTCAAATAAATTAGCATAAAAAACGCTGCAAATCTGCGTGACGCTAATCACGCGTTTCATCCGTAAAAATTTTACCCTCGTGTGCCTAAAGATGTTTCACTTCAATAGTTAAATGTATGTTTTGTTAATCAATATGCATAAAAAAGTCAGAAATGGTTATCATGGAACAGAAGTATATTTTGGTAGTGACTAAATTCTTTTAATATTCCCACTTCTGATTTATTACAGACTCCGAACTCGAGGAGTTGGGTGAACAGCTTCCCCGGTACCGGCCGGACTCGATCGCGGCACTACGGCGGCAGACGCGATTCACAGAGCCCGAGCTAAAAAGGCTGTACCGGGGATTCAAAGCAGAATGTCCCACAGGCGTGGTTCGAGAAGAAACATTCAAGCTTATATATTCACAATTCTTCCCACAGGGTGGTAAGTTGGAGCTAGACCACATTAAAGTCATTTAAAAAGCTATAAACGTGATAACATAACTCTAATGAAAGTTATACTCCAGTATAACAAATAACAGTAAGGTAGTAATTATTTAAAATAATATACCCATTTACGAGATTTTACTCCACCTACGATTAGTTATATACATCATGATATACTGTTTTGAATTATCGATAAAAAAAAAGTATTTTAACCGCTTGGATCAAAAATTTTAGTCAACGTATTTGTCTAATAATTTTATACTGCACTTCACTTTTATTTGAAACCCGTATTATTGGTAAAAAGGTATCGTTATTTCAAAAGTTATAAAATATATTATTTCCTCTCTTAAAAACCTGAAATATGACGACACTACGATATGCGGTATAATCACAGCCCAAAACGAGCAACAGTGGGTTTAATCATTGTTTCTACTAGAGACAGACTCAACATTCCGTAATATAATACCTAAGAGCATATTTAAACATTACAAACAATATCTACAGAAGCAATTATCAAAAAATATAAGAATGAATTTCTATATAACTTTTATACCGGCTTAAATAAACATCCACGCCTGCTATTATTTTATAGCAAAAGTAAGGACCGTCGTTAATTAAATTAACATGCCCTTTACGAATACGAAATAAACTTCTAAAAAGTGTAAAATTGCAAGGAGTAAGTAACGTATTGTTTTTTAATACCGTAAAACGCTTCAAAGTGACGTTATACGTGTAATATATATTTTTAAAAGAAAAATTAACCATTTTTACGACAAACCTCATTTTTTGAGTTAAAATTTTTCTGAGTCCTTGAATTTCTAGTTCGTTTTTTAGATAAAATTTCTTTGCCTGTTAATAAAATAAAAAAAGCAGGACAGTGTTTTATTTTCCTTAAAGAAGTGCGGTGCTCAACTGCAAGATGAAAATATAGGAGATTGAAAGGTAAGTACCCTCTTTATTTAATCTTTTTAATATTTATAATAACTTTGTAAAGTTCTTGATTAATGGCTTACTTTAATTTCCTGAATCGACCACTTTAAATGTAACTAATTATAAAGAAATTATGTAAGTGATAATATAGAAAGATTATTTTGGGAATGTTTATTCCACTCTTATGTTAAATAAAGTCCCGTCAAATTTATTACATTAAATTTTGGTATATGTTTATAATATGATTGAATTCACATTAAGCAAAGATTATCACACCGCATATGCACAACATTATTGCTTTTTTATTTACTTTTACATTGGAGTAGACGGTAACAACGCGACTACCGTACGTATCACCTATACACAAATTGAAAATGAAATTACTCTTGGTGAACGTTATTTGTCATTACTTTAGATCCAGATTCTAATATAATTAAGGAGTTTATATTATAACGCTAAAATAGATCGAGTTGCAAAATCTGAAATGTAAGGACTCAATAACCGCCATGCGGAAAATGCAGCTTGCCAGTTCTCAAACTTGCGGAGTGACTTTCAAGCCGTGCTCAAGCGGCACAAGTGGCAACCGCTATACGGCAAAATCTCCTGAAATACAGTTTGTGAAATACCGTTTCTTTCACAAGAAATTGTTAAGCTGGGATTTAAAACTTCATATAATTTTCATAGAGCATAATCCTTTACATGTGGCATATCTTTAAGCGGGAAATTCGCTGTGCACTTTATTTTGTGGATATTGAACAGCACTATCATATCACAGCAAGGTTATCGACTACCAGCTACCACCGTGTACTCCACTATTTTGGTCATACCACCTGAAGACAGCCAGATAATCTAGAGAAACTGGTTGTAGTAGGACGGTTTGTTCAAGGAAATAGGCCAAAGGGTCGCTCACCCATCCGTTAGAACGAAATAAAGAGTACGAGTATAACGAAACTTGCGCTTGCAACAGCGCTAAAAGAAGCCGGGCATAAAGAGAATCACTAAGGCATATCAGAGCCGGCATGACCACTAATAAAATATACGGAAATGATGATTATGAAGAGCAGTGATCCGTCACACTCGGCTATGTAATGGCCGTTCTTATAAAGAAAGTCCTCATCAATTAAAGTTAAGAGTCGACGCGTCAGTGCTGTGTTTTAATTCGTTATTGAATTGAAACTTTTTGAGACGCATGGGGTAAAATATTTACAAATGAAACGCGTGATTAGCGTCACGATAATGTGCGGCGTTTTATAAACTAATTAGGTATTTCTAATATTTACAAATAACATGCATTTTAATTTGCAACTCGTCATTTAATAATTTAATATACTGTTTTCATAAAATAAAAAACAAAAATACGCTTTTCTAAATTTTAAATTCAAAAACAAAATTCAATGATTAAGTTCTAATATTGACAAAAAACATGTGGCATGTTTATTTACAATTCGTCATTTGAGATCCCAATAAATTATTTGTATTAATTTTCGACATATAATATTTTAATGACTATTAAATTCATAACATATCTTCCTTTTTCCCCCCCTCCAAGTCTCGGAAATCTAAAGTTTTAGATTTGAATAAATATAAACAAGACTTAAATATTACTTTGCTAACGAAGTTTCACTTCTGACATGTGTACTTAGTACGTACGCACTTTTCATTTTTTAATACACATAAACATTATTGACAATAATTTATATATTATTAGTATAGGCAAGGTATATTGTAAATGCTATTACTTTATGAATATGGAGCAAAAAATTTATGTCGTATTTAATAATACCTTGCCTTGATAAAGGTTACCCAACTTTTTTTAAAAAGCTAAAAAGATGTGAATAATTTTTATGAATACGTCAAATAAATATAAACGTCAATACCTTAGGATATTTCATATATTTAAAATATAAACATTTCAATAAACGAAATAAATTTTGATAATGAAACATTGGAATCTAAATATACATTATAAAAATAGTATTTTGTAAAACGACTTTCTAATGTATAATAAATAACTAAAATACATTAAATATACAAAATCTTTATTTAAAAAAATAAAAGGCTGTTATACTTTCACATGAAAGATATATAACACAGGGTGGTATATGTAAAACATCGACACATTTTGTATAGAAAAAAGTTTTTTTGAAGGATATATATAAATATGGAATAACCAGGAATAAAAATTTCATAATTTAATTTCTGGATTTTAATTAAATCATTTTAATTAAAATATTACACAAGAAATAAGTTAAAATGATCAAAACACCTTCAAAACACATCCTTAACAGCATTACAATATAAGCACTATTCCTCTGCTTTGATAGAGTACTCCTTTACAAGATGACATCATACGTCCGTTATAAGAAAAAATGCAAGCTGTCGCGCAAAATATACGTATACCAAGTTAGGTCAATACTTAAAAAAGTACTTTACCTGCAATAGATTTGTTAAAATCTCAGAACCCACCAAAAATATCGCTAATAATATTAATAAAATCAAATAGTCCCATCACACGCTTGAATCAAGCATTATGCCCATAAGAAAAATTTATATATTCTCAAATAAACAAGCAATTTTGAGAGTGTAATCATTGAAAAGGGTAATTAATTTAAATCAACAATTATTTTGGTTAGGTTTTAAGATATGATGAGGAAATGTTTATACCTTCGAAAAAAAACAGATATGCTGTTTCAATCTCTGTTCATTTTAATGATTAGATTCTCACATTTCAAACTTTCATCCTCTATTTCGTATACATATAGGCAGTTTAATATATATAGGCAGTAAAAAGTTTTATAGTATATTGACTTGACATGTTGGAAAATCGATTGTTAATTTTATAGCATTACTGACATCAATATAATAACTTGAAGCTACACATAATTAATACTATATTCCTTATTTTACAAAAAATTGTTTTGAAAATTAAAGAAACTCCAATAATTGTATTATTATTGGCCGTAGTTTTGTTTAATAACTTAGAAATGCGTAATATAGTCATGAAACTTAATATTCTAACTTAATAAAAAATGATATTCATGAAGCTGTTCTCAAAAAACATAACACTAGTCTACGTTGTTTATATATGTATGAGATATCCAGGTATTGACTCATCACGACATCTCTGGAACCATAAGGCGTAGAGACTTGAAATTTGGTAGGAATTTTCCTTCTGCCGAGTAGAGGTCAGCTAAGAACGGATTTTACGAAATTCCACCCACAAGGGGGGTTGCCGGGGTGTTTATTAAAAAAATCAAATTTTCTCATTAAAAAATGGTAAATTTTTTTTTTACATAATGGAAACTATCAAAAGTTAATTTTAGGAAATTCCAGCCTGAAAGGGCAGTGCGGGTATGTTTCTTATTTGGAAAACCATTTGTTTAAATTTATGAAAATGCTACTAAAAAACATGCCACGCAGACGAAGTCGCGGGTCCAGCTAGTTACATATATTCAGAAAGTGCTACTACACCAAAAGAAATTTCAGATATTCTTTAAATAAATAACATTTTGCTGTGTGTGTAAGTCCTTTATTAAAAAGATAAATTATGAAGGTCCAGGCAGAACTAAAAATGTGAACAAATTAATTTATAAATATGTACTTGTAATTGGGGTTCGAATTCAAGTCGTAGAATTTGTAAATCACAATTTTTTTAAAGATAATTTTGATTCGGCAATAATATTTTTACCGTACACTTGCTGTTTGAGTTGGTGCACATTGCCATGTTTTTTGTTAAGGCTTTTATTAGTGATTTAAATATTACCGTTTACGATAAAACTCCACCGCAAAAATACAACACTATCAGTATTTCGATTAATTTACCATAAGTGACAACCCTAGTTATAATTTTAAATATAATGTTGGTAATAGATACTGGAAGTAGATCAATAAAATATTTCTTTATTTAACAGGACATTTATATTGATATAAACATAATATTTCTTTTTTCTTAATATAAAACTATCAAGTGTTTATTTTATTTATTTTGTAATATAATTAGTAAACGAAAAAAGATTGCTCTAGGATTTCATAAAACAAATAGTTGCGTTATGACGCAATTTAGTACAAATCAATTATATGAAAAAATGAAATATTAACTAGGATAATTATGTATACAATTTCGTAGATTTATACATTTAATCTAAAATATTGTATTCGGTTTATATCCTATATGCTGAAGCGCGCCAATATTAAGTCTGTATTGCGTATCTGTTGGCAGCATTGGCTGTTTCCTCCAAGCCACTCGTCGAGACGCCATTACCACGCCACCGGATCGCAAATCTGTCATAGTGTAGAGTTTGTGTAATTCGTGAAGAATTGAACAAGTTATTTGTTTTTAGTGATCAAATAAACTAATAATTAAACAATCCCAAGATGTCTGATGAAAAAAAGGTACTATTCCATGTATAATATCAGATAAATTAATCTAAATACAAGGTATACAGACATGGCGGTCTAAACGCTGTGGGGTTATTCTTTCATATTCAAGCCATTCTTTTAATTGTATTACACTGCAATTATTACCACTGTATTTAATTTATTTTCAGGGAGAAAGTGAACACATCAACTTGAAAGTTTTAGGGCAAGATAACGCTATCGTGCAGTTTAAAATTAAGAAACATACACCTTTAAGAAAATTAATGAACGCGTATTGTGACAGAGCGGTTAGTATTTACATTTTGTGTTTAATATATTTTTCGATTCCCACATAAATGTCTCACGAAGTAACAAAGGCTACGTTAACCCTCGCAAGGAAACGCCGGGCGTCTTTATACATGTTGAACAACTTGAATGTCCGTTTAGTGCATATCTATTTGTGAAGTTATATTTATAAATTGATTCTAGCGTTTACTAGTTTTTTGATTACTAAATGGCTAGACCTGTATTCTATAATAATAAAGAAGTTGAGTTCTATAATAATAAAGAAGAATCATAGCTTCCGCATGGTGTTTTTTCTTTGTTGTGTATAGGAATAGGTTCTTGTTTTTACTTAGCAGATTTGTCTTCTTATCTCTGTACACAGTAATGATAATGAGTATCTTTAATCAAATCAATGTTTCAACAGTTAATTATAACAAAACCTGCATGTACATTGTGCTTATACCTAAGCAATTAAAAACAACTATTTTCTTTAATAAATAAAAGTATCTTAAATATAAAGTTACTACAATTGTGTGAGTACTTGATTTGCTACATGAGGTCCCAGATTTGATCTTGGCAAGGCAAATTAAGAAATTGTATATTTTTAATTTAGTAACCAGCCTTCCAGGAGTAAAATGTTGTTAAGTAAAAAGTTTGCCTTACAATATGATGCTATGTAGATTGATAAGGGGTAGTTTCCTTTTACTAGGTTATGGTGCTCCCATTTAATCACTTACAATGTTGTAAAATCATCACCAAAAGCTTGTAGCAATTAATATATATGAGGAGAGATCAAAAAGTTGTGAGAATGAGATATAAAATAATGACTTCATATTTTAATCATTTATTTTTTTATATAATCCAGTCTCTCTGCGCATAGAGACCATTACTTTTGCAAGGCTGCAATCTCTTTAAAGTCCAATCCATCACCTTGTTATTGTTGTAGTACCTTTTCCCCCTTAAGTATTCCTTCAATTTGGGAGACAAATAAAAATTGCTAGGCACCAGATTGTGTCAATAAGGGGGGTGGTCAACCAATTCTAAGCCAGCTTGCCGAATGGCAGACATCACAACTGCTGACTTGTGGATGGGTGTGTTGTGATGAAACAGCATTTGCTGTTTTGTCTTGTATTTGAAATGATGGACACATGTTTTGTTCATTGGCATGAAATGAGACAATAAATTTTCAGTCTTCTTAATACTTGTCCAACAATATCCTCAAAAAGTTTATTTTGTTTCTAACTCAGCTAACATTTTCGAAACACTCATCTTGTGGAGACTTTTCACATATTGTTTCAATATAGTTCCATATGAATTTCGATAGCTAAATACAATTTTTTTGGGTGACTGATGTTGATGGATAGCTGCAGCGATGTTCCTCTTCCATAAAGCTTCTCCCTACTCGAAATTAAGAAGCCCAATTAGCAACAGTAAAATATACTAAACTTTCCTAATGTTGCTTTCAAATTGCAATGAATCTCTTGCAATGTTAAAAATTGTTAAGGGGTAGGGGCAACTCAAATACATACAACACATGATAAAAAAAAAATTACAAAACGTCACAACTTAATACTATTTATTACATTTAATAAATTTACAATGAGGACTATATAAGGGGTAACACATACTCACATTCAAAGGAAAAGGAACTGGGAGGAATTATGTCATACATGGTATGGGAAATTTTAGGACAGTTGACCATGATATGGGAAACAGTGCCTTCCTCCGGGCCACATTCACACATTGAATTGCTTTGACTATCATCTGCTACCTTAATATTAATACTGAAGGGTCCCCCCACACTAACAGTCCGCTTACAGATATTGCTCTGACAGTTAATTCAATGTTTTAAATTGACTGTTTATATGAAATCCCTAGTGTGGTTGTTGTCAGTCATTGGCTGGTTTTCAGCTTGACATAACAACAAAACTACAAATACGGGTAGTCAGTGTGAAACTAAATTGTAATGCTATTGTGGTAGTGCTTCATGCCATTTTTTAAAGGCAATAGTGGCTTCTCTGTGGCTCTATGTATTAATTAAGAATAATGAATGAAAAGTTATTTTTGGGTTTGTCAAAGACATGTTATTGATACAAAATCTAAACTATTATTTATATAACCTTTATGTTATACAAATGGAGCCCAAGGGCTCCAAATCACATAAGGATATTGCTGTGAACCACTTCATTGAAAAGCCATGGTGTCCTATTTGTGAGATGTGTGCACTCTCATTCAGAGAAATCACTAATGAGCTCAGGGCAGGCAGCACTAAGTTTCTATTCTATTCATTAATGTGCTTTTTGGTAAAGGAAAACCTTGTGAAGAAACCTGCATGTTCAGGAGTAGTTCTGGGGTATGTGTAACTTGCCAACATTAAGTGAAGCAATGGTGGTCAGTCACTGCTATAAAACACTCTCAAATGAGTTAGGAGGCATTGTGCCTAGCAATTGGAACTTTTTAAGCTGCTACTTATCTTTTTTATATTTCATTTAATAAATCCTATTTTTTAGAAAAACCTAGTTATTGTCATTTGTTCTGCGATTCAGCATAGTGTGGAATGGAAGATCTTATTTACCCAGGCAGTACTATGGTGGCATACAAGTGGCTGGTTCCCAGAAACTCATCACAAAAAAAATTGAATGTCACTGAGTCTGTAGATAAATAAAGTAGTATAGTTATATTTTATTTCATTACTTCCAGGGGCTTTCAATGCAGGTTGTAAGATTCAGATTTGATGGCCAGCCTATCAACGAAAATGACACACCTACCTCATTGGAGATGGAAGAAGGTGACACAATAGAAGTGTATCAGCAGCAGACAGGAGGCACTGTAGTGTGACTTGTAACTTAAGGAACTGAAAGGGGACTTTACGGTCCTTATCTCAAAGTTTAACATTAAGTTAATTTTAATACCTACATTTGTATCTGTTTGTCTACATTTGTAAATGTTATATTATTTCCGGAGACACAATGACATAACAGGTATTTTTTTCTTTCTCAATTGTGTCTCGTGAGATTATAAAGCTAAACAAGTGGGTAAACCAAATTGTTCTAGGTAACCTTAACAGTTATTCCATTGTGATAAGTTTAAATTAAAATGTGTCTACAAACAACAGCATTGTAAATGCTGGGATGCTTAAGGTGTTTCAGCTCTTTGTAGTTAACTGTAATTTATTATAATCGACTACTTGTCAATGAACCTTACTAAAGTAAATAAAGTAAATCTAATAATTGTTTTGTTGTTTTCATACAAATCTCCTATTCATGATGTTAGATGCTGTTTTATATATCAATGTTTTCATGTCGTTGACACACTGTAATAATTGTATCACTTGCTAGAGAAATAAACCAGGCAATAATTTCACAATGTGTAATGTTTGTTTTTTTTCCAAACTTTTATCAATGGCCTCTACATATTTATTTATTCATTATAATTAATTGAATGATATTGCAATTTTAACAATGCATAATAAAATTGTAAAGTAATAGATTATCGATTATTGTATGTCACAAATTTAGGTTTTTATAGGTAGGGGCCTCTATAACTTTAGATTTTCTTTATATACTAGATTGTAGCAACTTGCCTATTTAAAAGCAATGGGTTATGTGAATGTTGGTTTTCAATCTTAAAACCTTGAAAATTGGACTGCATCATTATCTCGGTTGGAAAGATTTTTGATGAACATGTTATCATTATTTTAATGTATTGAGTTTGAATATTCTTAGCGATTTATAAATAAAATAGAAAAAATATTTGAGTATAACTATCAAGTAGCTAATGTCAACAGAAAATATACTTCCATACAACTTATCATTTGACATTGAGCGCTAAACGCTAATATTATTATCTTCATAAGAGTTATTGATTGATAAAATTTAAAATATTATACATATTGAAATATAAAATATTTTTTCCCTGAATGGCAAAAATCGATCTCGTTACAATTGTAGCGTTAATTCTTTTACGGTCAATTGAAAACATTAACGTGATCAAATCAGCATCACAAGTTATTCTTACACCTCGGCCCATTTATAAGCGTTCCTCCAGATTTTGGCTGCACAAACTATAATGAATGTACTAACTGACAACGCTACAGCAGTTCAACTAACTGCAAATGTTTAAAAACGATGAGATTCATAAAGATTTGTCATATGGTATTGAATTTGCCATTATGTGATCATATTAAAGGCGAGAGGGAAATCGCAAACATTAGTCGTTACACTTTGAATCATAGATGTAGACATGTAGCTTAAAATGTAGTGATATATTTTAATTCGGATACCCCATACATAGGACGATTTGTTAATATTACTAAAATTTAAAACTTTACCTTGGTGTAAGGGAACCAGTAAGCAAATTAAATATATGCATGTGATATTGTACAATTTTTTCTGAATGTGTGTTTTGAGCTTTAAACGACTGGACCAAAATTGATGATTTTATTTTTATTACCGTCATTTCAATGATTTAGATGGAAAATTCGATTCTATATTCAGGGGGTCTTAAGGGTGAAAACAGCTAATTATATTATAATTACATTCAACGAAACAGCTATAAAAGAAAGTTCCACAATTTAATTAAGACTTGTGTTTACTTATAGCCAACACAGCGCAATACGCACATTACGTATTCAACACATTGGACCAAGACCGAAGTGGATTGTTAAGTTTTGAGGTATTGTTTTGCATTTCATATATTTTACTATATCATATAACGCCTAACTAGACATTATTATGATTTCATGTCATTAATGTAATTGATTGTGATGTTGTCAAACGTTCAATAACTCAATAGGTACGTCTATGTGGGCTCACAGGTCAGCTACCAGCAGAGCTTGCGTAGCGTACAGTGTAGGAATCAATTTAAACTCTTAATTTCTCTTACTATTATACTTCTTTCTTATGCTCTTAATTTTTTTTACCTTTCTAATCTAGTGATAACTCTCCCTGGTTTTACATAAGAAATTGAAATCCTCGAATCTAAATCGTTTTAATGTAAGGTCCCTTATCATACTCCTACTTATAGAAACGTATTACAATTCTTTTTAATTGGTGACGTGTTAACACTTCGTGCTAAGTGATGACGCAATCTAAGATGGTAGTGTTAATAAAATATAAGGCTTCATTATATGTCAGACTAATTTACATTAACAAAATTATATAGGTAGTATTAATATAATGTAAGCCAAGGAAGTTTCACTTTCACCGAGTATATAATGAACACGCCCTCTCCTTTTACTTACGTTAAAACAACAACGGATAAATATGACTAATTGATAATTATTCTAGGAATTTGTGACGGGTCTATCCATACTATCAAGAGGAACCTTGGAAGAGAAATTGCGTTGGACATTCTCGTTATACGACATCAATGGCGATGGTTATATAACAAAAGAAGAAATGACTGAAATAGTAACTGCAATTTACGATCTAATGGGCAAGATTGTGGAACCCATGATTGACGATGAAGTTGTACGGGAAAAGGTCGAGAGACTATTTCAGGTCAGAAAATTAAAGATATCTGAACTATATATATTTTTGACAAAACTAAAATGTATCAAATCTTTTTTTAATCCTTCGGAAAAAAAACATTCGTAATATTGTTTCAAAGCGTAGGGTGCATATAACAACACTCATTATAAACGCTTTTTGCAATAAATTAAATGTTTGGTACTTAGTAGGGTAATCTTCTTTAAACAAATATTTATTTAAGCATGTTGTTTCCTTTAAACAGTTATATATATTATTTAATCATTTATTTTGTCTTTATGTTGAATATGTGTGGGGTCCAAACCAAAGAGGCTGAATCCCTAAGAATCTTAGGCCTTTCAACGGACAACGCGTTAAGGAATTTATTTATAAAAATGAAAAGTACATATTTAGGTATTTATTTTTCTTAAAATCTGAAGGATAACTATAAGCATAACGCGGTAAAATCGTTGGAGGGAATGAAAGAATAAATCGAAAGAATATGGTAACAATAAAAATATTAAACCAAAGTTTATTATGGGTTCTTTGCAGAACATTTTACAGATTTATAAAAGAATATTTAGATCAATTACAGAAGGTCACTCATATATAGATATGTGTAAAACAATGGGTATTGATTAAAGCTAAGTAACATTCCAAAAACATGATCATTGACTTGCACTTACAATTAAGGACACTACTCGGACAGACTTTATAAATAAGAATAAACGAATACTAAATAATATAAGTCTTATTCCAGCGTGACAAAATTAGCTCAGTTGAATTAGGATTCGTCGGGAAGGGTCGTAAATTGCGTCGTCCGCCATCTTGGGTTTAAAGGTTCGTTTATTCAATAACTCGCTTATTTTCCACTTAAAATGGTAAGAACCAAAGTAACATCCATATTTTTCAATAAACCTGTAAAGAGGGATGAAAAATATTTCCTATATGTATTTTAAATTTTTATTTGAAAAGTGACGATAACCAGAGTTCTTCGGAATTCAATTTCCGACAGCTCAACAAAGGAGGTAACACTCTCTTTTGAGCTAATTCGACTGGGCTAACTGTTTAGATTTGATGATTCAGAAGCTGAATGCTGTAGAATCCTACTTGAATAAAGGTTTTTTTTTATTTATTCCTTTCAGAAAATGGATTTAAATCGCGACGGCGTTTTAACATTAGACGAGTTTCTCGACTGTTGCTTGCGTGATGAAGGTATCTCTCGTTCCATGGGCGTCTTCGACAGCAACTTCTGACGGTCTGCAACTGCGCGCGCTCTACGACGACGTGCTATTTAATGCTTCGACAAACAGGACGGGCCCAATTCAAAAAAACATCAAAGTTTTGAATAATTTCCACCAGTTTTTCCACTATTTTCATGATTATTTTCATAATAAAAGTTAACATTGTATTTTACTACTGAAAAGCTTTGGTATCTAACGTCTTCAGATGGCAAAGTTAACAATTTAATAGAAAGTACTATAATTGAAATCGAACCTTTATTAGTTTTACTTAAAAGTACTTTTCAATATAACAAAAGCGTCAAAACGGCAATAACGGCAACTGATATCTTATAAAATAGATACTATTGATATTTCATTTCATTTAAGCTTCAAGGTTTAATTCTATGGGTTAAGGTTCTATTTGGTTTGCAATAGTTTGTATGAAAGGATTAACCTTGCCATCTTAACTAAAGTCCTAATTAAAGGGTTCTCTTTTAAGCGCACTACGGGAATGTCACCAACCTCACTTGGAGTTATTTATACTAGATATCTTAATATACATTATATTTTCCACCCGTTTTGTCTGTCTAATGATTATCCAACATCACACTATTTTTTAATGTCAAACTAAGAATCGACCATCTAACGAATAATTAAATATAAAAATACCCAATTTTTTGTTATGCTCTAATTATCGACTTTCGCTGTATACAATAGAAACTATGTTTTTAAATAATGAAACAGTTATGCAATTCGTTAATACGCAACTAGGCTTTGATCTTCTTGTAAAGGTAACCTTGATTTATATACATACATGCCGCTATCATCATTGTGTTGCATATTTCTATTGATAATTATATCATTGTTACAATTTAACCTTCAATTTTACATTGTTGGATGTTTACAGAGATACGACTCGTTCGTGTCTTTTTTAATTATGGCAATGTTTATAATATATTTACAATTAAAAAGGAAACCCTACTGACTCTAGTTTAAAGTACATTTTACAATAAACGCATCAAAATAACAGTCATAATTACAAGTTATTTAAAAATGTACTTTATTGTATTAGTAACTCGGTTAGAATTTAATTGTAATTATTTGTAACACGTTATAAATCTTTCCATGGCTTGTCGTTTTATAATTTATACATTATCTAGCAACAATCGTGACTTTCGCTTAATCCTCAGGCTCATTACATATCCCAGTTCATATAACATTGAACCCATGTTCGCAGATGATAAGGACTTTTGTTTGGATAACTGTGATGAAGAATGTGTATCATATTAAAAAGGAATCTTTAAACCCCAATGAATGAAAGACGTGATTACACGGTTTTTGCTAATAGAGTGGCATTATCACACTCGGGAACCCCTGATTTCTCTACAAGAATAGTGATGTGCTAATTGAAATAAAACTTCTTTACGTACGCTTGACTTGGGGATGGAGCTGGTGAATGCGCAACGAAAGCGATACGAAAAGTGTGAACGGACGGTGAACATAATAAATTGTAATATTTGCAGATATTAATATATCCGTATATATGTTCTCTTTCAGCAGTGTGATCTGAAGCTAACATGTTTTTTTGTTCCTTCAAATTTGCTATTCGGTAAATAATCTCACCAAATATATGGACAATGTTGCAACTTAACCCTAGTATTCTACAACTATGTTTCCTCAGTCAAGCCAGTACTATTACAGTATTGAGTTTTGGCTGAAATACACCAAAAATAATCTAAATTAAAATATCTGTCACATATCTGATACAATTAACTTGATAAATCGTACTCTCGTGGAAAATATTACATTATTGACGAGTTTGAAATACCAAACGTAAAGTTAATTGAAGTCTATAAAAGTTTTCTTCTGCGTTCTGCACTCTTTACGATAGACCGATGTTATACGCAGAATCATAACCTAATACATTTTCTTTTAAAATATCACATACTTAATGAAAGTATCAACTTAATCGTAAATCAGTTCAAACTATTCCTACAGATCTTTTAAATGTCTGTCAGATAGACATCGTATATTAGTTAATTCAAAGGATTTTATATCACATTAGGAAAACAGGTTTTTGAATAGTCTAGAACCTTTTTAAGGGATAAATTAACAAGTAAACTTTTCATTTCAGTTAAAAATGGTGTCATATATTAATAGAGATACATATTTTTCAATATTAGCCCTATAGAAAATTTAACCTTCGTATTTTGGTGACTTTGAATCTTTAAAATAATTGAAAATAGTATTTTTTATAAATAACAACAATTCCACTTCCTAAATATGAATAATAAAATAACAAATTAAACTAAAGCATTGAATAAATTACTACAAATTAAAACATATTTGAAAATATTTCCTATAGTAGATAATTCTTATGAATACGCCACAGACTAAGTAGAGACTAGACTAGAGGCATTCGAAGTGAGTGGCGACTAATTATTACCAAAATTATTTTACGGTATCTAAATGGAGAAATTAAAAACGTCTTGTAGTCTTTTTTAGGTATTCAGTCGGTCGCTAACCACTTCTAAAGCTACAAAAATATATTTTTTTGTAAATGTGGTGACTTAGTGCAAATGAAAAGTACCTAGGGAGCATCCATGCATTACGTAAGATGTTATGGGGGAAGAGGGTGGAGAGTAATATCACTCAATTTCATCTATGGGGGAGAGAGTTATCCATGTGTCCTCATGATATAGAATGAATATTTAGTCAACATGTTGCATTTTCATTCACCATGAATTTACATTATGGTTTTTAAAAGTCTTCAATACTGAGCTGGGTCTAAATACGTAGAAAAAATAGTTAAAATTATAGTAGATGTATTAATTTACACAAAATTGTATATTTTAATATCTAACTTGGGATTTTATAGTGAGGTAAAGTGAGTAAGCGAGTTAAAGTGAGGGTGGGTATTAGGGTAAGAGTTGAAGCATAATCTCATCAAGGGTGGGTGGACTGTCGAAAAATTTTCAAAATCACCTTATATAATTCATGAATGCTCTTTACGGTTAGTTTTGAATAATTCTGCTAATAAGTGTCTAATAAATGTGTAGAGATGCCATCAACCAATGTCAATGGCTGTGTAAATCGTAGATATGTGTGTATTAAATTGTATAGATAGATAATAAATATGTTTGTTTGTCTTGCTAAAATGGTGTATGGCCTTTCCTATGGCATTTCATTTAAGCCTCTTCTTTGATCATATTTATCTTAAAACCACTGTGACGGGATATTTAAAATTTATTCCAACTGCGCTTTTTACCCTTTTTAAATTATTCCGGCCATTTTAAATAGAATTTTAGAATTAATACTTCTTTTAAGGGCGTTCAATGTGACCATTCATTTATTGCTCGGTTTTAAAGGAGTACGTTACATGTTCATGTCACGTTAGCTATTATTATTTATATTATATTATATAATCCAAAATAACATTGATTAATATTGAGTAAAGAAAATATATAATTACTCTTAAAATACTGCCTTTTTTCGGCGTTTCCAAGACCCACTTACCACGTTTTAAAATCCTATAAACAGTTTCCATTGTAGTATCAAATGAATGAATGGCCAAGGTAAAAATTTTATTTCATTAAATTTAGGGGTATTTATTAGTTACGTGAGACATGAGGGTAGAGAGTGTAATGTCCTTTCACGTCGGGTATAGAGTTGTTATTCTTTCGGTAATTCAATTAATTAACCTTTATCCAAAAAACATAGACTAACTACACAGTTCACAGATATAACAGAGAGGGTGTTGTGAAGTTTCATCCAATTCTATCTAAGGGTGAGGCAAATCTCTCTTAATTTTTATTTCGCGTATAACACGTGTCTGAAACAACCAAATCAAACATTTACAAAATCACCACGCAAATAATAAAGGCCTCTATAATATAATCGGATTCATGTGTGATTCAAGATATATGAATAATGCCCTTCCAGAATTTAATAAGATATTTCTAAAATACTTTCAAATTGCTATATAAATCATATAGACTTCATATCGATAGCGATAATTTATAGTCTTTATTTGATATGTCATGTAGCTAACAAAATGGTTGTAAATGCAGCTGTCATTATTTAAATAACAACACATCACTGCCACTAATCAAGCACCTCTAAACCCGTCGATGCAGAGAAATATTTATACTTTTCTGCATATTAATGTGATAACATAATTACGTATTTTTATTTTATTGGCATCTAATAAAACTACATAACAGGTAAATTATCTAGTTCTTGTAAAAATTATGGAAGCGAAAATATATTTAAATTATTTCTCTTATCAAACTGGTATAACTTACGTTTTCCTCGTCAACATAACAAAAGGAAACTTTAATGTTAACACCGTAGTTATTGTATAAACCGGTATATGTTACAATTGAATTACTTATTTTACTTAGGAAACGAAAAAATAAATACAATAAAATAATTACGTTATTATTCATAAAATATTTTTACTACCTCTATAAAATTAACTGAAAATTAGAAAATTTTTGTGCAATGACAACCTGACAGTTTAAAATTCAAGTCCACTACTACAGTTTGAAGGTGGCCATCTTGTGAATTTATTGCAACATTTAAAGATATCATTTACATATACCAACAACCGGACCAAATAACAGCAAAAGATAATTGATTTCTTTAAAGTATTTATGAAAGTATTTCTTTAAAAAATAAGCCATGAATACTGAAGTCGATACACTCCGTGTACCTATGCACATTACATTTCAAACTGAATCGCTGTTTACGTATAAGTTATCTTTAGAATAAAATTTATGTCATTAATTCAAAAATATTTTCTAAGATTCTTTCGTTAGAGGTGTAAATATAAATGTAAATATAAAATGGAATAGGATTAAATGTATATTTTCATAGTGAATGTTAAATGGAACCAACTAACTAGATGGCTTAATAAATGTAATTATAAATGAAATGTTAAAGCTTCGCCAACTTCCTCTATATTATTTATTCGAATGAATTCTATGGTTCAATTGAAGTTTCATTAACCAATATTTATTCTCGCCGAAAATGACAAAATATTGGTCGAGCTTATAAGTAATTATCTATGTGTCTTCCTAACCAAAGATTTAAGTTTAAAATTTTATCACGTTTTACAGAATATAACATTTTTTCTTCACATTTTAAATGTTTTATTATCATGAAATAATAACATTTTTATTGAACAATTGCTTAAATGTGCACAGAATATAAATAATCTTCTTGTATCAAGTAAAAGTTATACCTACCTTCTCAGTATGTAATGTAATGTACCAATAAACGAAAAAAAAACTTATATTACTTATATAAGTTTTTTTTTCGTTTATTGGTACTACGTCTGTTGATTTTTGAAATCGATCTTATGTTGGGATTATATTTTGTGCCAAAATATTTTATAAATCAACTGATTATCGGACATCATATGCATATTATTAGAGTCCCTCAGATCTCAACACATCTGAACTATTGATGTAAACCGTTTCATAAAAATTTAAATATAGGGTTTCGTATAACTCATAATAATCGGATTTTATTTAGGAACAAATTTTTGTGTATTTGATACATATAAAGAAATTCTATGGTAATTAGTGGTATTGTATGTTACCATATCCGAAAAGTCATCACTCGTGTGTTGTCCTTAATCTAATTATAACTTACGATGATTCTTTGGAGCGTACCCTGATGAAGAGCATTATCAACAGATGTCAAGGTACTATTGTCATGTTTTCAAAAATATCAATGAGGTGAGAAGATATATTTTCAAAAAGTTAAAATGTGATTACTTTATGAAAAATTACCACTTACTACGCCTATGAGTAATAATAGGCTCAGTGAGTGTTTTTCTTATTATTTGACAACAAAAAAAACCAGGTATTTTCAAAGTAATCGGCATGTAGCGATGTTAACATTTGCAGCCGGTTCGCATCACTAATCTCAACACAGTAAAGCCACACTGTGAGTCTCCTTGAATCTAACTCAATATATTATCAAAGCATTATTAAAAAATATTTGACAAAACTGAACTCGTTCAGTAGAGTTAATTCAAGGTTTTATTATTTTCTTTCCATGGCTTAGTAATGGTATAGAAGGTAAAGATGGGTATATTAAATTAAAGCCGTTTAGTTCCCAGTGGACCCTGCGCAATAATTTATTAATTTATAATCATAATAAATCGGCATCTATGGCCTATTATAAATATAAGAAAATACGGTCTTTCGTGTTAGCTCTGTCAGGCATATTTGTACGCGAAGTCAAACTGGTAATATCTAATAGTTGCAAAACTTAAATAACATATCAATAAGAATTCATGTTTGGAAAACCGTAGCTGATTTTGTTTTACATTATTAAATAAAAAAAAATATAAATTACAGCTCACTACCGTAGACATATAAATGTATGAATATTTCAATGATTTTTTTCATTCCTATACGGTCTTAAACTGAAAGATAAAAAATGAGAAGTTTAACTTTTGACGATCTAACGAAATTTTTGTAACCGTATAGATAAACATAAAAACATGTTCCATAACAATTTTTTATGATAATGGTTATAAAAAAAGTCTATGATAAGCTACAATTAGTTTGTTCGCTTTATAATACTAGTATATTAAAAGACCATTGCTGATTATCCACAACTACCACTGTAATTATCGATATGAATGTGTTAGATATGAAATCTGTAATGATGTATTTGAATAATGAATTGTTTATTTACAAATTGTATGTGTATTTTTTAGAAAATAAATAAAATAAAACAAATTGTTGTCTTATTTATAGTTTTGGTGGCAACTTGTCACATGTAACTGCCTCATTGATCTAGTGGTCAGCATGTTTGACGACAGACATTCCTGGGCTCGAGTCCCGGGTCGGTTCAATTCAAAAATCAATAATGAGTTTTCTATTAAGGTTTTCTCAATATTTGCCCGAAGTTGGCGGTGTGATCCAACCCCGTGCCTCGGAGAGCACGTTAAGCGGTCGGTCCTGCGCCTGATCTCTCTCCGATCGTGTCAGATTCCCGTCACTTCCGAGTATGAGAGTGCACTTGTGTACTATGCCTGCCAATCCGCAGTCGAGCAGTGTGGTGGGTCTATGCTCAAAAAACCCTCTCTCCTAAGAGTGAGGAGGCCTGTACCCAGCAGTGGGACGTTAATCGGCTGATATTTGGCTTGCAACATATCAATGTTTTTACTAAGGTTTTGTTGGCCTTATTGCAGACAGTAAGTTATCATACATCCTAAGATGTAATCACGCTAATCTGGTAAGCTTACCTCATGATTTCTACACAACATCGTACCGGAACACAAATCTCTTGCTTGGCGGAACGTCCTTGCTGGTAGGGTGTGGTAACTTGCCACGGCCCACCAGTACAGACCCAGCCAAATTAGACAATTCTCAAAATTCGCCCTACCGGGTCTCGAACCCTTGTCCTCTGAAAATACCACAGCGCCAGCGGAGCTGTCACTTGTCAATAAAAACAAAACTGTACTGGGTAAAAGCAACAATGAAATAAAACAATATTTGTCTTATGTACAAAATATATTTTAACATTAAAGTATTACATACTAATACAATAAAAATTTCATAGAGAAATTATTGTAGTTTTTTATCTGAAGATATGTTATAGCACTTGAGCGAATAGTGCCTCCTTTAAATTGCCAAAAAATAGGGAAGTCTTTTAATTTTTTCGAGGCACCTTAACCCTTCCAATATTTTGGTTCAAATTCGACACTACATTAAATTCGAAATGTTACAAATACAAATAATGTAATCTAATTAATTAAAATACACATTGCCACTGCATAATATTTATCAAATAGTATTTGAAAAATAAATTTATTGCAATAAACCAAATTTAAAATCAGGAGTCTGCAACCTTTTAGTTAGAGCAAATTAAATTGAATTAATGTCGGGTACACAAATCACTATTAATAAAAAAAAGAGAAAAGTTGTCACAGAACGCCGATACATATGAAACATCAAATTTCTAAGCAAGACACAGATCACGCGTACAGGGTACTCAGAACAGGGCGCGAAGGAACCCTCGTAACTTTGGATTGTAAATCGGTCGCACATTAGAAACAATATAAGTAAATAAAAGTATGTTAGTCGCTTTAAAAATGCTGTTAAAGCCTACTTCAGTAAATAGTTTTTGAATTCAAACCAAAGTTTCTTCTGGTAGTTTGCATTTTTTGCACATTTTTTCAAATTGTCTTGTATAAATTAATAATATTGCAAATTTCGAAGGGATATCTAATTTTTCTTTATAAAATTATTTTGTATGTGTATATGTAAGTGAACTCCTCCTAGAGTACTGGAAAAATTATGATGATTTTTTTGTGCGCTCAGATGTATTCAAGAATGATTTAGACTATTTTATCTGGCAACAGATTCACCCATATGTTCAAGGAATTAGGCATTGCGCGGGTGACACATAGGGAAACAGAAGTTATATGTAATAGAACCTATCTTAATTAATTATAGCACAAATTTTATGTTGCTGACCCCTGAAGTTCAATAACTAATGAAAAAACTGGGAGATATATTAATACATGATTTGAGTTATAAATTTTAGAACAAAGTATTATTTGAGCAGCCTTTTGATATGACTTCAGAATATATATATATAACAAATATTTAAAGTAAAACTCAAAAGCACATTATAGTAACAATTATGCTCTACACAAAATTTGGCATTACACAGACTACACAAAAAAGTTTATAGATTCTCTTTTCCACAAAAAAAATTATGTGTATAAAATATCATTAAATAATTAATTGATTATATAATATCATTAAATTGAATTTAAAAAAAAATTAATAAAGTCCGGTGGTAATAACTATGGCAAGACACTAATCTAAAAAATAAAAAAATAAACTATAGATTCTAAAGTTTAAAGACATTTTTATTGTATAATAGATTGGATCTTAAAATAAAATTTATCTAATACTTTATGTAAAGTATAAAAATATCTTCATTGCTAAATTAACTAAAAAATACATTACATTTTTAATATTAAACAAACTAGATAATCAACTAATACAAATCTATAATAATATTTGGAGACATAAAAAGATCCTATTTACTTATATTCCAATATAACGGACAAATGATGACAAATGTTAATGTAAAATCATTTTATATTGGAAGTGGCGAATGATTTTAATATAATTTAAATCAAATAATAAGAAATAAATGTACCTATAAATTAATTTATAGTAATCATTGAACTTGAGAAAATATCGTCAAAAATATTTTTATTATGCATGTTATATTGAAGGATAGCTTTTTGCATCCAAGTAAAGGTGAAATCTAACACATATAGGCTATGGTTTATTTTGCAGCACCATAGACACATGTCAAGGATATATAAAAGGTACTTTTTAAATTACAACAATTATTTCAAATATTATTTTAATACATTTCGTATTAAAACAATTGTATAAGATCTACCATTATCATATCATATTGTATAGGATCTACCACATAAAGACTAAGTACTATAAATAGCTCGTACATCAAGGGACATCTGTCATAAAATTTGGTCTCACAACCACATTATAGATACACAGTATAGACAAACCTAGATACACATTAAGAGAAAAACTATCATACGTTAATATTTATTTCCTTGGCAAAGTTCACGTCATTACAATGCGCGTCTTAGATAACACATTATGGCTCTAAATATAGTGACTCAACTGCATAAATCTTAAAAAATATTTTAAAGATCAATTTATTTTCATTTTCTATACTAAACATTTTTTTAAAACATTGCATGTGACCTATAGTGATTTATAAATATTTGTATACAATTTGAGATGATAAGGCAGTAAACCAGAAGACTTAATCTACCTTGTAATTGTTCCTATCTCATGCCGGGAAATCTCTGAATAAAGAGTTTCTGTGAGCGTGTGTGTGTATTAGTGTGCGTGTGTATGGGATGTTTAAGCGCGCATGTGGGTGGATGTGTATGGTTAGGTATGCTAGCGTGTGCATGGGTGTTTTTGTGTAAGTGCGTGTGTATTATAGTGTATGTTTCTGTGCGTGTGTATTAGTGAACATTTTGGTGAATGTGGTTGGGTGTCAGCGTGTGTATGTGGGTGGTGTCTGCCTGTCTTTGGGTACGGAAGTTCTTGTATCTCTATGGGTGTGTGTACTCGTAGTAGGACAGTTAGCCACGGCCGAAACCACCAAACATTCGATACAGTTATCTAAATTTGCCCTGCAGTGTCTCGAAACAGAGATCTCTGCTAGTGAGACGAGTACTGACACAGTTACAGGCAAAACCGTTAAAACAAATCAGCTGTATCACAATACTTAGGAGCCATTTAAATTGTCGAAAAGTACTAAACTATATGAGCACATTAAGTATTTTGTATACATAAACTACAATATTATAATACAGCCCTACATTTAAGTTTATAGATACGGTTTTATGGCACACAAAAAACAACGCCATTTGTTAGATTTCCTGATTACTACTATTATGTTATATGTACAATATGATTTTTTTTAAGTGAGAACTTCATTGGGTGCGGTTTACCTTTTTTTTAGTTTTGAAAGCTGATTCGTCACGCCAAGATGTGCAACGCTGGAACTATTACAGATAATGCTTTATATACAAGGTGTTAAGAGACCGCCCCCGAAAATGAAGAAAAACGAGAATACTAATGACACTTGATGATGGGCAGAAAGAAATCTATCCTGATCAAATTTTTTTGTTTTATTATGCTAATTGTAACAAAAGATTCATTAAAAATACGTTACTATCCTATAAAAAAATCAATAATGAAACAATCAACCGACGCTTAGGTCAATGCGCGCGAAAACGAAGTGCGAAAAATCCGCAGCGCCACGCTCTTGAATAAAACATTTTAAAAATATGATTGGTCTCTCTAATGACACCTTTGATGACGGGACGGAATAAAATGGATCCTGATTAAAATATCGTATTTTTAAAACGTTTTATTAGCATTATTTACGCTCCATCTTGTTAGTACGGCTAAATTAAATGATAGTTTCATAAAAATTGCTATACAAAAAAACAACTAGCACTGAATCACTAAATTAAAACAAGTGACGTTCCAGCCCGGGTCAACGACCTTTAGCTGCTAAGGTAATCGACCCAGGCTGAGACGTCAGCAGTTTTTAAATTAGGATCGAGTTTTATCCGTCCCATCATCGAAGGTGTCATTAGTACTATCAGCTCTCTTCGTTTTCGGGAGCAGTTTCGTAACACCTTGTATATATAGATTAATTACTGTCAAGTCGGCACTTGACCACTTCTGCCTCTCCCAAGTTGTGACAGAGGTAACTTACCTCTTACAGTTTTTTTTATAACTAACAGGTTATCGGTTGACTGTGATAACACCTGATGGTAAGTGATGATACAGTCTATCACTTTATGAAAATAGAATACATAATATTTTGTATTATTATTAACCTCGCCTTGATGAAATTTCCCCTATCATGTAGATTACACATCAATTGTTTTATAAATCATAATTAGTTTAACTTTGATGTTAAGGCGATAATAACAAATCAGAACACAACTGATGACACTATTGCTACTGGCCAAATTGTGTCATTTCGTGGAACTTCCTTACAATATTTTTGGTATAATAACAGATGGCACTCTCTTACAATACCTCAGCCAGGCGGCTCCATAGCGACGCCTGCAACGATGATGGTCCCGCCAGCACCGATGTAAAAGCACCAGAATAGTGAGTAAAGCCGGTGCAGCTGGTATAACTTGCTTCGATATAATCCCCGGTAAAGCCAATGATATATGGATCAAAATGTCGCCAGCATAATTCGGATGTCTTACAACGCCCCATAGATTGGAGACTATGAGTTTGTTCCCGTGAAACGTGGGCATTGAATCCAGGTCTACAAATAATATAACTTGTTTTAAAACAGTTTATTTCGTCAACTTCAGCACTTTAACTTATAAAAAGGTTGAAGCCTTCTTTTAAGGGTGGAAGGAATAGGGGGAAACTGCTGTTTAAAAATGTTTAAAAACAATTTGAAAAGTCGTAGAAATTGTTATATTATATTAGAAATTGTTTGAGTGCTCCTACACTGATAAAATAAAATGTTTACAAAAATTTATATCACTTGAAAACATGACATAGGCTCGCAGTTTAATAACAATTTTCTTTAAAAATGTCACTACGATTACCAAACTTGAAAATATTTGTTATTGTTGATCACAAGATCAAACTTTTATTAGAAAATGTTTACTAATGTTTATAAACATTTTTAAACAGCTGAGTGTCGGAACCATAACCCGTAGTAGAAGACTCCGATTTCTTTCTTCCTAGACAATAACAAAAACTATTAACAAAGACAATAAAGAAACATCTTCCTAGACAATAACAAAAACTATTAACAAAGACAATAAAGAAACATAACAAGGAAAAGAAAAATTGTATGTACTATGTCGTGTAAGGGTGAAGATCGTAATAAATTATATATTAAAAGCTACACTTCAAAACATTTTCTGACTAGAAGTAATCAGAGTTGATATAAAGCAATTCACCAGTTCAATATGTATTAGAAATATAAGTAATCTCCCAGATAATAAATAAAAATATGATAAGACTCTTGTAGCAAGGCATTTTTGTAAATTAGTGACTTCTAATTCAGGGTCTTTGGTATTAGTGAGACGACATTGGCGTTTAATGATATAAATACCTTAACATACTTAACACTGATGTTGTAATGATGTAACATCGATATCATCATCATTTTTTTCTAACTTTAAACACCGAGGAAATGTCGTAAGTAAATAACTGTATAACATTTGTTGTGCAGGAGAAACTAATTCTTGGCATAAGAATTAAATTACTAACGAGAATATTTACAGTTCTTGTTGTTAGTTGATACATAGCAACTTATTATATCGGTGACCGGAATTTAATTACGATATGTGTGTCTGATATAGCGTTGGTCAAAGTCAAAATATCTTTATTCAAGTTTTATTACAGCACTCTTGAATCGTCAAATATAGTTTTATTCCATATATTATCTAAATGAACGACTTTTGATGACATTAAAGAACGACTTGCAATCTAAAGTTACGAGGGTTCCTTCGCGCCCTGATCTGAGAGGAGCCATAACAAACTCAGACGGCAACGTGAATTTAATACATTTTGTTTTTTTTCCGTTGAGTAATAAAATATTCGCTTCAAATCTTTATACTACTTTATTGAAAGAGTTGTATACTTATTCGAAATGTGTTTTTTGTCGTTTAAATTTGAATATTAGAGTGTCATCAGCAAACAATACTCTCATGACAGTCCTTAATAAAATAAGGAAGGTCTCTAATTTAAATGAGGAACAGAAATGGTCCTAATATGGAACCCTATGGGACACTCACTTTCTGTTCCTGGTAGCATAACAACAATTTCCCTAGTTTCGTTCTGAAATGCAGAGTTAGTTTTAAATATCACACAATGCGCCCCACGCTTTTGGAACAGTGACATTAAATATTCTCGTCATTAATTTAACTCTTACGCTCTGATTTTTTTGAACATATTATTTTTTGGAGTATTATATTGTCATGCATCGTTGATAAGTGTGCAAACACTGAACAAAAAAGAGCAATTCAAAGTGGCTCAAAATCACTTTCAAATGTACTGTTACATACATACAGGTTCATCTAATTAAGCGTGTTATAAAATGGTGTATGTATATCAACTACTATAGCACAAAACTACAAACATCTTTCTGAAAAATTATAAATATAAACCCGCTTTTATTCTCATTTATATGCATAGTATAGCAATATTTTGTTTGACCTTACTATTGCAGTCTTATCACAATATTGCAATGTTATATACAACTGTATATTTATGTTGAAACCAGTTGAGGTCACTAAGTGTTGATGCTCTAATTGTTAATGTGAATGTAATAACTTATTAGCACCTTAAAAAGAAATAAAGAACAAAAATATGTATTTTGCAAATAAAATTAGATTATGTATTAAATACTACCAATAGCCTGTCTTACTGGGTTTATAATATGTAACACCACTTTCGATTGATAATTTCAAAAACTCACAACACACATTTCTCCATATTCTAAATGTACTGCTAAGTATGCAAGCATGTTCAAGGGGAACAGATAACTTATATAGATATTTATACATTTACTATTAATTATCATCTAACAAGGAAAAACAACACAGGAAAATAATGTTAGATTTTTGCTACTTACACATAAGATGAGGCTGCAAAGGATTTTTCCTGAATTCATACTTAATATTGTTACTGATAAGCATTAAAAGAAAGCCCAACAAAAAGAGAATAGAAGCAACAATCAGAGTGTTGTATGTCATCTGTAAATCTGTATCTTTCACATACTTTGAAATAGTTGTAAAATAAAATGGATAAAGGCAACTCGAAACAAACTGCAGGTATCCCAATCCTTCAGAGTGCCAATAAAATGTATGTATGATTTTTCTCTCTTTCATTATGAAATATAATATGTAAATTAATTGCATGCCAGAGTACACCAGTATTGTTGGCTTCAAGTGTACTTTATATAACACAGCCTTAAGCTCTTCAAATGTGTAATTATTTATTTCTTTATTTTCAAGGTAAAAACTGTGTTTGAAGATGAAAATAGAGAGAATTAGCTGAAAGAGTTCAAAATGTTATTAACTTAAGCCAAAGCATTTATAACATGTTCCCTACAAGACATTTGACGTAAATTTTGTAAAATGAATGATCACATTTTAATACTTTTGAATACTAAATAAACATGAAATGGTTTAAGGTAATGCACCTGGCCAATAAATTAAAGTTGGTAATTACATCCTAGCAGCAAACTGCAGCCAAACAAATAATTTGAAAATAAAAAGTGTTAAAGGTGAATAATCTCTTAACAAAAAGATTGAAGATTTTTGATTGTATAATCCTACCACCAGGTGAGATTTGACTCAAGTGTTAACATGTTAGTATTAATAAAAAAAATATATATTGTTACTTTAATAATAAAGGAGAGGGTCTTCAGTTTATGGTGCAAGAGTATTAGGATGCTCGATATTAATTATATTTAATATTTCAAAAATAGGTATACCACAAGATTTGAACAACCACTTATACCCAATATATACAAAGTTACATGTTAATATCAATAATATTAAACTAACTTTAATTGTTATGTTATTCACAAATTAACAAAAAACACTATCTAGTATAATTAAACCTTGTGTAAATGCTAAATGACTTGTTTAGTTCAAACCTTATTTAATATTTATCTATAAAGCGATTTACTTGGAAAAAAATGGTTTTAGAAATACTTACAGTGGTACTATTTGATACTCTTGATAACAATAACTTCATATTTATTTTCATAAAAATTGCTTGAATATTGCGTCCAATGAAAAAATCGTATATTCTATAACCAGAGGACCCATATGGATTCAGATCATTCTTATCAGTTTTAAAGCTTATCCAATAAGCTATTGCAGCCAAAAGAACAGCTACCATATAAGAAGCAGTAGCCATTTGTACAAAGGAATTAAGTAACATCTCAATCTTTAACATACCATAGTAGTCAGAAATCAAAACTATATTTAATGTACAGAAACATGCAAAGATTGCATTAAAGTAATATTTTCTATCCTGATTATCTATATGTTTAGTACCAAGAACAGGCATTGACAGAAAAATAGCTTGTAAAATGAAATTGCTGATAATTAACATGATCAACTTCATGTTGAGCCAAATTGATATAGTCTTATATAATGACAGTTCTTTAAGTGATATGTATGAACAAGTTCTTGAACATGTTAGCAGTATGTAAAAAACAGTTAGTGGTATTAACACATATAGTGGTACCACCCCCACTCTACCACAAAATTCAAATCTATCGCTCAAATTAGACAATAAAGAACTTGGCAAGGGTGTGGCAAGAGTTCTAGATACAGATTGAGATTTGGACTTGGACTCCTTTACCATCAATTCATCAAAATCTTCTTCATCAGAGTATGCCTCAAGAGACTTACTGATTGACTTGCTCACAGACTTACTGAGGGATTTAGTAATACTTCGTCTTATATCTGGTACATTATCAACTGTGTCCTTCAACCTGCTAGACCTACGTGGGACTTCAAGAGTCATCCTATTTCGTAGACTATATATATCACTAAAGGATTGCACAGTTTCCAATTCATTAATTCCATTAATTTCTTGAATTAATGATCTTGTGTCCGATTCTTTTATATCCGTTTTAGGTATAGTTGAAGATAAATCAGAAACAGAATATTCAATGCGTCGCGACCGAGTGTTTCGTAGATCCATTTTAGTTGATACATCCTCAAGTCTAACTTCAACTTCTTTTTTAATAGCAGCTCGTTTTGATGGTGACCGAGGTATTAGCGCTGCTTCCTTAATTTCTTTATTTTCCTTAACGGATCTAGAAGGGGACTTTCGCGCAGGATATTTTGGCGTAAGCTTTCTGTTTGGCGATTTGCGGGAGGGCGATTTCTGAAAAGAACGAGTTGGAGACTTCTTTCGATTTCTGGCGGGAGAACGCGTTGGAGATACTCCTTTGCGAGACCGCGGAGGACTCGCTTCAGATATACTCTGCCGTATCCGACCGCTTCTTGTAGCCATCATGTTATAATTTAAACGCAACCAGTTCTGCAAGTTTTAAAATTAATAGCTAAAATTATCTCATCACCACACGCAAAGATTCACTAACAAATAAATAGTCCATTGGATCACGTAATTTTCGTAAAAATATAGGAGATCTTTTTCAAGTTAATTACAACAACGCACGATAAAAAGAACAGACGATTTTACATAATTTTTTGAAAATTCAAACAACAATCACGCGTCAAGCAAAAGACAGCGACGCTCGAACGAATATATTTGAAAAAAAAAAAAAGGTTTATGATTGGAGAATTGTCGACGGTATCTATTAACGGACACGGAAAGGGAAAATTTTTATCCTTATTTAATTTACTACATCGTGTATGTTGACATCTCTGTCCAGCCTTACTTTTTATTATATTGGCAGCTCTGTCTCCTGCTCTAAATTGTGTGGCGCAGCTTCCAATTTTATGGAAAAATATATTGTTATGCCAATAATTTAATTAATTACGCACAAAGACAAATAACATATTAATTAAAATATTCAACACCCCTTATAGAATGATTAATCTACGCATATTTGACTTTTACTATGCAATACATTGACTTTTCCTAATGCCATCAATTTAAAAGCACGCAGTATCGATATTTTATAAGAATAATCGATATGTATCAAAATTATTTTTTATCCTCACTCACTTTGATTTTTCATATTTGTAATAAAACTGTATAAAGTAAAATATAAAATAAATACAAAATATGTTGTATTTATTTTATATTCTAATAACAAACATCTGACATTTAATGATAAATATTACTTAGGAATAATCTTTTCATATTTAATGAACTTTTAAACTCTCCCTGACCTTCCACAAATAATTCAAAACCAAAATTAGCCAAATTTAGCTGTTCTCGAGTTTTAGAGCGACTAACGAACTGCATTTGATATTTATATACATGTGCATAGGAACAAAGGTGTCATCTCGAAGTAAATGCTTTAAGTAAATAAATACACTTTTAAATAGGCTGTCATTTAATATATTTCACATTAAATTATTTATAACCCAACAATATTAAAATATACATTTATTTTTCTCACTAGTATAATTCCTTAATAATATAGATCCCATTAACATTGTGATTATAAGCGGAAATGCAAAACCATTCTTCACCAGTATTTTTCAAGAGACTTCACCAGATCCAATGGATCAGTATTAGGGCCATGACGTTCAACAGGGATCCCATTTTTATCAATAATGAACTTTGTGAAATTCCATTTAATAAAGCTTCCTAATGTACCACCTTGCTTATGCTGCAAACAAATATATTTTTAATTTTAAAAAGATTACAATTACATATACAAAATACATGTCTTTTTAATGAGAATAAAGACACAAAGAAATAAAGATATTGGAAATTCTAATACTCTTGACTTTTCACTTATCTAAACTCAAGAACAATATGCGGATATTAGAAATTATTTATACAAATAAAATAAAATTGTTTTTACATTAAATTCAGAATGAGTTTTCACATGATAGCATACATAAAGTGTTATATGAAATACCTTTTAATATGAAATTAATATGGGAATAAGAAATTGACCAGGTTTGTAATATAAATAATTTAGATTATCTGAATCAAATTTTATAAGCAATTACATGCAATTGACTAATTTTAATATTGAGCACTGCAAAAAAAATTCTTAAGTGTAAGTACCTTTAAAAACTTCCACAAAGGATGAGCAGAGTCGCCATTAACATCAATCTTCTCAAACATATCAAATTTAACTTTGCGATCACTTACAAAGCATACAATATCTTCAGAGTTCCCAGGTTCTTGACCAGCGAATTGGTTACAGGGAAAGGCTAAGATACGCAGGCCTATAAATTTAATTATTATTAGTCTATTAAAATAATGACTCATTCCAATTTAATCCTTTAGTTGCTCTATTAAATATGATTAACTGACTTTATCAACAAAATCATTATCTTGTGCTAACTGATAATAGTTTTGATAGTAAATTAAATACCTTTGATTTTAATCATAGTAAAAATTTAATATTGTGTTATCATACAACAATAACAAAAGTTTTGGATTTATTCTAGAAATTTATTTAAAACTATTTCTTACTTCAGCTTACCAATAACTACACTGAGTAGGAAGATAAAAATTCAAATTATATAAAGTGACTCTAGAATAAATTTCCATATAACATTTTTTTTTTTTTGTTCGGAGTGTATATAGCTGTTAGCCCTACTGGCTTTTACAGCGTAACCGGAAGATGGATATAACATTTACATGTTATATTAGCTAATGTCTGGTATACTTTCTATGCCATAAAAAATTAAACAAAGTTGGACATTACCTACTGCATTCCAACTGTACTATACATTTTAACCTTACATAAAGGCAAAGTGTAAATTAACAAAGTATTATTTTACAATTCGATGAACAGGAACATAACTAATCTCATATACATTAATTATTGATTCCTTCTTTTAGTTTACACACTCCCTATAAATTACATGTATTGGTCTAGACTGTAATAATGAGCCTTATAATCTATGAATGAAGAATCTGTACTTCTTGCACTGCCTAAATTGTTTGAATAGTTAAAAGTAATAGTGTTATTACCTTTACTTTCTGCATACTGGTCATACAATTCATTCAATTGCTTATAATTATTCGCCGTCAAACCGCATTGTGAAGCAACATTTACTATGATACAGACATGACCTTTGTAAATGTCTAGTTTAACATCTTCGCCTTTCAGGTTTTTTACAGTGAATTCGTGAACGCTAGACACATTTTTGTAGTCAGGGTTGTTATCAGCCATTTTACTGTAATACGAATAAAATAATTTCATAATTTAATATATAAAAAGCACAATGACTTGCATTTGTGATAAATCGATAATACCAAATTGATGCAAACATTTCAGTATACAAGTTCAATTGTAAATAAACAAATATATGACAACTGCCAATAGAGTTCGCCGGCCAGTTATGTAATTTAAAGTATATGAAACATTAAATTAAAAATAAACTTACAGCGTATGTAGCTGCGCCCGAGATAAACACAATAGATTGCCAAAGGTAGGCACGACAACCCTTGATAACACTTTAAATCCAATTGTCATATTATATTTATTCTCAAAAAAATTCAACCTGAACTACAGTGTGACCAACGTATTTAAAAAAAATACCTGGCAAAATTACTGGAATATATATAGCCATAGATTCATTATAAATTTAATATATAGACAGAGATCTACTATTCTAAAGAGACAAAAAGTGTTTACGCATATATCAGAGGGAAATGTATTAAAAATCTCGTGGATCAATTGTCTAGTTGTTTAGAAATGCATGGTTATTGTACTGCACCAGAGTCTAATGTTCTACCTACTTACGGTAGATAGAAAAACACATATAATGATAGTTTTCATGTTACGGTACCTTATTTTTTATGCTTTATTTACTATCTTCGAAACGTCGTAATTTTTAACTTGATATATTTTTTGGAAAAATTAATTGTAATTAATCAATAAGATTTGAGATTTATCAATTGAGAATCTGTGTTAAATACATACTAAAATATATCGACATAATAAATCTACAATTGTATTACACAATATTTTGCTCTAAATAGACCAGGACCAAAGAAAACAATACAGAATAATATGAGAAAGAGAACACATACATACATAGCATCACGCATCATTCCCATAGGGGTAGGCATAGACCACGTCCTTCCACTTGCCACGATCCTTGCATATCTCCTTCACTTCTTTCATTCTCATTAAACCTTTCATACAAGTTCGTCAGTTTAGAGTACTCTTGACCTGACCCTTATTTAAAATGTCTTGGATTTGATCCATGAACGTTCGCCTTGGCCTTCCCCTTCCAAATTTCGTATTCACTCTTGACTCATAAATCCTTTTTGTCAGTCTCCTTTCATTTATTCTCTCTACTTGCCCAAATCATTCTAAGCATACCTTTCTCGATTTTAGGCGCTACGTCTTGTTTTATACCACAACGTTCTCATATCACACACACAGAAAGAGAAAACTATTAAATTTATAGGTTATTCATAATTCAATATATTTGTCTCCTTTTATGTATAATATTTTGATTCCTACCAAAATTTGCATTAAAGCTGATAAAATTATTTTGAGTATAGTATTTTGTCTAATTATATTTAAATTGAGGACGAGGCGGTATTATTTAAAACGTTTGCCTTTACCATTAGTGACTAATAATTAAATGACAACTTGTCAAAAATTTACTGAATTGTCAATTTCAACGAAATTTCATAAAACTTATCGCAATTCAGTAATATTCTGTTACTCTGCTATATCATTTTACGATATATTCTTTGTCTAACGAAATGGCTCTCCTACTTGCAAATATTTGTAAATGTATGTGCTTGAGAAGTCGCACAGGCCTCAATGCTGTACAAACTGCGTCGTACCATGCAAATGTGAGTTTGTTATTAATTTGCAATGTCAAGGTTTATCGATTTTTGCAGTATTGCGTGATTGATAAAACAATTTATCTTCATATTTATCACCAGGTCATCGACCACTATGAGAATCCTCGTAATGTTGGTTCGCTAGATAAAAAGGATAAGAGTGTTGGTACCGGCTTAGTCGGAGCTCCTGCTTGTGGCGATGTAATGAAATTGCAGATCAAGGTCGACGAGAACGGAAAAATTATTGATGCCAAATTCAAGACTTTCGGTTGCGGTTCTGCAATTGCTTCGAGTTCACTTGCAACTGAATGGGTTAAAGGCAAGACAGTGGATGAAGCTCTGAAACTTAAAAATACTGATATAGCGAAGGAATTGTCTTTACCACCAGTCAAGCTACACTGCTCTAGTATGTAAAAAAATATTTTTTATTTATTACCAGGAATAGACTTAATTATTTTTTGAAATGCATGACCTAATTTAAAGTTATTTTTTTTACTACAGTCTAAACTTGCTTATTATGTCAATTTTTTATTAGTCTGCTTGTTGATGCTCCCGATCATAAGGTCCCATCTTCAAGTCCCTAGTTGGAACATCTCAAAATTAATATTGGGTAATCTGTTAAGACATTCTCTATATCAGCCTGAAATTAAGAAGTTGCTGGTGTACTACAGCTACTCCTGTATCAAACTATGAGAGAAATGAAAATAAGAATTCACTTGTGTCTGAGTATACATTATATCTCCTACACAAGTGGTGAATCTCTTTATTTTTGGACATTTGAAGCCCAGACATTGTCTAGTAAAACATTTGCATTCCAGTAAACAGTGAAGAAGCTATTAGAAGTAAATTTACAAATTTAACATACTTTCATCTTACAGTGTATCATTTCTTATCATCAAGTGAGAATATGTTTAAGTTATAAATTTTCAGCAATAAAAAAAGTTCCACCATGTCTGAAATTATGTTCCAAGATTATTAATATGTCATATTATGTTAACAGTGCTAGCAGAAGATGCCATTAAAGCAGCACTGTCTGACTACAGGATTAAACAGCAGGAAGACAAGAAATAAATTTAAAGTTGTGGATAGATAAAATAATGGAACAGATCTGTGATGGAAAAATATATGGGGTTTTGAATGATTAGTCATAGACTAGCTGCAACACTTTAGACATTATTGTATTCTTAAATGGAAAATTTTTAAAATCTCAATTATTATCTCGTATAATTAATTAGTGCATCTATAATTTTGATTTTGTTGCTGATGGTTAATAAAATTGAGTCCTGTTAGGTACATAGAAATCCCCTTAGCAAAAATATCTTTTGTTGTGTTAGATAACTATTAAATGATGTAAAAAATAATGTGTTTTATTTTTTAACTCTGCAAGAGATTATAAACAAATAATAAAAATGATATGTGATTTTAACTTCTATGTAAGAAATTGGGTTCTGGTGGTATATTTTATATTAAAAACACTAATTCTGTGATAAACACTGTTGCTATGAATATTTTCAGAGGGCAAAAACATTACAAACTATATATCAGGTTTTGTGTCACTTACTGATAAATGAGAAAAATCATATTGTATATAAAAATATATTTTTTTATATCATGTTTACAATATTTAATCAGCGAGAAAGTAATTGAATTACAGAAGAGTACAGAACATGCAAACCAGAGGGTCTTATCTAATCTTAACTAAAAATAAAATGGAGTTCTGATTAGTAATGATAAGAAAATTTCACTTATGCTATGAAAGCACAGATATGACTAGTAGTTTGTTATTTTTTAAGCCATTTCTTGAATGTCTTGATATCCCATAAAAAGAAACCTTTTATGTAAGTTTTCAATAGATGGTGCTGTACAATTTTTCACATAATTTAATTAAAAAAATGCATTTCAACATGTGTGGATGAATATAAAACTATTTTACTAATGATTGAACAAGATACATACATATATAAGGAGAATAAGGTAAATAGGAATTGAAAAATATTTTACAATTGAGTATTAATGAATTAACTGTTGACTGTTGATCAACTGAAGAATAGTAGTTACAATAAAAAAAATAAAGGGTACCTTATGCAGGTATACAATGGAAATATATAATACAATTAAAGAATCAATAAATATTGTTAAAAATAATAATTAACTATATCTAATGACCAATTTCACCAACCTTCCCTGAAAAGTAAAATAGTTGGGGGACCCATTGAATCTATGACATTAACTGGTACTTAAATATACATAAATAATATATACAGTTCAGGGGAGGTTAGTGAAATCAGGGATTAGTCATGATTTTTTCGTTTATTAACATCCATATAGAAGCTACACATATGTATACCATAAAATGTACATAGAATGTATTTGTGAAATTTTATGGCTGGTTACAGATATTTAGATGGGTTGTATGCACGTTGAGTTGTTATTAAAACTAAACAACGAACTTTTTAACAGGAACAAAGGGTCGAGTATAAAATCCTTTTGTAAGACAGTTTATAGCTACTAAAACATTATGAGTTGGTTGTCTATAAACTCTGTTTACAGACGATTTTACGTGATAACGTCATAAGAAAACCTTGATGTAATAAACTATAGAATTAGGTCGAACGCGCCTCTCTATCGCTTGTTCTGTGCTCTCGCTCACATGCTCGGCTCAGGCGGAACGTGACAATGTGTCATGCTTTTTTCTGCATGCAGCCGGCTTTCATTAGTTTTACAAGACGTTATCACGTCAAAAAGTTTTTATATGTATTTATAATTAGCTTACAACACATATATAACATGTAGCAATCTGTAATACAAATGTTGCTTGATAGAAATTGCTGGGTAGTGTTAAGGCCACCTTTTTGTACTGTTATTTACATTTTTTATTACTAGCGTGATGTAAAATAAAAGCATTATATTATCTATCATCATCATCATCCTTTCCTTTCTCTATAGTCTATGACAACATAATGTCATAATGTTGAAACTCTGTACAATGTGTATATTTAAAGGGATAGATAATAAAAAAATCCAATTCAACATTTTATTAGGTACAAACATTACAAGTGTAAACTTAATACTATTGTGAAACTCTAAGGTAATGTAACTATGCCTAGTTTTTGTAGTGCAAGTTGTGCAGCATCTAGCTTTGCCTGTTTCTTGTTTGCACTTGCAACAGCAGGTTGGTATTCTACACCAGCTACTCTTACCTGAAAGATATTACAAATTTTACACCATTTCAATCATTACGTATAAAACGAAGTTACTTCCGATGTCTTTTACCTCATATCTTTCAAACTAATCAACGGATTTTACATTTAATACTGGTTTCAGTAATAGATAGAGTGAATCAAGAGGAAGATTTATACGTATATATTAGTCGAGAAATTTAAAGATTTGCAATTTTATGAGGTAGCAAAAATGTTTGCGCATCTACATCGCAAACCCTGACTAAACCTTAAATAGATTATAAATCAATGTGCTACGGAACTATATATTTTGAATAGATCCATAAAAAAAGTCCGCTATGGTACTTATTTATCTTTGAAGGATAACCCACAGTAACCAATTTTATCGTTTACATAATGCAAAAAAAAAAATTAGATATTTACCAAACTCGGTTACCAAATTTACCAAACTTAATACAATACGGTATTATTCCTTATCCAATTAAATACATTACATCCATTGTATATTCCATGTAGGTCAAAACTATCCTTTACAGTATTTCGTTAAAATGGATTTTTTTAGAAGATATTGGAGATTTTGAAAAACGGTGGCACGGCGGCATGTGGCACAGTTACATAAGCATAGAATAGATGTCGCCATACTGTACGACCCACATTTAATCTAAACTAGGTTTTGTATGTTTGTAATATTTTCAAACAAAAATAATTGGATAGATTTAAAAAAAATCCTTTTTAGAAAGCTGCATATTCACTGAGCGAGTTATCCTTTACTAAAAATAGGGATCCCTAAGAAAATTGCATTATCATAGAACGTAACAATATCTACAAAAAAGACCGTGATACCATATGTCCAACTAATGTAAGTACTTTTGTACTTTTTAAAAGTGCCGACAATAATCAAACCTTTTATTCTTACGTCTGTATTAAACCTTATCCTATTAAATGATATTTTACTAATGACCGTGTCAATACTTATAAAATCCTTTTTAAATTGTTAGAATCTAAGTCAATCTAAACAAAATATGGTATATTGTACAATACTCGTATATTGTAGTAGTATAGTGATGGCCCTATTAATTTTGTTTGCAGTATAACAGTTTATTCACATGTCTTTCCACTACCACGAAATCGGTATCTATGTAGTGAAACCCCGGGGCATTGCTAATATTTAATACACAGATGTGAGTAATGTAACGCTAGTTCGAGTAAACTTACTATTATACATTTTGTCGTCACTTATCATTAGGCGATATAGCAGTGGAATGCTAAATTTTATGCAATAAAAAATAAGCGTTTCATATATATAATCGAATTGTGAATATCCCCTCATATACTTAGTAATAATATTCTACATTCAATGTTAAATATAAAATCAATATTGGTTATATTTATTCATCTGAACAAACATTTTCTGAAACATGTTAATTTATTTCTATTCACATCTGCAAACATAAAAGTAGTTACTTTTATATTTGTAGATGTGTGATTTAGTTTACCTGTGATTTTGTCTACTAGTACAAAAGTAATAACGAATAACATTCAGTACAGTTATAAAAAAAAATAGTAAATATTGTATTGTATCATTGAAATATCCACAGCTTTCAATGAAACGTTATGAATCCATATGTATTAGAAATTTTAATAAAGAGTTTAAGCAGCTATTAAACGTTTTGATAACTACGCCGCTTTTCATTACTCTGTGTAGTGTTAGGTAGGACATCATTAGAAAATGTGTTTGTAAGATTAGCCTCTTTTTACACTGAGCCAGTACAAAGGTTCAAGAGAGATGCGATGTATTGTAGGAATGTCTCGTTTTAGTTTCAATTTTAGCCAATTGTAGATAAAAAAAAAACTTATCGTACTATTCAAGGTACAAAATTAAATAACGTCATTAAAGTGAAACTTCTTTATGGGCATCACGAAGATGTGCAGCGTTTTTATACTAATTCGTTTGAAGGTTAGGTAGTTCTAATATTTATAACATGGGGTATTTTAATTTGCCACTCGTCATTTAATAATTTAATATACTATTTTTATATAAAATAAAAATATTTCATCAATTTTGGTTTCTAAATTTTAATTTGAAAATAATGGCATTTTTATTTACAATTCGTCATTTGAGATTTCAATAAATTATTTGTATTCATTTTCGACAGTCCTATTTGCTGACGACACTTCGTTTCTGTTTAAAGTAGACAGAAATGTAGATAATTATGACGATGTAAATAGTACCCTGTCACAGGTCTCACGTTGGTTTTCTGTTAATAACTTGATGTTGAACTCGGCAAAGACTAAGTGCGTTGAATTCGCGTTGCCAAATGCAAAAGAAGTCTGTAAAAATATCAAAATAAATAATAGTCCGCTAAATATAGTTAAATCTACAGTCTTCTTAGGAATAACGTTAGACTCAGGGCTTCAGTGGGGTGCCCATATTAAGACTCTGGCAAGCAAACTTAGTTCAGCTGCATTTGCTGTTAGGAAGGTGAGGCAATACACTGATGTTGAAACTGCTAAAATGGTGTATTTCGCTTATTTTCATAGCATTATGTGTTACGGCATACTGTTATGGGGGAAGGCGGCGGACATTGAAACTATCTTCATTTTACAAAAAAGAGCAATACGTGCCATATACCAATTGGGATCTCGCGTTTCATTAAGAGAAAAATTCAAAGAAATATCTATTCTCACAGTACCGTCGCAATATATATTAAATAACATTTTATACATCCGTGATAATATTCATTTATACAGCAAAAGGAGCGAAACACACAATTTTAATACAAGAAATAAACACAAACTTGTAATGCCATATTTTAGAGTGAAAAAGGTTCAGAAGTCATTTGTCGGGTTGTGCATACGCATATTTAATAAGATACCTGAATCACTTCTGGGTTTGCCTCCACATAGTTTTAAGAAAAATTTTAAGAAAATGTCCTATTAAAAAAGGCATATTATAATGTTGAAGATTATTTAAGCGACGACAAAGATGTTTGGACATGATTCCAGTTGCACATGAAAGCTAAACACATACACAACTACAAGAAAAACTAATGTTTAAAGATTGTCGTTGAGTTTCTTGCCGGATTGTTCTCAGCAGAATCAACTTTCCGAACCGGTGGTAGATTTGTTACCAACGGACAGACTATTGACGATTCAAAAGAGCTTTTTGTGCCTACTTCAATAAAGAATATTTTGATTTTGATTTTATATTTTAATGACAATTAAAGTCGCGGAAATCGAAAGTTTTCGATTTGTATAAATATAAACAAGACTTAAAAATTAGTTTGCCAAAGAAATTTCATTTCTGACATGTGTACTTTGTACACAGCCACTTTTATTACTTTAAAATTTGCATGTTAACGTTATTGTAATGTTTCAATCATAGGAGCAACTTTTTTGAAGCAGTTCTTAATTTAATTAAAATGTAATCTTTAATCTTCTCAGAATCTACAATTTTTACTTTTAAGTTCATAAAAAATGACTTATTTAATTATATATATTTACTTAATTATTTATTTATTACAATAAAATATATGATCCGACATCCTGAGCAAAAACTATACCTAAAATTAGAAAAAAAACTGTGTGGTCCAAGGTCAAATTTTCATCTGCAATATGGCCCGACTATCAACATTTTTTGCCCACCCCTGCTCTACAGTTTAGTTCACTAAGGCAGAATACCAGGACATAAAATTTGAAGTAGTACATAATGATATTTGTAGGCAATTTTATATTTTTTTATCTCTTTATTGTACACAAAATGTTGTACAATAGGTGGCAACAAAGGCAGGCAACCTTTGGGCGAACAGAAATTTTAATTGCTTTATATGATAAGTTGTATACAATAAATACTTCACAAATAAATATAAAATATACAAACACACATACATAACCACATAAAGACATACATAGGTTTTTAGTTTTGTATGGGGCAAATGTAAGACTATGTATGTTATACTCACATCTACTCTGTACAATAATGATGCCATTTTATATAAAAAAAAGGTTACTGGTGAAAAATAAAATTGCCATTCAATTACCTATTAAACAGTAACAAGAAAAGTTGTTTATCTTTCTTTTTTTACTGAAGTGAAAACATATTTAGGCGACTTCTTCGTTGTAATGCTTATTTTGCAGGTATTGAATGACATTGAGCGGCTATGTTATGTTAAAAAATTTTCTGTGACATTCTGACCTCTATAGAAACTACGTGTGTATTTAAAGAGTCCAGAAAAATATCAAATCAAACGTATTCAAAAAATTTTCTTATAATTATTATTAAATATTAGCAAAAAAAGAGAAAGAATATCTGAATTATACATTTACACAAATATAAAAAATGCAAGTATACAAGCATGAGTGTACGTGTGCATGTGTGGGTACGTGTGTGCATGTTTCGATTTGAATTTATGGATGTGGATTTGAATGTATTTATGTCAATTAACTATATACCTTAAATAGGAAATTTTTCTTATGGTCTGGGCCGCACTCCATGCACAGGCTATACTCCGGCGGTCCCAGCTTATGTTTTGAACAATATTCCCCTAGCAGCGATACCGGATGCTTTCCTCCTGCGACGAGAGGCGCGGGACCGCGACGACCTACCCTTTGAGTTTTTATCTACAAACAAACAAAAATACGATGACATTACACTTATCCTATTAAAAATAGACCTGTTTTGAATGGATACTGGCACAATTGAAAAAAGCCACGAGCGAATTAATAAGGGTACGTGCCCTTCACGCAGAATTACTGCATAATTTAATTTAAAACACTTTTAAAAGCATAAATATTATACAGAAGAAGAAATATGTGTACTGAGATACGATGGATCTGACATAGTCTAAAAAAGAATGTCGAAGACCTTATAATAAACAATTAAAAATAAATTCAAAAAAGCTGATAAAACTTTTAAAACGAAATGTTTAAATGACGTAATGTTACAAGAAAATATAAGACTACTCTGTATTGTTTAGAATGCTATAGTGGCATTATTCAAGACAAGCAAATTTTACAGAATAACCGTTTGAAAGTTAAACAAAATCTTTAAATGAACCAATAATAGTGTCACAGCTTTATTTGTACCAAATTGGAATATGAATTTTGATACAAGATAATTGATTTAATTTGTGTGATTATTCATCCAAAACAGAGAAATAACAAAGTACATAATCGTCACAAATTACAAAATTTCACAATTTTGGTTTCATTTTAACAATTTCTTTTAAAGGTCTTTATTGCATGAATGATTAAGTTAAATTTATTTATTTTAAAATTGTTTTCAATATTTTCTAATTAACTAGCTGTCAACGTATAATTTTCTAATCCGTTCCGTTCCTGGGGAAATCTGTTATTCAAATTCTCCTGAACACACAAAAAACCATCAAAATTGGTTCAGCAGTTTAGGTGTTATAAGCAAAAGTAACTTTTCTGTGTGGTACGTCATCACGCCTAAGCTTTTGAACCAATTTTTATGAATATGTGACGAATAAAGAAGCTAAAATAATAATAATGGCAAAGGTCCCAGGTAACCGGTTAAATTTTGAAGATGTTTATTTACCAAACCAATGATTAAACAAGATGATATTATTAATCGAATTTCTTTGAATTTTAGCTGAATAAATCTTCTCGAAAATTGTTATACAAAAGTTGAAATATGGGGAAATCAGTTATTCAAAACCATCGATCTGAACACACAACTTTAAATTAAAATCTGTCCAGCTGTTAGGGAGGAGTTCAGACTTTAAAATAAATTTATATGTTAATCTTATACTAAAATTAAAAACTAAAGTAAGGTCAATACTAATTAGATTGTTACATACTTACGCCTTTTCCGTGCCTCGTACTGACCTCTTCTTTGGACGTCAGACCTCTAGTATCCAACTTGACCTCTAACAACAGAGGTTGAAGGGTTCCAGTTCCTTCTTTACCCAAACCCTGCCCAGGTGTCCAACCCATCTTCTGTAGCAGATGCATTCCCATACCACCTTCAACCGGAGCCGCGCGAACCAATTGGTCCTAACACAAAACCCGCGATTAAAATATAGCCCACCCAAAAAAATTAAACATTGACACAAGAATAAATCTCATTAGTTTTTAAAAAAGCTCCCTCCAATTTTGCAAAGGTACATTGACAATTTAAAACAATTTTCTGGTAAATCGGCTAACAAATTGTCCGTTTCGTATTTCTTCCCTGTGTGAATTCCTTACCTGATATTGGGGTACATAATATGCACCTATCGTTCGGCGATGGTTCATCAATCGCAGCACGCGACACCTTATCTTTTACAAGCTGCAACAAATATTCAAGAATTCCCCATTTAAGCCCAGTATTTCTTAAAGCCATTCACCGATTGCGTTTACGGCTTAAAGAATCACTAGGCTACAGTTCTAGTATTTGACAGCATTCTCTTGTATAATTCCACAAATAAAAAGTGGGAAACATAAAAAGAAAACATTCCCGGATAATGTTAAATAACGAAATGATCTATTAGACTCCGTTGAATTTATATTCTGAACCATAAGTGTAATCCACAAACTATTTTATTAAGAATTGAAAACTTGAACAAGAGAGATATAGGGACAGTGAGAGTAGGAATTAAAAAAGTTAAATCTTATATATATTTTGACCAAAATTTTATTTTAATTTATAATCCAATTAAAGTCAGAGAGTCAGGACACTTATGGAAAATAAAGATTACTTATAAATTTTCCTTAAAATCTTTTGATATTGTGTTAAATTCAAACTAAAATATTATTTTAAATAAAGGGGAAAACTGAATATTTGTATGCCATAATGTAAACAGTCCGCTTTTAAAAGGTGAAAAGTATATATAATTAACTAAAACAATTTAGTTAGTTTAGGTTAAAATATTTCAATATAATGAATTATCTATTTAGATTGAATTAAAATTTGATTCGTAAGATCTTTTAGATTGGCACATCCACTCATTGTTACGTGGGATTGCTTCATTACATCATTTAAATAGGGGATAAGAAATATATATAAATATCAGACGAGTGGGCATTTATTTCAAGTTGTACAATAAAGACATTATATGAAATAAAATCTTTATTGGTTTAAAGTCTGTCTATTTTGTTTTTAAGCATGTAGTATAATTGTAAGTTTCCCAAATTAAATTTATAACATTTTTTTCATATCATACCAACAGTATCAAACATAGAATGTAATATTTTATTTAAATGAGTACTTATTTGATACAGTTATTGGTTTTGGGTGAAGTATTTTAATGTGGAATTTTGGTATTGATATTAAATATCAGTAGATGTGTTAGAATTTCTCAATATTGTTCCATTTTATATATAATTTTTATTCCATGTCTTTCATAACTCCTTAAAAAAATTAACTTAACCAGGATTCGATCGCACGTTTTATAATTTTAAAACATTTTCACCTTTTAATAAGCGAACTATAGTGATAATTATATGCCATAATTGCAAAATGGCATGAAAATTATCACTTGGCTTGTTTGCGTTTTATATTTAGTGTAACGAGCGAACTAAGATAGTTCTGCCGTTACACGTTCATTACACACGAGGTTATCACAACAAGGCTTGATCATTACTAATATTTTTTGTTTTTATTTTGTTATTGATAAACACAGTTATGTTAATTTTTGACTGTCATACAAAAAGATTAACTTTTTAGTTAGCCAAACGACTTTGCTGATGTCAATGTTGTAATAACCGTGTTATTTTTTTATTGTCAGTCAGAAAAGATAATACAAAGTGTATTATAAGTTCTGACCAAATCCGCCGGACCATTGACCGCGATACCGAAGGTAACGCGAATCCCGATCCTGGCTTCGAGCTGAAAGAAAAGTTACGTAGAGTATAGCAGTATTAAACAAAACCAGGTAATTGTCATAAAAAAATACAGCAATACATGTTTACGTATTGTTTTCTTAGATTTCACGATTGTCACTTATTATCTCAAGGAAATATATGAAAGTATTTGTATTTTATTTATAGAGAACTTTGTAACAACATTTTACAAAGTTTTCTACCGTGACGAAATACGAATATGGGATACCATCGGACATGGCTGAAGTGATTTCAATTAAATTTTTGTAATTGTGTATTAGGGTATGTACGACTACTTAATACTACGTACAAGTATAAAGGTTACGAATATAATTTATTGTGTTAGAAAATACGTTATCAACAAATATATTTTGTTAAATATGAAAACCTTTATAGAAGTGACTCGAACATTTAAAATATTGAAATAGAATGATTCACATCGTAAACTAATTTTTATGTTCTTGATAATGAATTATATAAACAATACGTCATATTTCAATGGCGTCTCATTTCCTCGCATTGACACATTTGCTAAAAAAAATTGCACTTGATAAAGGTCAATTATTCTATATATGACTGCATGTCTTACATTAGTGCGACAGTAAATTAAGGAAGTAGTAATTTTGTTTTTTTTTTTCGAGTTGAGATGAAATTTTCAATATATAATTCCAAAAGAACGACCAAACCTGATGAAAATTTCTTTCTTTGATTTTTCTTTACCCTTATTTTGCATTTAGGGCTTTTGACCCTTACGGGCTTTTTTCCATATCCTTTTTTTATTTTACCAAATATGTTTTAACAAATTTAAAAGTAAAATAGGATACAATTACATTCCAGCAAGGCTTATTTACTCAGATTTAATATAGAAAAAAAGACACTTAAAGTTAGATTAGGTAAATGTTTGTGTAACTGCGAGGGAATGAAGACCCTATTATACATTACTTTAACAAAAAAATACAAATTCTATCCTCTGGTTCTGTTTAATACTGATGTTTGCATATATATCGATAAATAACAAAACAATTTTATGAATCTATAAATCAATATAATTCAGTGCCATTATGAAATTTGATATTTTTTACAAAATATGGTGCCAATTTTGATGGGATTCTCTAAACTAAATTTATCTAAAAATATGTTCATTTTATAGGCTCACTGACCGTTAATCAATGTTCAATATAAACTAATATGAATTCAAAAACGTATTCTCTGGTATAAAAATAAACACATTAAAGATAGATTTAGTTTAAAGAATTATACTTATTCTGAATTGTTTACTGTTTAACTGCAAGTCTAAAATCAATATTTTCAGAGCATTGGGATATCTTTAGAAAAAACTAGGAACCTTATCTTTGTAGTTTTTATACCAATAAAGGTCAACTATATTAAGAATATAAAATTAATCTCCCAGCCATCTTGTCGCCATATTTCACTTTTAAGTAATTAATTTATCAAGATTAGTTAAATGGTTTTTGTGTTGTAAATGGATATGTCAATTCGCAGTCACCAACTGAGTTATTAACAGCATGTAAACATTTGAAAACAACAAGTATACAGTATTACGATTTTTAAGTTTAAAAAAAAATTAGGATATTCAAGTAGGCTTGTACAACACTATTGACAATAACATATAGTTACCTTCAATGAATTGTCAATTTAATGCAATTATTGATTCTGAAAAGTGTTGATATTATTACATTATACAAGTGCTTATGTATACACAGCGAACTGCCATAATTATAGGTTTTAGCTTGCTCACAAAAAAATATTTTCTTATTACAGGAGGCTGCCGTTTGTTATATAAAATAAAAAAAAATCCAACATATTCTTTAAAATATTAAAAAAAATCGCTAAATTACAGCTTCATTCATAGTCAGACAATTTAATAATCTGGTCAAACGTTGTTAATAATTGATATAGATGTAAAACCAGTAATTTTTAAAAGTTGACTGACAAAAATTGAAGAACATTGTTTTGTTTCTTTTAAATTGTATTTAATGGTTTAGCTAAAGATATCCCTTAACCTGATTTACCGAAATATAAGCCGCACTTTTTTAAATAGAAAAAATTACTTTAGTTTTAGTGCCTAACGGACTTATCGTTTATGGGGTACATCTTTAGTCCCAAAAATGATGGCGACAATATCGAGATGAGTAATTTTAACAGGAGTGAAAATTAACTACATTTTGCTTGTATCAGTTTTATTAACCTTTCCGGCTCTAAATATGAAAAATTTACGTGTGATCCGAACGGAGGTATTAACAGGCCCCGATTCATTAGTATGTAAATTTGAAACAGTCATCGGCCGTGCTAATCTATGAAAACGAAAAGTGTCGTACAATTGCGTCGCTCTTTTCTTACGGCTGCATCGCGTTTCTTTGTGTGAGTGAAATAAAATGTCACTAGCAGACTCAAGAACACGTTAATAATAGGAATATAGATGTTGTACATTAACTATTTGGTTTTTTTTTATTAAAACCCATATTTAGAAGGTATTTTCTCTTTTAATAATAAAAGTAGAAAACAGAAAAAGGTTTGTTCGTAATATATATATATATATATATATATATATATATATATATATATATATGATTACAAAGACATGAAAAGGTAACTTTTTCAATATTGGATTTAAGATCCCCCTCTTCGGGCCGGCTAAGTTAACAAGAATGTTTATTATATTTGTAAATTTAAGTACCATTAAAATTGATTTTTCTAAAAAAAAAAAACATTATAAAATGTTAAGTGCGTCTTATAGTCCGAAAACGGAGGTGTTTAATGTTTTCGCTATATAATTGAAATACTTCAATATATAGAAGCAATAACCCCACATTAGTGTGAAAAATCGTACCTTTTTGGCCCAAGCCTGCGTACCACTGGCGAGTTCCCTCGGCGTTAGTATCTGAGCGCCGGTAGAACCCGTAAACTGACCCAACGTACTGTCGCTCGCTGACCAACCGAACTGACAAAAACATAAAAAAAAACATTTATTTTTATTGATAATCGAACAGCGTTTTAACAAGTTATTACATAAGATACTCAATATACTTTAAGTAAGGTTCACACAATTTGCTATGTACTACTTGAACTGACTATAGGCCTAATGCGGAAGCTCAGAGTCACTCAGCATGCGACGGAGAGGGCTATGCTCGGGGTTTCTCTACGCGATCGAATCAGAAATGAAGAGATCCGTAGTAGAACCAAAGTCACCGACATAGCTCTATGAATCGCGAACTTGAAGCGGCAATGCGCGGGGGTACATAGTCCGAAGGGCCGATGGACCGGACGGCGCAGTGTAGGAGGACCCCCCACAAGGTGGACCGACAATATAAGGGGGGTCGCCGGTGGCCGCTGTAGCCAGGCGGCGCAAGATCGGGCCTTATGGAGGTCATTACGTGAGACCTATGTCCAGCAGTCGACCATCGGTTGAAGCGACTTGAAATAACAGAGCTTGAATATCTCACCTTTTGCTTTTTATTGTTTCTATATTCTAACTTTTTATTCTCTGCTGTTATTTCAAATATTATATGGCAATTTAAGTAATTCGTAATTGTCCTTATTTTACATTTATTAATTATCCTATGTAATCATTTGTTTAAACGCTGTTGGATGTTCAATAAATAAATAAAATTTGCATTTCCCGTACCCAAGACGGGCGATGCCCTGATTTGATTATTAATAATACATAAAATATAAAACACGAATAAGTAACCAAAGTAATTACTGAAAACCCACTTACTGGTTACCACAGCGTGCAAGATATATACGAACTAAGAAGAACTACAAACTACTACAAACTAAAAACAAGCAATGAAGAAGAAAATGAAAACAACAATAACAACAACTATCTAATATTAGGCAACGAAGCCACGAGGTACTTACACCCATCGTTGTAGTCATTTCATTTTGTTCCTGCTCTTTGCGAATCAAAGACAGCTTTTCCGACACCATTGACACCATATCCTAACAGACATGCATAAAAAACAGATGGTATATACTCTAGTTGCTTCTCAAAAGTTAAAATTCACAAATTTTAGAGAATTCATCTGGATTCATTCAATTGAATTGCAATGTATACCCGTGCATACAATACAATACAATGAAGTCGATTGTAGGACTCCACCAAGTACTTGGCTATAATTACTAAGAGATTTTATTCAGCGTTTTATTAATATCACGTAATAGTAAGCGAAAATATAATTTGAGATGGTGGCGCGCTTATTTGATAAGAGGTGATTTAACTCGTTAATTTTTTTTGCGGTAACTAGTAACGGTTGAAGTATCCCACTGATCCAGGTCTATACAAATTAGAAATAAGAACTTTCTAAATTTGATCTACCGGCAATAGAAACCGTTCCACGTACTAGCGAAGCGAGTACTCACTAATTTCTTCACTAGTAATATTTAACTCACAGTATTCGTAGTATCACCTCCTGGGGGATATGCTTGGGGTCCAGGAGCAGGTAACGCAGGCACTGTCGACAATTCTGAAAGGTTGAAAAAAATATCAATAGAAACTTACACAAATAAAGGCAACTTAAACAAATAGTATATAACGATATAAAATGTAAGAAGCAGCCTATTATAATCCTGTTGGGCTCTGGTAATCTAGGGAAGAAGGTATTTAGACCATTCCAACCCTGCAAATCAATCACGTAGTAACCAGCATAATATTTTTTAGACTAAACTTTAGGATTCCAGCATAACTTTATTCAGTGTACAGTGTGAGGGAAAATTTCAACTTTTAATATATGTCAGCGGGTCAGTTTAAAAAATATTTATATGATATATAACATATTGTCATAATACATTGTCAGTAGGTTCTTGTTATACCGGATATATCAAGTGCGAACTCTGTGCTGGCAATTGATGAGATTCTCGGATCGCGATGTGTTGTACTTGTTGTAAAATAGTCATTAAATATGGTTAAATTGTAAAAGTTACTGTAACATTATCGGGCCTAAGTATTAACACAATACGCGTGATCCGAATGGGGGTACCAAAAGACCCCGGGACATCTGTTTCCAAATATCGAATAGATTCATCGGAACAGATGCATGCCGTCGCGCTTCGAGATGATCGATATTCGTCGATGTTTTGATTTCGATAACTTCGACACATCGATGAGAATAAAATACCCTTGAGTTGCGTTGGATGTATTAGCTAGGGATTAGATATGTAGCAAGTTCAATTATTATATCGAAGTAAGCCGTATGAATAGTTATTACTTTACATTTCCTAAGGGCTTAAAAAAACTGTCAACTTCAACGCTCGCATGACGCTTGTAAGGTGCGTTATGAAACAAAATAACAAGCATGGCAAATGTTTATTCTATCTTCAGTATAGAGGTTCGATGAATTTTGTAACGAAAAGGAACAATTAGAATCTGTATTATTAGGAGTTTATAATTTAACGCGATCTCATTCTACGGAATACATAAAGAATATGTTTCAAAAATACACATTTCCAGGACGTATTAGCCTTTTCCAGAGCTTTTATGTATAATTCAAATGTGATATATAGAATAAATAGTTTTATTTGCTACCGAAAACAGCGACGTTTTTAAACATCGATGTTTTGCTGTCGATGTTTATCGTACATCGATATTTCTCTATTATCGATCATCCCATATACGCGGCATTTTAAATCGGCGAAGCAAAAACAAAATCGCATATTTGTCTCGTTCTTTCCTTATGGTAGTATCGCAGCATGTCATTAGCAGACTAAAACAAAATGTGCTAATAATAGGAATATAGATGATGCGTATCAACTATTTGTTTTTTGTAAACAAAAAACATTATACGATTTGTGCTTTACGATATTTAAAAAAAGCAGGTAATGGTTTGTCATATGTGGGGGATTTCAAAACCCTCTCTTGAACTGGTAGGAGAATTTGGCTGTGACTAGTTACCCTATCACAAAAGACGTATATCGCCAAGTAAGAAAAAAATTGAGGTAAATTATCTATAATAGGAGGTCATGCATATAAAATCAAACATAAAACTTGCTTTTTAAAAACTTTTCAAGTTATGTGTGCTAAGAAACACTTAAGGAAGTCCTACATACCACTTCCCGTTGTAAAACTGTCCATATAAGGAGGCGGTGTTGTAGAGGTTGGCGGAGCGGGTAAAGCCAGAGGTTCTGATCTGTTGAAACAATAATATCCTTATATATAAATAACTTATTTGTATGTAATTGAACTCTTAACGGCTACATAACTTTGATAAAATATATTTAGGGTACACGAAGGGATTCAAGAATGGTTTAGATTTACAAAACGATCCAGTTTTTGCTATAAAACCACGGGATAGGGAACTACGCGGATAAAACCGCGGGATATCGGTAGTATATTATAATTACCTTGTCGTTTCCGTGACAGAACTGGATTTGCTGGGTGCTTTTGAATTCAGTTTTGCTACTTGCTGGAAATAGAATTTATAGTAAAATTAATTTAACTTTATTTCATAATATAAGTATTTCACATTAAAACTCAAATTAAAATTAAAGCGACAACTCTTTTTTTTAAAGTGGCTCATACATATTGTCATTTTCCAATATACAACTAATGATTATATTAATGAGGCGACTTGTAGTCTAATGTTACGGGGTAGCTTTAATTTTCTAGTTATTTTGTAGTTGTTCATTGTCTGTCAAAATTTTTTAAATAAAAAGATCAATCATCATATCACATTTAGGAAAAGTGAAAGTAAATTGCTGAAAACGTGTAACAAATTTAAACGATCAGTATAATACAAAAGTTGTAAACCTTATTTTATAATCAGTATAAATAAACATATACCATGTTATCCTTCTTGGGTGAAACCGGTACCCATTCTGATGCTTTTTCCCTGTGTTGGGATCCAGAAGAAACTGGAAACTGCAAGCGCAGCTCATCCTTATTTGCTATAGGAAGTGTGGTTGTCTTTATTGGGAGAGGCACTCCGCCCTAAAGAACAGATTGTCAGTCATACATTTAAATATTAAAATAGATCTTATAAAACCATTTGAAATGTAATTATGTAGAACTAATAAATTAGGTCTCATAAAAACACTAGTAATATTCAAGTCTTTTAAGAATCCTGAAGCGTATAACTACATGAGAAATTAACTCCATTTCACCATATTCATATTTTAATCTACATTATAAAATATCGTCATTTTCTTTTACGAATTATAATTATTGATATCCGTCGTAGTTTTCGGAATTTCTAAAAGTGAAACATCTGCTAAAGTATATGTTCACAGGCGACATTTTTTAAACTTACCCTTATATTCATAACAATAGGAGGCTTCTCCTTCAGGAGAAAAGGATGATGGAAGGCAATTGTATCTTCATTATCACTCATGCCGTCGTCATTGGATGACACTGAAGACAGTTCACCAAGAGCTTCCTTCTTTGATAGATTCTTACAGAAGTCAGTCAATTCATCCACTGATTTTCCTGAATGATGAAATATGCCAATATAAAGAAAATATATAAAATTAGAAGTAGAACAGGCAGAAAACACGATATAACAGACGCAACAAGTGAGGCACTGACATTGACCTTTCCTGCACTAAGAATCAAATTACACGTGATCCGAACGGGGGTATCAAAAGACCTCAGTTCATTAATATGGAAATCTGAAACGTTGTGGTTCCATGAGGCGAGTGAGCGACATACGACGTCGTATAAATCGGCGAAGGAAAGTGATGTGACGAAGAAGCGCATCGAGAGGGAGACATGGAAAGAGTTGAATGTCGTTAGTATTATAATTGAAGGGAAGGCCCTTCAATTATAATACTAACGACATTAACCAACATATTAATAAAATTTATAAACAAATTCTGTTTTTAGACATTACACAGTTCAGTCAATTCATCCACAAATATTCCAGTTAAATATATAAATATGTTATCGGGTTTTTCTGTCATAAAATTTGCATTGTAGGACAATGTATACCTGCAAAGGCCTTACTCCCTGAACTTAATATTTTTTTTGTAAGATTGGTAAACTACAATTGAAATTACTCGTCATATTAGCAGAAAAAATGTCAAACATATTAAACCTACAGTAAGATGGTATGCACTAGCAATTAAATATAATTATCTCTTTAGTTACAATCTTAGATTGTAATCTCCTTACTAGGAGGTGGGTTCTGAGTTATATTTTTATACTGACTTAAAAACATGCATTGCAACACAGACCATATGTAAATATTAAATTTCATTTACTACACACTCCCAAAGTAAGATATGACAATGTGGTAAAGAAAGAGAGAGAGAGAGAGAGAGGAAGACCAGAAACCATGATCAGAATTATGTCTTAAAAAAGATAACGTAATGAATGAAGAAATGGCGCCTCTTAATTGAGTTTTGATTTTAAAGATTTGATTTGATATATTTTGTAAGTTTTCAATTAATTATAATCAATTAAAAATGTACAAAATAAAAATAAAATCATGTGACTATAAAACCGCAATGATTGGTTGCCATATTCGTGAAGTCTTAATTTTGTATATTTATGAATATGTTTACTACAAAATCGAAAGTTTAGATATTTAATTTCAAAACACTGTAAGGGCTGTTAGGAAAAAATTAACATTGTGACGTCACACGAACTCTGGTTTGTTCGTTTGAAAATTAATTTTTAATTCAATATACCTTTTTAACTATAGCAAAATAAAATATAATAAAAATAGCTTTATAACAAAACTTATAAGATCTTTTTATTTATTACATAAACTGAAAAAGGTCCAATAACTACATACCACCAGAGTGTATCGCAGCCATAACTTGGTTTCTTGTGTGAGGTGGTAAAACAGCTGCTCCAGCTGGGACTGCACCATTTTTGAGCATATTAATAGCATTGCGTCTTGCTACCTCCAGGAGCCGCTTCTTTTCACTGTCAGCTAGCTTAACACCTGTTGAAGATCTATTCACAAAATGTTAAATTAATTGAACAAAAAAGAAATACAAATTTATGCCACAAACTGGTTTAATCACAATGGCAAAATTGCAAAGTCATGTATCACTAACTTTTTAAATGTATTTTAATTGAATGTCTATATATAATAATGGATTCAAATATTCCTCAGCAGGTTGTTTTATACACACATTTAAAGCTAAACCTGAAATTGATTCTAGCATTTTGTTAAATATACTTATCCTGGCAAATGAGTTATGAAGTATTGTGAATTAATCTGGTATGTTCTGCTGTATTTATTTATTTTCAAATGTTACAAATAAAGCATATTACCTGGATCTCCTCCTATGTCTAGGTGATAATCTACTTCTGTGACGTGATTTTGATGAAGACCTATGTCTTGATCTTCTCCTAGATCGTGAACGATGCTTTGAACGACTTTTATGTCTGGATTTGGAATGAGAGCGATGCCGTTTTCTTTTAGACCGGGAATGGGTTCTTGAACGATGTTTTGATTTACTTTTTGATCTGAAATGACAAATTTGTTACATAAAATCAAATAGAACCTTCATTGTTGAAAAAACATAAATTAGGTAATAAGCGGCCTATTAATGTCTCACTGCTAGGCACATGCCTCCTCACTCATAGGACAGAGCAAAGACTCACCATGCTAATCCACTGTGGTTTGGCAGGCTACACATATTCCAGAATTACTCCCAAAATTTGAAGGTTTCCTCAAAATGGATTGAAAAGAAAAATAAAGCACATAATTTTTCTGATTTGAATTTCAATCTAATTTCTCTAAATGAGAATCCAAGTATCTCACCACTAGACAATAATGACTTTTGAAAAAAACCTGTTTACATCCATTTGTGATATTATTTATTTACAACGGAATATGCTTTTAAAGAAAGATACAATTTTAAATTTACATGGGTTAACTCATGCAGTACAAAACTTAGCCTTACAGTAGAAATCCTGCTTCTGTACCATCAATGTTACAATATTGTTTTTTCCACTCAGATGAATTGACTTTTAAAGATCATCCTTCAAATTATTATTTAGGTTACTGTATTATATTATTTTACGATTAGTTTCTTAATTTAATATAAAATAACTAGCACTTTAGATATAAAACACACATTGTTCCTAAGACAAAATCATATTATACATATTGTGGCTATGTGAGGGTAGTTGGGTTTATGATTAAGTGGGTGCATGTTCATCTGGGTTGTTATCATAGGGATTTATGTAACTACCTTCAGGAATCCCTCAGTTTTTTTCATATGAAAGTGTTAAAAGAAACTCTGTACATTTTCTTTTACACTTGTTAGGAGGTAAGGGGAAAATATTAAGTATTTTATTCCTGATATGCATGTAATGATACCACTGCACTTTGAAGAACTTTTGTAGTGCACACTGGCTGATGTCTACATTTGTGGCAAGAAGTATTGGGAATAAATGAAAGTTTAAGAATAAATGTTTTCACAAAATAGTACAGGATGTACAATTGTTGAACAGTAGGTTACAAGAAGAATATAATTCAAATGTGGGAAATAACATTGGTTTAGTACAGTCCTTTGTGCTTGTAAATTTTATATGAAAGATGTTTTTAACCCTCATCTCTGGTGCCAATAAATGCATTTTTTTATCTCTAAACTCTAATATACTAAATACACTATGATTGCCCTGATTGTGCTAGAGCAATTTAAACATTTCTTAAACAATCAACATCAACAGTATTCGTAATATTCTTGAATACATATATTACCTTTCTAGTTTGTGCTGCTACAGCATTATTATTTCTTTAATAAAAGTATTATGTCAATTAGTATATTATAATAATATTTTTTAGGATACTTACAAACACTTTAATATTTTCATGTAAGCATATAGAGATGTAAATATCTATTTGTAGTTTGTATTATAAAATGAACAAAGATATTATGCTAGCAATAGCAACATTTTTTTAAGATTGTTAGGTTGTTATATTTTAGCAACCAGAAATTCTAATGTAACAAAAATGTACAAAAAATTTCACTCTACCTTTTTCTTGATCTACTTCTTTCCTTGTGTGAAGACTTCTGTGCAATTTCTGCAACTTTTTGTTTTTGGGCTAAGCTCTTTTCTTCTTCAATTCTGTAACAAATAAATTATAATTTCATTAAAACATTTATTTTACTGTATTTTCATTATTTTACTGTATTGTCACACTATTTTTATTACAACAGTTTATCAATTAAAATTAAATTAAGAAAAACTTATATAAAAATAAAAAAAAATATTCTTAAAATGTAAAATACTGTTTTTGAAATAAAAACAAAATGATTTATTTAATATTTACTTAGACATTCCTGACAAAACAAAATCATTTGCAGGTTTCCATCCTATGTATTATTAAAATATGTTTATGGCTATAAATATAATAATAGTCTAAAGTACACATAATAGAAATATGTAAAATACATTGATTTATCAATTATTTTGTTAAAATATTTAGTTTTTTTTTGCCACATAAAAGGAAAGTTTACTTTATGGGACATGAAAAATCTATTACAAAATGAAGTAGCCAATATATTTAAAATCTTCAGTATCGTTTGTACTCTTTTAAATGTGGTAATAGATAGAATAGTGCCAAAAAAAAATATTATTCATACATTTTATTTTCTTCTGCAGCTTGTTTTAGGATACCACCTGGATCTGATGATTTTGGAAATTGTGAATTTGAATAGTCATCTCTTTCACTATTACTAGATGAATCAGTTATTTCACCTTCCTCTTCCTTTTCTGCTTTTTTTCTAGCTTCTTCCTCAGCTTTTTTTACAGTTTCTTCAAACACTGTACTAAATTTAAGATTCTTTATTTGTATCTTACTCTTTGTTTTTTCATTTTCCAGCGCAGCATCTAACTTTTTATCAAGTTTCAAACGTAAATCATTAGATTCTAATTTGTTTTCTTTGAGTAATTCTGGTGTTGGAATAACACATGCATCCATATTGTTAACTGTATTACTTATATTTTTTACTTCATCACTTTTAACAGCAACCTCTGCTTTAATAGAAACCGCTGTTTCAGTGAGATTCTCTGTTTTGTTGGGAAGATCTATTGTATCCTTTTTATCTAATACTTCTGGTGTAACTTCTCCAGAAACCTCTGGTTTAGTGGGAACTTCTGATTTAATGGGAACATCTGATTTAATGGGAACATCTGATTTAATGGGAACATCTGATTTAAAGGGAACATCTGGTTTAACAGGAACATCTGATGTAATGGGAACATCTGGACTAACAGGATCATCTAGTTTCAAGGGAACATCTGATTTAATAGGAACATCTGCTTTGATGGGAAGTGTTGGCTTAATAGAAACCTCTGGTTGAATGGGAATATCTAATTTAATGGGCATCTCTGGTGTAAGAAGACCCTCTGGTTTAAGGGGAACCTTTGGTTTAATGGGAACCTGTGGTTTAAGTGGAACCTCCGGCTTACTAGAAACAGCTGCTTTAACAGGGACTACTGTTTTAATAGTAACTTGTGGTTTAACAGTCACATCTAGCTTACTGGAAACCGCTGTTTTCACAGGGACTACTGTTTTAATGGGAACCTGTGGTTTAACAGTCACCTCGGACTTACTTGAAACCGCTGTTTTAACAGGGACTACTGTTTTAATGGAAACCTGTGGTTTAACAGCCACCTCTGGTTTACTGGAAACTTCTGTTTTAAATGGGGCTACTGTTTTAATGGAAACTTGTGGTTTAACAGTCCCCTCTGGTTTGTTGGAAACTTCTGCTTTAAGGGGGACTGTTTTAGTGGGAGTGTGGCTTCTGGTAGGAACCTTTGCTTTGATTGGAATCTGTACTCTCACAGGATCCTCGATTTTTACCTTAACCGCTTCTACAGCTTTAATAACTTTTTTAATATGATTTTGTTCCTTTTTAATTTCTCTTTGCGGCGTGAAACTTATTCTTTCAGGTGTGTACGAACGTCGAGGGGACGGCGTGTGACCATCCCTTTGTTTTCTGAGTTTAATTTTTTTCTTCTTTTTGCGTTTATGGGAGTATTCGCCGATATCAGAGTTACTACTACAACTTGGACTGCGACTCCGTTTTTTCTTTTCTTTCTTGTGTTTTTTCTTGCTCTTTTTAGATTTCTTAAAAGACACATCATCTATCTTTGGCGGATCGGCATTGAACGCACCGAAAAGTTCAGATAGTATTTCACTTGAGGATTTAGTAGAATCCCCCCTTTTTATCTCTGGTGTTGTTGGTTCTTTTTTGATTAACATTTCTACTTTGTTAATTAATTTTGTCATTCCTTTTAAGAACACATTTATTTATTCACATGATATATATACATAAGCGTAACAATAAATGTTGAATTTTCTAGCAAAACATTTCACCATCTTGTAATTAACTTATGAAAAATGAAGTTTTAATGTACTGCACAAGCATAGATCATAAAAATTGCCCACAGACAACATAACACAAATAAATTATTTATGATAGGCATCGATTTTTTTTTACCGTACGTTAGGAACCTGGTTTCTTACTTTTAGACGCATACATAAATTTAAAATGGTTTCCTTAATTAACAAACCACTACGCAAGTGAAGTAGCTGATGCGAGCTATGGGAGCCACCATATTGGCCTTAATGTCTCTGCTGAGAGCATATTCACTTTATTTCTACTCTATGGCCGGCTGTAATGTGTCGTTCGACAAGTGGACATAAGAATTTAAGTTTCATTTTAAGAAATTTTCCTAAACATTAAATACAATTACTCAATGTTTACTATATATAATATTCTATAACGTCATCTGAAAAGTTCCGTGACAGTTTTCTCTAACCGGTGTAATGGTATTATCTATGGTTTTCTCTAAACATACAGCACATGACGTCATTCACTTGATGCGTCATAAAATGAAAAATTATGAAAAGATACTACGTATTATAAGTATACGCATAGATAATACCTATATACTGATTAAGTATACCATAAAGATAAAACTACCAAATTAATATTTAATATAAAATGTGAAATAGCGGGTAATCATTTATGGGATACCTCTTTTCAGTAAATATCCATTTAATTATAAGCTACACAAGTTCGCTTCCCTCTCCTACCAAGGAGTTCAATTTCCGGCTGGGTAATTTAAGAAATTAAATTTCATTTGTCTTCATCTGGGCTCTGAATTTGAAGGGTGCTCAAATCGTAGTTAATTGGCACTTCAACAGCATCCGTGCCATCACCTAAATTGATTGTCACCTGAGATATTGATATAACGTGCAGAAGTTATTATCACGTAAATTAGTTTTTATGAAGTTTAACCACATTACCATCCCTTATCTTCACTGTATGAGTTAACTTGCATAATATAGGTTTAAACATATGCAGAAAATAGTTTAATTCGTCATATAGTTCCTTCAGTTGCGTTTGATATTCGATGACTATAAGCCTCATAATAAAGTTTAAAGGCACGCAACTGGTTATAGAGGTATGATACGCTCGAAGCTTCTTTACTTGTGTTTAGTACTAGATACATCGTACAATTACCCACACAGATAATACCTATATAATGACAACTCATACCAAAATGTAAAAGTAGCTCAACACGTATGCTACGTTATTCATTTTTACAATATATCGGAGAAAAATATATTGCTACACTACAATACTCTTTTCAATATATATTTTAATTTTACTTCATTTGCTTTATTAATGTACGACTTAATAGCAATGTCAAAGTAAATGAACTGCGGAGATAAGTGGTTATGGGTAAAGATAGTAGAGACAGGGTCTAGTTAAATTTATATTAGGTAATTACTTCCGGCCCTAACAGGTTAGATAGCTTGCAGATTGCTACTTAGGATATTCTTACAATAACGGTTTTTATCATTCTAAAAATATGTTTCAAACTAACAGTGCTTAGTGTAATGTCTTTTTATTCGGGTATAGAGTTTTAAGTCTTCCATGTATTTCAATTATTTCTCATACATAATAAATTGTTACTCGTATCGTATGATAACACGCTATTGTAGCGTCCCCCCGCGCAGAAGCTTGAGATTAGGCGGGGGTAGGCTCTATTGCGGACTGATTAAGAACTAATCATAGACTAACCACAAAGTTAATAACACCACAGATACATAACACGTAGGATTTGATTCGATCTCGAACCACTCTCTGCCGAATGTCTATTATAATTATCAATATTTAACTTCTAATTGGAAAAACCGTGTATTAAACGACTATAAAAATAGACATGTGCAAAAAAAATGGACATATGCATAAAGCATTTTCTGCACTAACACTTCCATCAAGTGAATAAATAAAACAAACATCAATATAATATATAATTTTATTAATTTTTCGATACCTTTGCAAGGTAAATGTGATAAACAATACAGAACGGACACTACATTATTTTGTGTAGCTGCAGAAGTTTTAAATATCATTTTTAAATTAACTGCGATTACATAATTTTGTATCAATTGCAGTTTCGAGGACGGAGATGTGTCCTGATGTCTTCATTGTTAATTTAGGCAAGGGAGTGTTCACAAAACTGTCCTTATAATTAATAATTTCAAGAAATTTTTCCAACTACTTAATCGTATGTCCCTACAAATAGTAGGAAAGTGGGAAAGCTTTAGCATGATTGCATGTTAAAATGGCTTTTTTTTAGATTTTGAATAAGTAGACGATAGTTTTTTCGTATATAACGAATCATCCAATTAAATAATATATATATATAGCATTTCAACCCCAACATTAATTATGACCTCTTTGTAGAGAGTGAAATAAATGTTTATGCATTACCAACATTAAATTGTCCGGGTTTTCAAGAAAAGTATTTTTACTAAATACTTTTCTTGAAAACTACTAGGACTGATTACAACGATAGTAAAAATGAGATTTTATTACACCATCGTCTACTTAAAACAAAATCTGACATGATTTACTTAATGCACATTAAAGTTATTATTAAACTGGTAATTATTCTAGATTATAGTTTTTGTTAGTTTGATAAAGAATGAGTAAGTACGGTAAAATTTATTACATGTTTAAATAGTATCTTTGGCCATTTGCATTTTGACGCAATTTTTTTAAAAAATTGTTGAAACGGTGGAAGCTCTCTAAATTTTTGAGCAAAGATATTAAATGCCAATTTAATAATTAAGCAATGTGCTATCTAACATCTTAGTTTTTAAAAGAAACGTTGTTAATAAATAATTTAATTAAAAAACATCTTTTTAATACATTTTGAATGGTCTGAAATTTTCGCGTACCTAAAAAATCCTGTCTGCTCATTACCCATGCCTTTCTTATGTTGTTAACAATTCGCAGTCTTTAGGAAGACAAATCCACGTAATTATAATATAAATTAAGCGTAAACACTAATATAAAAGTACTCAATAACTAAATATTGTAAGTATTACAATAAAAAAAATCGATGACTAAATCAATATATTTAACATTCTCTGGTATACATCCAATAGAAATATTACGAATAAACTACGCCGATATATAATTATTGTAAAATAGTTTCCCATTTTAAAATACCTACCTATCTACATTTCGTATCAAATTTTATTGGTTTTTTTGCATCAATGTTTTCCGATTATATAATAACATATATCCTACAAATTCATATTAACCAAAATTGGTTTTAAAAACGCAGTTAATTTACTATAGGCGATATTTATTTGTAAAATACAATGTATAAAACGCCCGCCGCAATATTTTCAATACTCGTGCTCCAGCCTTTTTTGTAACTTTTCCCCTATTAAAAAAAGTGTAAATTAAATAAAAACTTAAACTCTTGTCATATCAAGTTGTTTATCAAAATCTATCAATACTTACAACACTGAAAAATTGTATAATAGCTCCACCAGAATCTATGTCAAAATTAACACTATTAATGTCATATAAATTAGTAGCCCCTAACATTTTTTATTGAACCGTAATATTCCAAGCGTCATATGAACAATAACGGTGCTTAAATTTTTTGAAGAATTGTGCAACTCGAGAACTAAGTCGGTAATTTTCTTTCTCATGTTCTATATATTGAACGCAATCTTTTATTCGCACTTTTTTCTCGTAATATACAACGCAATTTTTCTCGTAATACGTAGAAGTTATCACACAGATAAATACGGGTCCCAAAATTTCATAAACCATGAGACAGAATAGTTCCGCTCGATCAACGAGTGGTAATGAAGCGTTCGCCTAAATGAGATATTTGAAGCCAACTGTGTCAAGAAGATGTTGTGAAAAGGCATAATAACGAATTGATAACTTAATATTCTAATCTTAAATATATAAGGAATGTTATCGTATATTGTTTTTGAAGCGAAAATTTCTTTAGGCTTTAAGATATTTAATGAGACTGTGCCGTCACGCTCGGCTATGTAACCCCAGGTTGAGGAAAGTCGAATAACTAACTTTACTGACAAACATTTATACACAATTATAATTTCATACATTGCAATATATTCTTCAGGAATACAGAATAAAAATAGTATAAGGTAAGTAACAGCCACCGGCCTCCTTGCTTATAGGATAGAGGGGTTTTAGAGCATAGACACACCCCGCTGCTTTGAGGGTTACCAAGCCACATATATCCCAGAAAGACTTCTGGAATGCAGGTTCTTCACGATGTTTTACTTCACTGTGGATAAATTGGAAAGAACAATCAAGTCCGTAAGTTTCATCTTTATAAAAAGAAAGTTAACGATGCCTGCCCAGTATTTTATTTCTATAGTCTACCATCCACGGGTCTCACCATCATAGCTTTCTGTTTAATTTCATAGCATTAACTTCGCCTATATGAAGTTTTCACTGCTGACTTGTGGCCTTACTTTTAGTTCAACATACATTAAATTAATGCTGTGTACATCTTTAATTGTCCTATACATCAAAACGCATGCCTTTGTCAAACACTACATTTTAAAAGATCAATGTATGTGCTCTCGATGTACCTAAATTAAAAAAAAAAACTGAATTGAGCGTCACAGTTCGGTATTTTGTACTCTTATACTGCATGTAAAATAAAGTGACTAGTAATTTCTAAGTAAATTCTTGACAAGTTAGCGTCATGAGATCAGTAACTAGGCTGGCGCTAAAACATAGCGAGCGACTAGACTTTCGTTTTGGATTACTATTTTAAACTTTGAGTTTTTTCTCGATCTATCAAATAACTAAGCACTTTGCTTTGCATTACTATCTATAGTGTAGTATTTGCTTTTGCTAAATTTAGTTAAAATTAGATATCGGGATTTAAGCGTATATTCTTTAAATCCGGTTTTTAATATGTTACAAATAATTCTTCTGTAAACATATAAAACATCAATATTTTAAGAATATACGTGATACTTATCCTGACAACCTTGTTTTCGTCATGAATGACATTCTATTTGAGCTTTCCATTATCTGAATTGAAAGCACTAGTCGCTCTATCTTATAGTTATATCTAAATTTTTCTAAGCGATCAAAGATCGCAAGCTAAATTGATTTTTCAAAAGTCTTAAAAAAATAAAATCTGCTAGTGATCAACTGTAATGGATTCTTTTAGCGAGGACGCAAAACGGCGCGCACCGTTCGGAAACGTTTTTCGAAGCCGAGCTTAGAATACAGAGAACGGGAGGCGTCGTTTTCCGGACGAATCACTACGAAGGGCTTATAACCTCTGGCCGCGACCTCTTTGGTTAAGCGCCTCGCTAAGAAGATCCCATAGCCTTTTCTACGAAATTCAGGCCGCGTTTGCATAGAAAACATGGCTCCATAATACGACTGCACCATCCAAGCGGCCAGTTGACCTTCGACGAAGATACCGTATGCAGGCAGTACACCGACCAGTTTTTCAAATACCTCCCGACATTCTATATCACTTGCTGGGTACAAATCATGTACAGCCTTCATATGTTCAGGTCGCAGACGAACTAACTCCACGTCCGGTGGCAACCTGCAAAATAAATAAGTAGTTTTTAAACTGATAAACGCCTCTGCAATAAAAGTAATACAATATTAAGGGGCCGTTTCCCATTAACCTTGTTCATGCAAATGTATATAAGAAGTGGAAGATCCCGGCTGTAATGTTAAGTTGCCAGGTTTCGTTGTGTCAGTGATGGACTCGGAAAACGGAGAACAAAAGGGGCAAAGCATTGCCAATTCCATTGAATTTAGTAATAACCTACGTTATGGACTTGATAGTTTGAAAAATTATGTCTGTGAAAAATGTTAAATCAGTTGAATGTTATTATTAAATTTAGTTACGCATTAAAGATATGGCTATATAAAAGAAACAAGCAATGGCCAGTTGGTGGTCTTAAATTGTAAAACTCATCTTACGCATCGGTACTCTCTTCTGGTGGTGTTTCACACGCATATACATCTCCGGTGATTTTATCGTGGGCCTCATAACGTTTTTCTAAGCGATTTACGATTGCTTCGTGAGTAAAGTTCAGGTACAGTGGTTGAGTGAGATCAAGTAGAATGTCTTCAGAAGTGACCAAGTCGACTAGTTCCGCGCGCTCTGATGGGCAAAATATTGTGACACTTTCGTAAGTGCCACTGTTTGGCTGAAAAAATAGAACAATTTTCTGTATTGCAAGTAACAAAAATTGAACCATTTCTCATTTTTTACGGGATAATTAAAGCTACAAGAGCCCAAAAATTTTTGCAATATTCCAATAAACCTTTGCACTATTTAAAGTAGACTCTTCATCGCGTACGTTCCGTATCTGTATTAGATTATTTTTGAAACAAGTGATTACTATTTTATAACATGAAGTCCTTTGTTTCCTAAGTGTTTGTTTGCTATCTTTCTGGTAAATATAAAAAAACCTCATAATTGCCTTTTGATACTTAACAATGTAGCCATTTTAATATGATGTCTTTATTTTTAAGTACAATAATACCAGTACGGATATTCGAATTTATATCACCGTTATAACACAGGAGGAAGCAAATCAGTTTACTGCATAGTCAAGTTACATAAAAAAATTAACGATGGACATAATATTTTTTCTAAAGTTGGCCTCGTAACATTATCAGTATGAAAGATATATTAAAGTTCAAGACTCCTCTCATGAAAAAGTAACACTCGTGCTGGAGACCACTTCAAACGGAAGCACCGATGTGTTAAACGTTAGATGAGAGGAGAAAAACCTTGATGACGAAGAGTTAAAATTAAAACTATATTAAAATATTAATCGCCTTGACTTGGTTAAAAATAGTGCCCAAGGTTTGGTTTCGGAACACAAAACTTACAAAATTCTTTTAAAAACCTTAACAACTGGCTCAATCCCCGATTAATAACAATTAGTTTTTTTCCATCCATTATTTGAACAATGAGGAATTTTAAAGAACTATTTTATATACTATCTAGGATAAGTTTAAGACATGAATGGACGACAGTTTCTTTGCCAAAGCAACACAATATTTTAAAAAATAATAATATTTGAAAGTCTTTTGTAGGTTTGTATCCAAATAACACCTTCGGTTGAGTACTAAAAAATGAAAACTTGAATGAAACTGTTAAAATGACCCACCCCTTCATGAATTGACGTCTGTTATAGAGGGTCTATTGATGATTAGTCAAGATCAATAACTTTTCAATGAGGACATGCCCCTAAAATAATATCATTCATAGGACATACAAAGGGCATTAAAATTTTCGGAGACATGATGTAATTATGAGTTTATTAATAACCTCAATTTAGAGTTCAAATGGATATCATATGCAAGTCATATTTATAAACTAAGCGATTTACGTCCCGAAATGTGAACTAATGATTCATACATATATGAGCTATGAGGAGACTGAGGAATTACTCAACTGTTAACGTTCGTGTACCCACACACAGTCTTTCAGTAGCGGACGCATACACACACTAACTCTCAGAAAACATACACACACGCGAACGCACGCACGCACACACATGCATAATGACATACACATAGTATTGCCATCCCATGAAATGTAGATGAAATTTGCAGTTGCCGTAACACAGGTCTCCTAGCGCGACTTCAATATATTATATGGTTGGAGGTTGGATACCTTATGCGTAAATATTTAAGAATTAGTATATGTATACTTTTATTGGGTGTTTTTAAATAAATATATGACTCACATCTTACGTAAATTCCGACATAGCATATCACATATAATTTTGACCTCACTTTGATTTAAATATGTTCACGAGGTTTTGGTCAAATATGTATATAAATCTTATAATATATAGGTTTATAAATCTTACCGTACTGGTACATCCAGGAAAATGTAGGCAGATTGGGTCCTCCGGCCAATTTTTTGCTACATAAAAATGGAAGTCCCACACCTTGTTGTTTAGATATGTTTGAATCGTCTGATGAAACTTGAAAAATAAAATGTACTAATTAGTTTCATATTTATATATCTTAAATAGGTCAATGCGGTAGATGAATTTTAGTATATATGCATAGATATCAAATATAACATTGTTGAGGTAATTTTTTTTAATTGAGACGAAGTAGAATTAAACTAAGTGCATTCTTGAGAAATTAATCGGTATTTTCTCCACTTTTAATTCTGTATTTTGAAATGAGAAACAATATTTTGATATAAAATATCACAAAGCAATCTCGTCACTTGTAAGCTACTATTTAAAGCTCTATTTAGAAATACAGATATTGTATAATAACAATTAAAAGAGATCAGAATTTAAACTACATGTAGAGATTAATTTAATAGCCACGTCATATCCGAAGCATGTGTAAATGGTTAAAGCAATAATGATTATCTCTTCTATTGCGCCTGGTCATTGGGAAAGCTAAGTTAAAAAGTTTACCTTTAGAGATTCAGGCATATACTGGACTAAGAAATCGGCCACCGCTGGGAGCTCGTCTTCGCTTACCAATCGGAAGTTTTTCCCCTCAGGCACGATTTCCATCTCTATAACAAATATAATATTTTAAGTTTATTATATTAAATTATTAGAACTATGAAAAATTAATTTCACCATAGATCGACTTACAATTGTATTGATATAAAGTGGCAAGCGCTCTATTTAACATGGGGTTATATTGTAGGGGTACGAATTTTCTCTGTTACGAAGTAATAGTTTTACTAGTTTAGACATCGGACAATGAATCCTAATAGAATTAGTTCAAAAAAGGGGCTGACAGTGCTTTAATTAGTTAACAGATATTTTTCTTCGGGAATAGTAGGGACGGAGGGGGGAGGGTGATTTTACCGTCAGCCTAACTTTCGGTTTTCGAGTTCCGTACCCTTTCGAATGGTCCGCCATCTTGGATTTAAGGATAATTTTTTTTTTCAATAACTTGCGCTGATTTTTATTTTAATTTCATCTCTTCAACCCCGAAAACAGTATGTTAAGATTTAGATGTCTAGAAAGTTGTGTAACGTTTCTGTTAGTAGCAGTCATTGTGAAGAAAGTTGTATAACGTTTCTGTTAGTAGCAGTCATTCTTGTAGTTATATGTTATAGTCCCCATATTTTACGATAAAATTTACTTATTTGTACTGTCGAAAATTCCTAAAACGAAAGATACAAATCATGTTGTCGTTCAAGAAATATATAGATGAGCAATATTTTAAATCGATATTTGGCATGTTTCATGTAACATCAATTCTTGGAAACGCCTTATACTCGTATCTGCTATAAAGGTCACATACACGCTTAGATGCTATTATAAATTATAAAATAATCTATAAAACTGTTTGCGGTGTTTTGCCTTCTATAAACCTTATTTTTTATAATGTTAGAGGAGGTAAGTGGCGCGTGGTGGGTCTCTGCAGTGGAAAACCCTCTCTCCTTATGTTGGTAAGGCTGTCTATGCTCAGCTAACACGTCCGTAAGCTGATACTTACTTAATATTCATTTAAGTAACATTAGACAGAGTCACAGCGAAGCGTGAATTTAACGAATTTTTCCTTAGTATACAAAAACAACCTTCAAGCTAAATTCTGTTGCATCGTGGGTCAAGGTTTATACTCATTACACACGAACTTCCGTCATATGCAAATCACTACCGGAAACTTTGGCAAATCTAATGTTTTAAGTGTTAGACTTATCAGTGAATAGACAGAACAAGATAATAATCTTGTTCTGTCTATTCACAATAGTATAGCAGTACAAAGCAATATATAAAAATATTCGTCTTGTAACTCTTAAAAGCCCTTGATTTCTGTTTCTGCTACGAAGTGCTACGGCAACTTTAGTGTGGTACTAAACTCTGTATTCATGAAAATAAAATATGTTGTGTAATGTATCTATTGGTAATATCAGCACTACGACTATTATTTAGTATATATGAGTATCCTCCTCAAGCTATTTTTACAAAATATAATTTTTAGTACTTGTTAATATTTATCTTCAAAACAGTTAGTTTGTTTTAACGGGGCGTTCAGTGACAGATACATGGGCTATATTTTATGATTCCCTTAATCCCCGAAATAAATATAGCTATTGTAGGGATTAATAACATATATTCTTTTATTTATAAATATAATTTTATTAATCCTGATTTATGTACACATTTCTATTAAACAATATACTCAATACATGATACTTTCTTAACGCTTTACTTATACAATTAATATCAAAACTACAACTACGAACAAGCACCGGTAGCCTGCCTACCATAATGCTCGCGCAGCTTAACTTAGTCAATACAAAAACTAATATCATGACGCAAACATATTTAAACTTGCTATACATTCTTTAAAGCACTTAATCAAATATTTCACCACAATACATTTATTATTTAGTTAAGATATTGCTAAGTTACTTTTTTGTACGTGTAATGGTCGAATTATGATAAATAAATTATAATGGTCAGTTTAAATACTTCTCAATCGTATAACGAAAGTGGCGAACGTAGCCGAAAATTATAAGCCAAAAAGGTATTTCATTAAATAAACAACGAATCACAACACTATTTTATGTAACTTTCTCTTGACGACAGATTTCAACAGGTCGTTCATAGGAAAGTAGAGGACATTGCAGATACCCAAATTTGATTGGTTGAACGTCTTCATGAAAATAAGTTTCCAGTTTTGTACGTAATACAAATTAGTACAAAAAACCACATTATTACCACTTCTCATTTAGTTTATTTTATACAAGAGTAATGCCCTATTTCACTAACATTCCCTAAAGCATCACATTGTTAAGGGACACCTTAGCTATAGACATAATGTCCTTAACTGACCCTTAATTGTACTTAGGGGAGGGGGGGGGGGGGGACATAAATACATAATCCTCCATCCTTAATCCATATTAAAAATGAAGACGTACTTTTTTAGTGCAAATTGTTTTTGCATGTTTTCATCAAGGTATCAGAAGGAAATATTCCATATGTTCCTTAGATGAATGAGAACTTATGTGTAATTAAGTTATACACAAAATTGTCAAGGTTACAAAAAGATCTTGTATCGAAAGACTGCCTTCTGTTCGTGTGATATGTATATAAGTCTTTCTATATGTTCTTATAGTTTATAAAGAATAAAAGCTTGATGATAAACAGTTTAAATATAAAATATGAATTAATATAAAGAAAATGAAGTTGAAACACATGTTTAGCCTCTCAAGTTAAGGTGACACAATTTACATGAGAACCCAATCGGCGACTGCGATGCCCTTGAGTTCGTACTGCAGTGCCCGTTTGCGATCGATGACTTTCCATTTTTTTATGATTTTCCATCGCGCCCTCTTAAATGAACGTTTTATTTTTCTTACTATATTTTAAAAGTGAAAAAAGCACGTTTTGTTAGCTCCATTCAGTGGGGATTTATATTGTTGACTCAGGAAATTTTGCTGCTACCGGTTTCTATTCAAAATTTTAAAACTCTCTTAAAGTTCTGACTGGCTTCAGTTACGAATACTTAGATTTTTATTTAAATAATTTGTTATAAGAAACGTAACAGAAAAATAAGGTAAGTTTTTTTTCTTATACTGTATGTAACAATATTATACTATCACAATTCAAATGTTAGGAATTTGATATATAAATTTATTCTATTTTAAAATTACTTAATATTAATGTCCTTTAAAAAAGATGATATTGAGAAATGGAATTTCTGGATAATAAAGTAAAGTTATCTTTCTGAATACCGATTACCGCTTGGGTGTAATATCATCTGATGGTAAGTTTAAGTAAATAATGCAGTAATCTAGAGAGAGATTGTTCACCTCTAAATGGTTTCTACGCAATTAAAAGGCAAGATAAGTAGCAGACTATTAACGTCCCATTGCTGAGCACAGGCGTCAGCACTTATATCAAAGAGAGTCTTAGTGCAAAGGCCCACCACGCTGCTCTACAGCGGGTTGGCAAGTTACACATTATATGACTGATTTACACCCCAGACACAGGTTTCCTCTATGTTATTGAGCTACAAGCACTAGAATCTAAAGAACAATGACCGTCACGCGTCTCACCACTAGGCGATCATAAGTTTTTTTTATTTTACGAAGTAACGATTGTTGTCATATCTATTGTGACTCCCATCTATTTCTAACACCGTGACACAAGAATTTTATATATTAGATTTTATTACGATGATTTAATGAAAATTCAAACAAGTCATCTTGCAGATAGAATACTGAAAGTATTAACAAAGCGAAGAAATTGAGAAATATATTGTTAATTTTTTACCTATTTAATTTGCATGTGAATAAAATATGCGAATGCGGCGTCCTTGGGCCGCATTGCAGTGTAGGACAATCGATCTCTTTTTCCAGCTTATAACGATCTTTAGATCACCGTGACATTTAAATAAATAAATCATTTATTCAGTCAATAAAAAAAAAGAATGTAGCCTAGATACAGAGCTTACTATTCATTAATTAATACATTTCGTATTCCAATGCAAGGTTAAGCAGAAACAGGGAAGTTGCTTCTTTTTAAACCGACTTCAAAAAAAGAAGGAGGTTATCAATTCGCCTGTATGTTTTTTTAAATGTTTGTTACCTCATATCTTCCGAATGGGTGGACCGATCTTGATGATTTTTTTTAAATGAAAGGTGGTGCTCGTCAAAGGGTCCCATTTTTTTGATTCAGTTCCGATGATGGCATTCATGAGAAAACCGAATAAGTGTTAAATTTGCATGAAGCATGTGCGCGACAAATGGACGAATAACTCAAGATCACGCCAACCGATTTCGATGATTCTTTTTTTTATAGCCAAGTTACCTACACATACAAGCTATAGGTGTGAGCGGCGCCGGAGCTGCCAAGTGGATACTCGGGACACACCTACCTTCGCTGACGCCGACTCCGAATATAAGAATACGAAGAACTCTAAAAAAGAATACGCAATTTTTTTTTACTTTTTAGAGTATATTAATATTTGTAACAAATCATTTTGAAGGCGATTCTTTTTTTGTTAAAATTTTTATTTATATTTTCTTTCAACTTAATTTACATGAAACTTTACTTGAAAATCATAGGCAAATGTTTGATAAAAATACCACATTTTTCTTGAGTAACAATGTAACATTAAAAAAGGTAAAATCCATATTTCGAAAGCCCTTACGTACAAAGAGTCAACTTTCATTTTGATGATTATATCACATTTAGAAATCTGGGCAGATTTTTTACAAAAGTTTTTTAAATTGTTGTAGCTATTAAAACATGATGCTTAAAAATAGTACTTTGTCGCGCATCATGTGCGAAAAGCTGAACCAATTTTGCATATTTTTTTTGAAGTGAAACTTCTTCAGCCGTATGAGGGTACATTTTTTACGAATGAAACGCGTGATTAGCGTCACGAAGGTGTGCAGCGTTTTTTATGCTAATTCGTTTGAAAGTTAGGTAGTTTTAATATTTCCAAATAAAAATTTTAATTTGCCACACTCGTTATTTGATAATTTAATATACTATTTTTCATAAAATAAATTATCTTTTCTAAATTATTAATTCAAAAACAAAATTTAATAAATATTTTATATCTAATATTGACAAAAAACACGTGGCATTTTTTATTTACAATTCGTAATTTGAGATTTAAATAAATTATTTTTTTATTAATTTTCGACACTTCATTGATCTGTATAAATATATACATAACTTAAAAATTAGTCTGCCAAAGAAGTTTCACTTCTGACATGTGTCTTTTGTACGCACGCACTTTTTTTGTTGTATTTATTATAGGCAGGAGAAGGTACTTTTAAAAATAAAAAATAAGGTAGTTGCGTGGAACATCAGAAAATTAAAAAAAAAACTTACCACCGTTACGTTACGTTAAAAAAGAACGGTTAACGATAATTGAGATACTACTAGTATCGCACTATTTTTTTAAGTACTAACTATACAAAAAAAAAAAATAATACTATACTATCTATAGGTGACAGCTTTTAAGAAAGGGAATTCTTGTACGCACTTTTAGTTGCCAGAATGGATGACAACAAATTAAAATATGTATTACTAAATCTGTCGATAAATCAATTGCAAGGGCAGTCGCCAAGTGTTTGTGACACGTCGCATGTACCCGTGTCCGTTCTACTGTGTTTGCAGTTGTTGTGACAAGATTAGAATAATAGAATCAACACTGTTATTCATTGATTAAAAAAAGGTAAGTAGTAGCCCATTAACGTCCTACTGCTGGGCACAGGCCTCCTCGATCATATGAGAGAGAGTTTTTAGAGCATAGACCACCATAATGCTCCACTGCGGAATGTCAGGCGTAGTACACAAGTGTACTCTCCTTCCCTCTCATAGACCACTGTGACGGGATCCCGACACGATCGGAGAGAGATCAGGCGCAGGACCGACGTACTCTCCGAGTCACGGGGGTGGATCACACCGCCAACTACCCAACTTCGGGCAAATATTGAGAAACTCTTAATAGAAAACCTAATATTGATTTTTTAATTAACCCGACCCGGGACTCGAACCCAGGACCTCATGTCTGTAGTCGAAGATGCTAACTACTAGACCAATGAGGCATATTTCGAGTTTGCCTTATATGACTATATTATTAACTTTTAATATAGAAGCTACCTTCATAGAGACATTCTCTTATAAAACATACCACCTTAACACGCGTTATTACACAGTTATTATTACATACGTTAGCTAACTCGCAAAATGTCAAGTTATAAGTATTAATTTTAGTCAGGAATATCTTGTAAAATTAAGGAGAATTTCATAAACAATTTATCTATGGAAAAAAAACGCTACTATCCCATACCCGTATGGAGATATTTATAGCATTTAAATGTGCATGTGAGTATTTATATTTATGTGTGTGTATGTATATAATATGCCTTTAGATTGTATATATGTCTGTAATTATAATTTTATCATTTCATTGAGTATTTTTTATTAATTATACCAATTCGGATTCAATTATCATAATGAAGACAGAACATAGTCTTTCGAATTAGTAAAATTATTTATCTTTGCAACACTGTCTTACAAAATAAGTAATTAATTATTTTTTTGTGTCCCTACATATGCCAAGAATTTCTTTATTCGTATTTCTATATAAGGATGTGGTAAAGCAAAACTTTAGGTAGGTGTTGTATGACTTTTATATAATTGGTAATGGTAACGTTATTGTCCGTTGTTAGTATTTTACATACAGAGTTAAGTAAACAACACAAAATAATACAATATTTTACGTATTACAACTTAACTTACGTACTTACCATAAGACACCAGTTCAATTATGCATTAATGTTAATGTAATTATATTCTGGTATAATAGACGATTACATCTTTATATAATTAAATATAGAATACCTTGTTTACTTTATAGTCACGTAAGTTTTTGATTAAACATTGATTTTAGAATTATGTCGCGTGAAAGTTTAGCGTGTGAACCCAAGTAAACTTGGAACATACTAAGCATAAATATAATATACTGCTAGAAAATACATGAGCAAGTGAAAATTATCTTTGATCTATATATTCGTAATATAGTGAAACAAACAATAGTTATGTTGACTTAAAAAAGGATAAGTACGAAGATATTTTGAGTTAGTTATCGAAAAATTATCATTATTTTTGAATAAAGGGGCACTAAGCAGAATAATCTTAGTTTGTTAAAGACGCTGAATCAATTCTGTACAAAAAAACATTGCATCAAAGAATACTACATTGTTAGATATAACATTTACTCATTCTGTTTACATAACAATTTAGTACTATTATAATGGTAAACTTAGGTCTCTTATTATATTTATAATAAGACTAGAATTGTCACGCGGTTTTACCTACATAGAATCCAATCTCGTGGCAATGGAAAGTCTAGTAAGTCGGACTTATTTTCTTAGATTGACATTTTTAAATTCGTTATATCTTTTGAATGGAATGTCCTATTTTAATAATTCAAAAAGTATTTTACAAATATTGAAACGGTTTTTAATAAAATATTAATTAAGTATTAATACAGAGATGTGAATAATATGGTTTGATTAACGTCGAGGCTTTTATTAGCTTTTGAAAGGTTAAAAAGTACTTATAGTGGCATAACTACGGTAGTTGGACATACGTATATTGGTATTACGGATATTTTTATAGATATTGATACGTTCTATAATATTCTAGAAGATTTTATTGTTCTATCATCAATAGTTTCCGCTGCGCAGGCGATGGCAGTTTTATGGGACTAATTTTTTAATGCCTTGGGTTACATTAATGCATTTTTATAAGTGATCCCTAATAATATATTGCTCAGTGAAAATGCAGCTTTCAAACGATGAGAAAGTTTTTGATATCGGTCCAGTAGTGAAAACGTGACAAACGTACATACCTTTCTACAAAATACTTACATACAAAAACACAAATATTTCCACTTTATAATATTAGTTAAGATAACAATTGAATATATTTCTTCAATTTGTTAAATAATTTGTTATTGTTTCTAACATTTACGTTACTTATTGTACAATGTAGGGTGGTATTTCTTTTAAGTAGGAAACTGAGAATGAAGTATACTATCGTCGTCGTCGTCGCCGTCGTCGTCGTAACGCGTTATTGCTGGGCGCTTGCCTTCTCACTTACAGCAGAATAGGTTTTTAGAGTGAAGATCCGCCACGTTGCTTCACAGGCCCAGGGCAGATTGCGGCTACCGAACCTCTGGTGCTCCAGTAAAGGACGTGGAGGTTATCGCTGGGTTTTAGTGGGTATTCTGGCTTACTAGCGAGTCCCACACTGCCGATAAGATTTTACTCTGATCGGCGTGCATAAAGGCATTTCCCAGCGTTAAAAACAAAGAAGGCAACATATACCCCCAAATTACCCTCGGGATATACGTACTGAGTTTTTTACGATATTTCTCTTCACCAGAAAGCACAACGATAGATTGAAAAGAACAGTCAAGGAACTCAATTTCTTTTTTATAAAGAGAAAATTAGTGGTACCCGCCGAGGATACGAACCCATGACTACTAAAAGAGAATCTGCGCATCCCATCACTTGTAAATGATAAGCGGTAATAAAACTCCTTTCGAGTCCAGATAGTTTTAGTTTCTTTTAAATTACGACTAGGAAGAAAAGCCGTAAATATTTAAGAAGTTAGCGATTGGGAACAAAGGCTTTACAATGTAAATTCCTTTCAACTCGTCTACAGCTTTTCATGTTCAAAAGTCAACACTTTTGACGGCATTTCAGTACAACGTTACATCTATACGAGTATATAAAGTACAAGCTGAACCCGCGACTTCGTTTGCGTGGAATGTTTTTTTGGTAGCATTTTCATTCACTTAAGTAAGTTATTTTACATATAAGAAACATACCCGCACTGCCCTTTGAGAGTGGAATTTACTTTTGATAGTTTCCATTATTTCTAAATGTGAAGTTTGAATTTTTTTTAATGTGAAAATTTGAATTTTTTATAATTAACGACCTCGCAACTCCCCTTGCGGGTGGAGTTTCGTAAAATCCGTTCTTAGCTGATCCCTACTCGGCGATAGGTTCCAGAGATATCGTGATTAGTCAATAGATACTTGAATCCAAGTATATATATAACATATCCAAGTATTAGTAGTATTTCACTAGTTATTTTTAAAACATTGATGTTGCCTACAAAAATATAATACCATTATTAATCGCTGAAAGATTTTAAGTAAGGGAATTTTTGTACTATTTTTGTGAGCACTTTGACGCAGACGCAATCGCTGGCACCAGATAGCATTTAATACAGTGAGTTACGCATTGCGTATACATACATACTTACATACATACGTATGTAACATACTTTTTGTAGGTAAAGTCTGTATATTTAAAAAATGTGCACAATACCATCATAGACAGTATCTTGTCACTTACGATTGAGGTAATATTAGTATTGCATACTTTTTGCATAGTAATAAGTAACGTTACCTTTATATCTTTATACGCTGTTTGTTCAAAAAGTATCGCGAATTTTGTGTTTTTTCAAAAATTATTTATTTATTCATGAATATCTATTTTGTCCCCTTCAAAGTAATCCCCATGAGATATTATACACTTGTGCCAACGGTTTTTCCAATCTTCGAAGCACTTCAAAAAATCATTTTTTTTTATCTTGTTCAGCTCCTCCTTCGATGCCGTCTTTATCTCGTCAAGAGAAGAGTAACGTCGTCCTTTCATGGGCCTCTTCAGTTTAGGGAACAAGAAAAAGTCACAGGGGGCCAGATCTGGGGAATACGGTGGCTGCGGCATCATTAGTGTGTTGTTTTTGGCCAAAAAGTCGCGCACAAGCAACGATGTGTGAGCAGGGGCGTTATCGTGGTGCAAAAGCCAATTTTTGTTCTTCCACAAATCCGGGCGTTTCTGGCGGATTGCTTCGCGCAAATTGCGCATAACTTGCAGGTAATATTCCTTATTGACCGTTCTTCCCTGTGGCAAGAACTCATGATGCACCACGCCCCTGCAATCAAAGAAAACTGTCAGCAAAACTTTCACATTCGATCGAACTTGGCGCGCTTTTTTCGGTCTTGGTTCGTGCGGCAGCTTCCATTGAGATGATTGAGCTTTGGTTTCCACGTCATAACCATAAACCCACGATTCGTCACCAGTTATGACCCTCTGGAGCAAATTTGGGTCGTCGCGGACAGAGTTTAACATCTCATTAGCAATGTTCATGCGATGCTGTTTTTGGTCACAATTGAGCAATTTTGGTACGAATTTCGCGGCGACCCGTCTCATGCCCAAATCATTGATAAAAATCGAATGGCACGAGCCAATCGATATGTTTAGGTCCTCAGCAACTTCTCTAACGGTGATTCGACGATTGGCCAATACCATTTTCTCCACTTCATTAATTTTTTCGTCTGTTGTTGAAGTGCTCGGGCGTCCGGCACGCTCTTCGTCGTTCACATCTTCTCGGCCTTCTGAGAACATTTTGTACCACCGATAAACGTTGCTTCGGTCCAAGGTAGCTTCTCCGTATGCCACAGTCAACATTCGGAATGCATCCGCGCACTTAATTTCGTTTTTCACACAAAATTTGATACAGGTTCTTTGATCCATTTTTTTGAATAGGTAAAAATCGAAGACGATCCAAAACACGTGCAAGCAAAGCAGCTGTCAACAATTAAATGAACATTCAAAATGGCCGAGCTTGTCGGCATAAGTGAGAGACATGAGTACCAACATAACGGCACAAAAAATTTGAAATTCGAATATACGTAACCCGCGAAAATTCAAAATTCGCGATACTTTTTGAACACACCTCGTACACTGCCTCATTGGTCTAGTGTTCGCATGTTCGGCCACAGACATGAAGTCCTGGGTTCGAGTTCCGAGTCGGGCGAATCAAAAAATCGATGTTGACTTGTCCATTAAGGTTTTCTCAATATTTGCGCGAATTTGGAAAGTTGGCGGTGTGTTCCACTACCGTGCCTCGAAGAGCACGTAAACCGTCGGCCCCGCGCCTGACCTCTCTCTGATAGTGTCGAATTCCAGTCACATAGGCATATGAGAGTGAAGGAACAGACAGTGCACTTGTGTACTATGCCTGCCAATCCGCATTGGAGCAGCGTGGTGGTTCCATGTTCTAAAAACCTCCTATGAGTGAAGAGGCCTGTGCTCAGCAGTGGGACGTAATTGGATGGTACTCACTTTTACTTTTTATACATATATACAAATAATTCTTATATGCGTTTGTATCTCACTGAACTCCTCCTAAACGGCTGGAGCGACCTTGTAAAATTTTTTTTGCTTGTTTTCGGTGGATTCGAGAATGGTTTAGATTGACAATTCGATAAATGATGAATTTACCCATATTTCCACGGGATCATGAACTATGGTGTTAACATGGCCGGGATTAGCTAGTCTATATATATATGTGTGTGTGTGTGTGTGTGTGTGTGTGTGTGTAACGACATTAGTGAAATGTTCATTTGTACGTTCATAAATCTCTTGTATTCATTATTGCAAACGTAGTAATATGTTATAGAAAACATCGTCAATAAATTAGCCAATATCAGTGCCATGCAGCACGAACTTCTTAAACTCTTTACCTAAAAAACCTTTTTACGTGAGCTCTCAATAGCGTTGTATATTTTTTCACAAAGTAAAATAATATATCAACATTAAGATCCGTAGACAACGAACCTCCGAAGATCGCTAACGGTTAAAAATGTATCGGAATGACATTTCATTTTTCGATACGTTTCGATAGGAAACGTCATTGCCATACATTTTTTAAGCGTTAGCGATTTTTGAAAGGTAGGTTGTCTAAGTGCCCGTATAAAAAGTATTGAACAGCGTACAAACACGAAAGGCGGTGATATATAAAAGAGATGACGTACTATCCCAACAGTTTTAATTGGCAAAATTTTGGCACTTCTATAACTTCAACGAAGGGTCGACTGTATCGAATAAAGGACGAACGCGTCACGAAACTTATTTTTATATTTACCCACAAAGAAAAACAAATAATAATAAATAAATTAAAATGAATGTACATAGAATAGTTTATACCTTTAGTTTTGTCTTTCAAGAAGTCATGCATAATATTCATAGACCATAAAATAATAAATAATACATGTGGCGTATGTCTAGACATAAGCATATTATACAATTATACGTACATACATATATATAATCTAAAGGCATATTATATACATACACACATAAATATAAATACATACATGCATATTTAAATGCTACAAATGTCTCCATAAGGGTATGGTATAGTAGCGTTTCTTTTACAGAGATAAATAGTTTATGAGATTCTCTTTAATTTTACAAGATTTTCTTGACTAAAATTAATACTTATAACTTGACATTTTGCGAGTTAGCTAACGTATGTAATAATAAGTATGTTATAACGCGTGTTAAGGTGGTATGTTTTACTATATTCGTATGTTATATAAGAGAATATCTCTATGAAGGTAGCTTTTATATTAAAAGTTAATAATACAGTGTTTCATAAGGCGAACTCGAAATAGGACGCCTATAATAATTAAAGCCCCAGACTTGATTAGTTTCTCACAAAGTTTCGACTCGAAACCGCTTTTCAAAGTAGCATTAAAGGTTGAGACCTATTTAGAATTTGGCCCTATAGTTTATTACTAATTAAGTAATGTGAAGAGATAGTCAATAAGATCAGCCTGTGTAGATCCTAAAGCTTTTAAACATGTTTTCTATTCGTATTATTGTATTAAATCACAAAATCCCCATATATATTTATTTTGTATCGTCGTCGTCGTTTCAACTGATGGCTGTCCATCTTGTGCCAGCGGCATTGGAGTAGCGTGGTCGAGGACTCCTATGCCCCGTACCATTACAGGGCATAGAAGTCCTTAACCATCATCCCATGATGTTAATGGGCTGCCACATACCTTTTTTACGTAATAACTTGTATCGCCTCAACAGCGGCATGTGTACAATTTCTCAGATATAAGACGTTTATAAGCATCTTGTACTAGTAAATATGTGCAATATAAATGAATGTGGAACGCAACTTTTCAATCTAAGTAAGACATGAAAATATGCACCGAATAAGCGTCAAGTGATTGAAGATTATAAGACAAAGGATAACAATATCAAATATTATGTAAAGTTCATTAGTAGCTTTTCTTTAAACTTTATACTATAATAACGTAAAAAGAATACTATTCGTGTTCATTATTCAATCATTTATAAAACTTTGAATTAAAATAAATCAAGGATCTTGTTTGCAAGATCATAATGCCAGGCACATTCTTTATTATTTAACCTAAGGTGATTGAAAATTGGTCTCCCTTACACATTTTCATACGCTATTTCACCTCCTTCAGAACGAAATAGGATTCGTTTTCCAAGGACCTGTCTTTATATATGCTTTTAAGTTTATTGAACACAGGCAGCATTACTTTCGCATTCATAATATTAGTATAGATGACGTTGCCCAATAAATTTTTTAGCTAAATAAAGAAGACTTATGAATTCTAAAATATCTTTATCTTTCATTGATCGCATATTGCTGTGGATAGGGTGAACAATCGATCGTAAAATTTTGGCCGTAAATGTGATACATTACTGGAATATAGAGTTGCAGCAATCGTATCGAAATTAGGGTTGGGAGAATTAACAACCCCCTTACCTAATAACATGAAGTCAAACAATGCATTTTATCAACTTTCAACATTGCAACTAGTTTCCAGTACGTATTCTATTATTCAATTCCTACTATTACACACAACTCACATTATTTTATACTACGTTAGCTCAGACTCTCCCTATATATACCATATCCAAACTTTGAATCGTTAAAATATAGAATTTTTCTTTAAACTTGTAGTAAATGACACTTGCTGATAATAGTTACTTTAATATAGGTTTTTTAAATAGTTGCTGTTAGTAGCAATTAAAAAAATAATAATGCTTAATTATTTACAAAAAAAAATTGTACAGATTAATTGCAAGGGTCCTGAGTGCCCCGCTCAACAGTTCTTACACTATGAAATATATTATAAATAAATATTAACAGTATTTTGATAATTATTAAGTTAAGAAAACTTGTGTCAAAACGAGTCCTTATCTGTGTACACACACGCGCGTGTGTGTGTGTGAGTTTGATTTTGTGTGTGCGTTTGCCTTTAATAACAGATGTTTTTTTCAAATGTTAATCAAATTTTTTTTTTTTTTTCAAAAACCTACAACGCAATCTGTTGAAAGTTCATGTAAAAGTTTATAGGTTTTTTATTTAGGTAATTATTTTAAGATATTCCTGATTGAATATGTTGGAAATAGTTTCTTATACCTATAATTTATTGTATATATAAAATAACTTTATTGTATTTATTTATGTATAATCTACATTAACTTTAAGCAGTAAGCAAGCAAAAAGGTAAACTGATTGATAACGCTTTGACTTTTAGTATAGATCTTTACTTTGTTTTTATTTTGTTTCAAGTGTAGTTTATAATAAATTATTTTCTATCTATCTATCTATTTCTTGTTTATCGTGTGAAATATTATAATGATTTAAACCTATTGTACAATTACAAGTCAGTTTAATTATCTTGACACAATTTAGAAAGTTTAATGGTCTACGACTATCCAATAAGATGGTTTCAAAGTAAATAACGGATAAAGGCAGAAATAATTTTTTCCTTTAATTTACAGATTTTAATATTGTGAACATCACAACAATGGTTAGTTGCACACTATTGTTCTTGTTAGGCTTAGATTTAGCAGTTTATAAATTCGATACTAGTATCTAGTTCGATAAAAGAATGCACGGATTGGTTTTCGCAGACTTCCCGATAGCTTTTAAAGAGGATATCCTGGCCCCCAAGTTTTTAGATAGTTACAATTACCCAAACTAATTAATAAAATTATTTTAGTCATTGCATTAGAACGAAGACCTATGAGTACAGGTAGTTTTTAAAAAGAATCATTTACCTACGACGTTAGAATCATAAAGGCTGCAACGCCATTTAATATGTACATTGTATTGGAATAATAGAAGCTGGAGTTTAAGTCTTTGTTAAAGCGGTTTTGAATTTTAGAGCGGAATTGAATATATGTAAACTACAACGCCTATTCTTTATCATAGGATTAAGCAAATACTTCTTAAAGTGGTCTTTTTTAAAGTAATGATAAAATAGATTTATTGGTCTTTTAAAGTTGATACGTGACTATGAAAAGAGAGTCGAACAATGATGGCCCACAATAGCATTGCCAGAGAGAAATAAACCAAAAAAAGTAATATAAAAAAATCCTTACGCTATCTAGCACGAACTTCTAAACGTTGTTTGTATAGAAAAAGCTTTCAAACCTATTACGTGAGTTTTCAATAAATAAATAAAATTTATTAATGATTTATTATTACAAAAAACTGTATTAATATCAAACATCCTCCACTATAATTTATGGAAAATGTATTTGAAATAGATTGGATGAATAAAAACGTATTTTATTTATTATTGAAAATTGAAACAAGTGATACATTGTATGGGGAAAGGGTGATCTGTAAGAAAGTATATTTCGTGTTCTTTAAGTTCAATACCAATAGAGGAATTATAGGCGTTATAAGTTTTTAAATTTAATAACTGTATCGATACTTAACTGATAGCAAAAATTAAATTCATTAACCAATAATTGCAACAAATGTGGTGGAAATAATTAGTACTCAACCCTGCCTAAAGCACATGTACATATTTTAGGCAATGATAAAATATGATCGATTGTAACAATAAAGAAGAAAGCCATTTGTAGATTTTATTTAAAAGTTTGTCTGATCTACATATAGCTGTTCTGCATATGACCTTGGTGATGGAAAATAATGACGAAACAAACAGCGGACAGTTATAGGAAATATTTCATTCGTTAGTTTCAACCGATGGAAGTTTGTATCTGCATGTACTATATGCAACTCATGTATATGGAAATCGTTAATCGTACCTATGTATAACTTAATAATGTCCATAACGCCTTGTTTAAAGTCGCTTGTATTCTACAGCCACCAGCGACTTTACACATATAAACTAATAATAACAGAAAAAGGGTTATTTTATTTAAAGATTTTTTTCCCCACTAACAAACACGTTGGAGTTAAAAGAATTAATGATGTCTCTCCGAGAGTACCTACTCGTTAACGCAGCACTCAACTTCTATACGCGGAAAAAAGCACAAACTTACGGACTAAGGACGGTTTGAAAACACGAAAAGCATCTCATTAAGGCTAATTGGAGTAAAACTACTCGCGATGTTGCGTGTTAATCATAACACAATTGGTGTCGTTCTTAAAATCCATAATTAATAGGTAACAGAGAAAAAGAGTAAAAACAGAGAAGTTAAATATATACTCTCATGGACTCATTGCTTTCTCTGAATGAGCTTTTATTGACAAAAAAACCTAATCAATAAGCTAACTATTTCTTTTGTGACATAGTAAAAGGTTAATTTGGCAATAAAGAAGTTTTGTAACTGTTGGAAACACTCTTTTACCTAAAATTCTTTATCAGTATGTGGAAAAATTTAACAAATTTAATGACCATCAAATGAAGCCATGAGAGCAAGAATCTTTAAGCGACTAAAGCCTAAAGAATCCTAAAATTAGGTTATAATGGAAAACAAAGAAAATAGCTTGAAAAATTGTCAGTTTTTCACACCATCTCATAAAATTAGATTTCGGAATGTTCTTGGAAAACCATAGTACGTCTATGGTCATAGGTTTTTTTTAACAGAAAATGTTATTTGGGCCGTTTCTGCCCAAGTGACTAAAATTTAAGCATGGGATAACTAACGCATCCGTTATTTACTACTTTACTGATAAATTAAAAAGTCACGAAATAAATGAATTCCAAAAGAGAGTTATAACGTTATTGTCAAAATTTTATTTGCAAAGTACTATAATGCGTTTTTATGAGTACTTACGCCAATATGTATGTTACTAGATTAGCTTTAACAAATATTGTATGTTTTTTGCCAAATAAAATTATTTAATAAGAGACTAGCGCTAAAGTTTTATTCATTTGTGCAAGTGTAAACTACTTTTTTATTGCGATAGATAGACATTCAACCTCGTTTTCAGTTTGAGATAACTTAATATAATCTTCTTCATAATCAGTATCTATCATTTATTTTGAGTATCTCTTAATAATACATCTGTGTAATACTAATATGTAGTCTATGAAAAACATAATTTGATGAAATATCAGTTATTGGATCTATATTAAAGGCTGAGTTATAGTTATTGAAAAGTAGCAATAACTCCCGTGCTACAGTTGTAATAATATGAATATAATACCCCTGCCGTATTGCGGCAGCGTAAGCATACATATGGGGGCAGTTTTAACAAATGCGCTTTTTAGCGTTAGGGTCGTACCTTTAGTCCGCAGAGCCCTGTGTGCGAAAGCCGGCCCTGGCGCTGTGGTGTCTCGGAGTCGATTGTCCTGTTGAAGCGCCTTTAAGGGCTCCTGGCCGCGGCGGGCCGGCGTTGCTCGGCGTAGCGGACCTGAGGCGCGCGTGTGCGTCGTAATCGGTTTGCCGGCGGAGTGGGCCATGACAGCCGGCCGGGTGCGCGCGCTGCGCCACCACGCATGCGCCCCCTAGCCCTACCGCTACCTCTGCCGAGTGCCGCAAGCGATTAAACTAATCTACACATTATACACGCACAATGCCGCCGCACAGTGAGATAAAAAATCGCACGGAAATCTCTGAAACACAATATATTACCCCTACATCTTAGTTTCCGCATTGCGCATTTGTTTAATCGAGACTTGAAATTTCTTTAACTCTAGTCTCGAGGGGTCATTTGACCCAAATCCAATATTCTTTATTCCAATAAATTGTGACGGCCTCGCTGGCGTAGTGCCACGAGTACTCACTCTGCTAGCAAAGGCCCCGTCTTCAATTCCCGACAGGGCTAATTTAGGAAATTGCATTTTCTAATTTGTCTAAGTGTAGACTGGTGGATTCGACCGTGACTAGTTACCAGCAACGACCTAACGCCAAGCATGATATGGTACGATACTGTATACAAACTTTAACAAGTAAATTCCCTCTTACAAGATAAGTGCGCTGAGACTGTATCATCACTTATAAGTGATAGTGATCAAAGTGATAGTAAAAAACAACTTAAAATTTAAGATAACCGTCTTAGTACCCCACAACTTATTTTTAGAATTTTATTCGTCTTATATTTTTATGTAAATTTTTACAGTTATCTTTTTAGCAAAAAATGTATACTAATAATAAGGGCATTTCCAATCAAAGAGGACTAGGGTTACTTTAACGTGTTCTTTGAACGATTAAGAAAATCGCGTTGCTCTTTTAGATGAAGACAGGGATGGGTCAAAAGATTTATTATTAATAATAAAACAGAAGCTTATAACATTAATTGTCCACCTATAGCTCCAACAGCTAATGTTTACTCTATAAAGATTGTGAATAACATTTGAAATTCTCTAAATTTAATAAGTGCAAAAAGCTTTATTTCATGGGTTCATTGAATGAGCGTGAGCTGTCACGCTCGTTCGAGTAAAGTCAATTTCTACACAATTATAATTATATTGATAAATACATACGTATCTATGAATATAGAGGCCAAAAATTTATATATTCATTAAAGGCGCCTCGACGAAGTTTTCGCTTTTCTCCTGTGGTTGCTAGCATAGACCCAGTGTTTTTATTTGTAATCTCTCTGAGGTTTAACTATATAAATTTGTTTGCATTTATGATTTTAATAACATTTTAAAAATTGACAAGCACGATTCTAAGATTAGGTTTTTCTGTAACTAGATTAAAGTGATATTGTTTACTAAATTAAATACATTTCGTTAATGTTTTTGCGTTGAACGTTGGAAGTTTTTGAGCCTATATTAATGAGTAAGAATGAATGAATAGAAATGTGTTTGTGAAGCCGCAAATATAGGCCTAATCAGTTGTTAAGTAACGGCTAAGCTATTGATCGGGAGCACTTTCGCTTAGTGTAAAATATTCTTTGTTTGGCGAGGGTCCAGATACTTGCTAGCTACAGAGCTATCCAGTTACTAGCTGCATTAACATATGGCCTGGTCATCTTTATTTAAAAAATAGGCGTGCCCTTAGAAAAACTGCCAACAAGCTAACAATTAGAAAAAATTTTGAATCGACCTCCATGTGCAAAGTTTGTTAGGCAAGGTCGCAAATTAGGTTTTTTGTATTTTTTGTCTAAATGGTTAGTTTTACGTTAAAATTACCTTCGACCCAAATAATAAACAGAGTAGGTAGGTATTTCACCTTAATTATAAACATTCTTATATTTTTATTTCTAAAGTTAACTATTTTCGAGAAACCCACTTAAATGTAGCGGGTCAATTTTCCCCATAATATGCATGACTTTGCAGTCTTTAAACATTATTGTATGATTAATAGTAAAATTTTAAGCCATCGTGATTAATAAATTTATATTGAATAATTCAGAGAATTTTAGCAGAAAATAAAGTCAGTCCTTTGTTTGATGTGTCTTTGTGCAACATGTCTGTTGTTCAATTGTCTACTTGGGTATAACATTAGACTTGCGATAGAGGAAATAACTTTAGCAACATTTTGAACCAATATATTTCATAGATACGGTGCCATGTCAAAAAGTAACCATAGTTTCCCAAAATTAATAATTCAACATTCAAATCATAAGGCTTAAAAACAGCAGGGTACTCTGATATTCTCTTTGACCAACATACAACAGTTTCAACTCGCCAACAACAATTTTTATTGAATATGCAATGCTAAAAAATACATTTACTGTTAAAATTTTTTCGTTAAGCAAGCTGGTAATGACGCTGATCAATCAATTTAAACCAGCATAACATAAATGTCGTTTTTAGCAAAGATGTGAATCAGTTGATATTAATTCCTCCTGAAATTTCAGGTGACAAAATTATTTATTTGTCAAAATCTCAGACAGACTCAACAATCGTCCAATTTTATTCAAATGAGAGTTTTTAAGCTTTTCTTGTATGTAAATGCCACTTTTATATTTTTTATGCATTCACTAAGTGTGTTACTACTTAGGTAAGCGTTATTTCGGAGGGGCAAAAAACAATTTTGGTAACATCAAGTTTAAAAATAAAAATCTTGAGTACGGAGAATAATATTTTTTATTTGCACAAATATATAAAATGGAAGCGTCAACGTGGATCACGACCGGGTTTATTAGATAATTGTTAAATGATGTAATACATAGACGTTAAAAAGTATGTATTTGGATTAAAGCAAAGTTAGCAGCAAATATACTGGTTTGGCCTTAGCTTTAATTCAATTTGTTGCAAAAGTAAATAAAGTGTAAGCTAATTATTATACAAATCATTTCCGAGAATCTAGAATACTATTAAGCAGTATTTCTGACGTGGATTGTTTGTATTTTATTCTATGTCCATCAACCCTTGACTTAATAACTAACATTGACAAACAAATAGGCNACGACCGGGTTTATTAGATAATTGTTAAATGATGTAATACATAGACGTTAAAAAGTATGTATTTGGATTAAAGCAAAGTTAGCAGCAAATATACTGGTTTGGCCTTAGCTTTAATTCAATTTGTTGCAAAAGTAAATAAAGTGTAAGCTAATTATTATACAAATCATTTCCGAGAATCTAGAATACTATTAAGCAGTATTTCTGACGTGGATTGTTTGTTTTTTATTCTATGTCCATCAACCCTTGACTTAATAACTAACATTGACGCAAAGTGAACATTTGACTACGCATTTCGATTCAGACGGATCTTCCTTCAAGTATTTCATAATTATGGTTCCAGCCATTTAAGAGGAATTTTCCTTACAAACACGCGTATAGAAGAATTACACACGCACATATATATATTGTAAATAAAGTTGGGTGATGGCTTTTACAGTAATTAATAGCGGAAGTAGACGTTTATTGCATGTTTAGTTTGATAAACTACAAGAGTATCATATAACGGTTTTCTGTTAACTGAAACAAGTGATGTCAATTAAACTACGCGGACAATAGCAGATATGGCATCTTCCGTTGCATTTGATATTAAAGACGGACAGATGTGAGATGAACTCTCTCTTAATACACAGCTTGTTTATTGTAAACGATGTTGTTTTACTACATTAGAATAAATATTGTTAACTGGGTTTAACGGGTACATTCGTAATGGAAGAGTTATAGGCAAGGAGAAATCCTGGAGAAGTAGTAGTCAGAATTTTAGGTCGTGATGAGTATTTTGGTCATCCCTAAAAATTAGAAACTGCAAACTAAACTAATAAGCAGTATGCAGTGACACAGTTTTAATAATTTTTCAATCCCGTTTGCAGTTGTAAGAACACTCGCATACTCCAGGAACAATTCTGGATATGTATAATGTGTCTGCTAATCCGCATTGCGGCAATATGACGGGTCTAAGCTCTCGAACTATGCTGCCTTTATCTCTATTCTATGTGTGAGGAAGTCAAGCTGAGAGTCCAAAAATGGCACGTTAATAAAGTGTTAGATTGGTAGGTGTGGAGCAGCTACATTTTCTGACTACGTTTTTTTGTGTAAGTAGGAGGATTCTAAGCCCAAGAGTTGGTGAGGAAAAGGACTTACTAAACATATGAGCCCCTTTAAGAGTTCTACGTGGCCTGTAAATGTTTACAGGCGACGCGAATTATTAACTTTTATTTAATATATGATGATGATTAAAAAAGGTCTATATATAACGGAACATGATACCTAAATAAGCTCTACATGTGAAATGATTCGTCGTAACAACACATCAATAACGCAAAAAATTGTCCCTAGAGATTATGATTACATTTGCCTTACTGTCATTGTTATGGTTTCATATTCCACGTAGACTCAGCATTAATTCTAATCAATTTTCTCTACAAATTTCAAGTTTGTCAACGTATAAAAAATTAAAGGTCTTTGAAACTGTGTTAGACACGTTTGTTAAATATAAAAAGAATAGTTTCTTCAATGTCGCGCAAACAATACTGTAAATTTGATAATCTATTTAATTATTAGGTTGTTACATATTAAATTAATGTTTTGTCGTACCGACCACTAGGATATGAAATTCTCCTCTTTGGTTAAGAATTCCAAATTCATTCCAATAAAATGAATTCATTCAGTTTGTACATTTGAGTTTTGAAAACAATCATTATTTTTTCTCATAATTTTTTTGTTTGGCGTCGCTTGTTATCGTTCAATGTAAAACATGAAATATTGGTATAATTAGCAGTACGAGTTCAATAGTGGCACCAGTGGCACTGGTGTCGCAAAAGAATGCACGGTACATATTTAGTTTCAACGTTTTCGTTCTGGAAATTTCGACATTCAGAACCCGTGGATGGCTGGAGTCCGGAGTTAGTGACAAACTGTATTAATGCACTTGAAGCAAATCGGGAAAGTAAAAAAACTAGAACGATGGGTACCTCATGAATCGAACTTGCAAACACGCGTCGACTGCTGTGTTACTTAGCTCATCGGACACAATAATGAAGGGATTTCTCATCGAATCATTACTTGTGATAAAAAGTGGGTACTGTCCGGTAATCGGAAACGCTCGTGGTGTTTGCTGAACCCTAGAGAGCCTGTCAAATCCTGTCCTAGACGAAAGTTGACTTTGAAAAAGTTATTTGTGAGTGTTTGGTGGATTACCAGTGTCGTTCACTACAGCTACACTACTGGCCTAACGATTACGGCAGATATCTATTGTCAGCAACTGCATGAAGGAAGAACTGCTAAACAACCGAGATTGGACAATCGCTCTAGACCAAGATCTCGTACTACACAGCAAACAACTAAGTTAGTAGTGCTACAATTGGAATGTCTGCGACATCCACCGTACTCCTCGGACCTTGCTCTAACAGATTACCATTTTTCCAGAGATTGGACAACTTCTTACAAGGAAAAAATTCAATTCCGATGCGGCAGTTCAAACCGCCTTCAAAGAGTTTATTTATTCTCGCCCTATTGGATTAACCTATGAGATGGCAGAAGTGCATAGATAACAATGGTGCATACTTTGAGTAATGAAATATATTTATCAAAAAACTTGACTTTATATTCCCCCCGTACAAAACGCCAATTTCATGTGTAAGGCCCTAATTAATTTATACTATTAAAGAACAAAATATAAAAAAAGAAATAAAATCCGAGTTCTGGTGTAATATCTTTTAAACAATATTAATAATATTTTACAATGTTTATTTATGGAGTTTTTGGTACAAGATATGTGATTTATATCAAAACTGTATAGTATGTAACTGTAGAATGAATTCTTTATTGTACTTGTATATGAGGTGCAAATCAATTTGATGGGTTAGCAGTAATTGCACTATATATGGGACAAAGGATTTTAAAATCTATTATACTCATGTGTGTATTCTGCAGCGTGCCGCATTGGGTCAAGGACAATCTGCATTCATCTTTGATACGCTACAATAAAACAAATTTAAAGGGAATTAATAATAAAATCACAGGGGATTGGCAAAACATTTTTAAGATTACAGTTAGAATTGGAAGTTTTCGACATTGATGTTATAAATATTTTCAAATTAAAAAATGCATACACTACATAACTTTATTGCAGACGAAGTATTATAGAAAATGTCAATTTCCTTACCTTCTATCCTGCATTTTAAACTATACTACTATATAAATCTGTACGCTATATCTGTACAATAATTTTTTATCGTGTTTTGCAATAAAGATTGGTTTCATAGTCACATACCAGACACTAAACGACAATTCCGATAATTATTTTTTGTATGTTCCTAACTCCAATTTCCTGTTAGCAGTATAAAATATTATCCCAACTCCTACACAATTAAAGCAGTTGAGCTATGGAATTTTCATTGGCCATTTTCAAAAGTAGCTTAAAATAATATTTGTCACCATAAAGGCCTAGCACGCCTTCTACTGTTATTTAAAAATTTATGTATTTATGTATATATATTTCTAATAATATTATATATTGTTGTTTTAAATATGTTATAGTAGTAACACGGTTGTATAATATTTATTCAAGGGTTGCCTGGCAGAGATTGCTCAAAGCATAAGGCTACCTTAGCACATAGGTTAATTAGTATAATTTAATATAATAATTTATGTAAACTTGACACTGTGATTAATAAAGAATTTTGTATCTATTCATTATGTCCTTTTAAAAATCAAGAACAACTTAATCGATTTTCATAAAAATTGTTACTATACGAGTATCTTCTACTAACTGAACCCGCGACTTCGTCTGCGTGGTATATTTTTTTGGTAGGATTTCATTCATTTAGGCAAACTGCTTTATAAATAAGAAACATACCCGCACTGCCCTTTGAGGGTGGAATTTCCTAAAATTTACTTTTGATAGTTTCCATAATGTCAAAAAAAGAATTACTGACTTAAGTTTCACATGCCGTAAAAGAACAGTTTGTAACTGTGAAGTTTTTTTTATGGGAATGTTAATTAACACTCCGCAACCCTCCGTGGTGGTGCAATATCACAAAATCCGTTCTTAGCTAACCTCTACTCGGTCTCCACGCCTTATGGTTCCAGAGATATCGTGATGAGTTAATAGATACCTGGATATCTCTTATATATATATAGATAAATAAATAGTAAACACATATGATATGAAAACATTAGACTATGTAGTACTACATTATTTGGGGCCTGTGTTTTTAGGGGCGCACTATTATTAGGTATTTATTGTCACGGAGGTATTTTTCATATACCTACGAATATGTCAGAATAAGACGTTACACCTCAATAAAATTTAACACTAAATATACTAATATTGAAATCTGTATTCTTTCCGAATAGATTTTTTTTTGTCAAATTTTGTAATGAGGGGCTGAGTTGTTGGCGTCCGAAGGAGCTACCTAACCACCCCGAACATGTGTCCTCTGGGTGGTGCCAAAGAACTACAACGAGGAGTAATAGGCGGCGGTCAACTAACCTATAAAGCAGGTATAGCAAAGTATTGCCCTTGTAGAGGTAGGAAATGGCTTCTACAAACTGTAAACTTGCGGTCATGTCTCGTGAGAACGGTGGCTTTGGGTTGATCAATTGGGCCAAGAAGAAGGCAACCTCTATAAAAAATTACTCCAACCCAAAGGTGGGAACCGTGCTAATAAGCTAAGGCTATTCAGTCACAATCTCGATGGACTGGCCACATCGTTGTATAGTGCACTCTCACCGGAATGGGCGTGTCCCTGTGAGCGACTTTCAATCGACCCTATTCGTGGGAACAAAAATGAATTAAAATCTCCCTAGATACCCCCAACCACAACAGAAATTATATATATACAAATTAAATATATAAAAAAATATATATATAAACCACAATAATTAAGTCAACGAGATTTTCATCCCAGCTTATTCAACAGACAACGTTCATTATATGTCTCTTATATAGGAAAGGCACAACACAAGTTTGCAGCCGAGCATTCAAAATAAACTAACAAAGCCGAAGAAAATCAACCTACAGTTCAGAAACTTTCTCTTGCTCCTCGGCAGGCAAGCTGCCCTCTCACTGAGTACCGACGTAAGAGTGTACTGCTCAATAATAAAGCCTATATTTGATTCAGCTGTGGTTAACGGCAAGCGTGACAAATGTCATGTTTCTACAGAGAACTCAGAACAATATTCTACGGATTCTATCAAGCTACACAACCAAATATAATGAACGGCTAGCGACTCATCCTGACCCTCTCTCTAATACACTCTATCAGCAAAATCTCATTAAAAAATTGAAGAGATCAGATGTGTTCAGAAACTGAGGGACGTTAGAGCAGTAGTCCTATCTCGCCGAATCCCATACCTCACACTACAAAACTGCTCATAGTTAACAGATTGATAGCATGAAAATCGAAATTTCCGAGTTGTGTAGGATCGAGGATTCCCTTTCTCTTAACATCACATTGAGCCACTCAAAGAATAATCGGATTTCGATTTCGACAACATAGTAAGAACTTAGCCTGTTTAGTTGGCAGTGTTGGAAAAGAGTTCTTCTTCTTCTTCTTCTTTAATTTATGGCTTTTATTGGTGCCAATCAGGCCCTATTATTCCGCCAACGACGTGTTTTCTGTGTTAATGTTGAAGTAATTTTCCATTGTCCTTGGAGCACTTCAATTAAAGCTCTAACATTATTTTAAAGTCTTACAAACGTTTATTAGTGTCTTAACAACTTCGCTGTATCTTCATGTTAATGAGTTATATTTTATTTTATTTTTGGCGCGTTCGCCATTTTTACTCTTCCATCTTGAAAACTTAATAAAGTCTCTTGGAAAAGAGTTGGTAATTTTGTAATACAATCTATGACAACAGACTTGAAGTTTTCATAAATTTTCATCTATTACTCTTCCATTTCATAATTAAATTAAAATGATTTAAATCCATAAAATAAAATTGTGTTCCTATTATTATCATTATAACAATGTCGTGTTTATAAAATAGTTTCAAGTCATTATTAGAATAACTTTGAATGTTATATTAAAATTGTTTAACTGTTTTAAAAAGTTTGTTGTGTAGTGTTGTCAAATAAATAGATTTACACCATACTAATTTCATTTGTCTGCCCACGTTGTTAGGGTAATCTATAATTAACCTATTGAACTAACTTTGTTCTGTACATTTTATTTTATTTAGTTGAACAATATTTATTATAACATAATTACACAAATGTGTACAGAGAAAATTCTTTTAATTAGTATTTCCTATAAACCAATTGTAAAAGCTAGAATCCAGGGCCATCATACATGTTCATATAAAAAAAAACAAATGTAAACAAATAGGCTGTTTAATATAATGTTATATATCAAACTCAAATTAGTTAAAGTAATAAAATTATGAAATAATTTATAATTTTTGAAACCTTTTTACCCAGTAAGCAGTATCTATTTTGAAGGTATAGTATGGGTGATCAATACGCGTAAATTAAGATTATTCAAAATATTAAGCAAATTTCTGAAATTGAAAATACGATTTTGCATATTTTATTCTTGTTTACACCTTGCAGATGTCCAGATTTAGGCTTCGACGACTATATGATGGTTATGTATCGGTGCCTAATGATGACAGTGGATATTCCGACGCACAGTTTGAGCCACCGCCCCAAAAAATCCCTTGGAAAGCTCTTAGTTTAGCGGCATTCCTTTTTGTTGTTGGAACATCCCTACTTATTGTAGGTAGTCTCATTGTAACTGGTCATATTGATACAAAATACTCGGACAGATTATGGCCAATGGTTGTACTTGGAGTTATAATGTTTTTACCTGGGGCATATCACATGAGAATAGCATATTATGCTTATAAGGAGTATCCAGGGTACAGTTTTGCAGATATTCCTGAATTTGAATAATTGATGTACCTTATTCTTTCATGTAATTCGGTGACATATATTTTTGTTAAATTGATTTTTATTAATCATCCATCAAACAGATAGGTACTGACATATTTAGCCACTGCAGCTATAGATTTAGTGGTATTGAAGGTTGAGTTTTTAATTGTTACATAACCTTGTAACATAAGGATTGTTTTATATTAAAACCACTTAAAAACTGCCAAATCTGTAGCTGCGATTGTATTTATGTAGTTAGCTAAAGATATATTTATTCAGTGATTACCTAAGTGCAATTATATTTAATCTTTGTGTTACATTTTTAGTTATTAAGGTATAAATAAAATAAATTTTGTAGGTATACTTTATTGAATGATCAATAATTCATAAATTTAATAAATAGATTGATAAAGTCACTTTACACTTTAAGTATTCTGCGGATATCATTTTTTCACAGTGGATAATTAATACTTCTCTTCCTATCTAAATTCATTGCACTTTTTATCTATTACCTTTCTTGCCTTTCTTTTGAGTGAGACTAGTTTGGGGTAGCGGTACAGAGTGACCTGTCTTTTTTAAATGATCAAATAACTTATTTTTTGATGGGAAATCAGTTTGGCAAATTACACAACGGTGAGTAAGTGCGCTACTTGAGTCTTCAGTCTCACTTGCTTTTGTCCTTACAGGCTTCCTCTCGACTAACTTTTTTGCTTTAAAATTCCTTTGGGTCTTTGGCAATGCGGGTCTATCACGGGGTAAAGCTGAATCACCTAATACATCATCAGTTGGAGTAGTACTGGAGACTTCATACAAATTTTCAGTGGAAGTCTGAGATTGTGAACCTTTTTTAAGATCTGCTTCCTTTTTTGCTTGAATTTGACTTTTCAGCATATTAAATTTCTTAGCCTTTCTGCACCTAGATGGTCCTTCTATTTCATTAAAACTCATTTCATCATGACTATCATTACCTTCACTTTCAGGCATGGGGATGAAGGCTTTCTTCTTATTTTTCTTCTTCTTCTGACTTTTAGGTAAAGCCTATAAAAATATTTTTATTAATTTGACATGTTATTTTAGAAACAATTTCATCTGATCAATTTTTTAATTTACAATTTACTACTGAATAAATTAAATTTTTGATGGGGTTTGAGGTCTTAGTTCTGATTTCCAGTAGGGAAAATTTCAAATTGTCTACTTCAAGCTGTTAGCAATTTAAAAAATATAAATGTAAAGAATATTAAACAAATCTTTTTTTTTAAGTAGAATTAGAAATCATATAGTCATAGTTTTGTTCCCATAACAATAACAATATTGTTATGTATTTTAAAGCTGTGGGAGTGGACCAGTCATAACTATGCACAATTAAAGGAAGGCACTTATAAATAATATTAATAGTTAATGCGAAAACCTATTAAAAAAAAAGATATTTTAATTATAAATTAAAATTCGATAAAATAAAACAAAAAAGTTACTGAATATACAATGCAACTTGATAGCCATTTTTGTGACATCATAAGGTTTTGTATTTATAAATATGTTAACATAAAACATCGAAAGATCTAATTTATTGAATTTAAAACTCCTTGATACTGTGAGGAGAAATTAAAATTGTGATGTCACATTTGCTCAGATTAATATAGGTAAGCTTTGCTTTCTTTTCACATTTTTTTCATAAATTTAATACCCTACTAAAACCATACTTAACAACTGCTGAGTTTCTTGCTGGTTCCTTCTCAGTGGAATCAACTTTTTGAACCTGTGGTATATTTTTTACCAACACACAGACTATACAATAAACCTTGTAGAACCTACTCAAATAAAGAATAATTAAATTTGATATACTACACCTGTATTTGATCCGAGTCATCACTAAGAGTTTCTCTAATGTCATTATCCTCAATATCTGATGTTGAGTTATCTTGTTCCTCTTCAGTTTGCCCATTCACTTTGTCCTCTTTAATTTTACTAGGACTTTCTTTTCCTGCATCATCATCATCAGGGTCAGTTATGTCTATATCATCACCTAAAGACATGTTTGCAACATTTTCTTTGTGTTTCCTACTATTTTCATGATTTTCAAATGAATTCACATTTTTAAATAGCTTGTTGCAAGCAGAGCAATATAAATTTTTCATTGTAGATTTGGTTTTGGATGTTGATTTTGTTGGTTTAGATGCTTCACTTATCTGGAATCGAAATCAATAAGCATATTAGAAATTATATCCATAAATAAATAATTTCAGTTCCTACTATAAGATCACATTCTCCCAGTATTTTTACATAGTATAATATAAAATTAATTCTGCTGTCGGTTACCTTAGATCTTTTTATCTATTCAATGGACTTTAACACAGTCTTCAATAATAGATAAGACTGACTGAGAGGAATGCTTTTATAAATATACACACACACACACACACACAATACATACATATTATAATAGAGATGAGCCTTTGTAATATGATGTTATAACATACATTTTTGTGAGCTTAAATAGCAAATGCTGGCTTAACCTTAAAACATGGCTTCAATTAATATGCTATGCAATATAGTATACCATGGTATATATTTATCTGTAAAGGATAACCCATATCTTTCATATACCACAAAAAATGTGTTATTTTATACAATACAATATTGTTCAATAACCAAGTAAAAACATTACATATGTTGTTTATTTCACGTGGATTTAAACGGCCCTTAACACCATATCATTGAAGTAGATATCTTGGAAGATATCCGAGATTAAAAAAGGGGGGGTGCAGTGTTGTAGTAAACATACATAATAAGCATTAAATAGATGTAGCTGTATTGTAAGCTGTACATTTAAGTGTACACAAATGTAGTGGCAGGGTTCAGTTAATATAATATATATTGTCTAAATTTGCATTCTTAATAATATCCTAATTTATTCATCCATTCTAATGTAAATACATTGTTTTTAACTTATACTGCTGATGTTTGATAAGAACATTTTTTTTTCAAATTTAAGATAATCGTATGAAAAATTGTAAAGTATCAAAGCTTTTACAGTATCTGTCTATGTAATATGGCGCAGGATTAGACTTTAATCTTACAAGTCTGAAGCTGGGGATTTGAAATCCCCCGTTTAGGAGGTTGAATTAAATAAATTGAGTATTAGAAGTGCTACTTTCTTCATCTTTTTTGTAACCTTCACCTATATATTGTTTTAAAAGCTCATATAGTTTAAAATTATTGTTGTTATAACAAAAACCCCCATCAGTAGATACATGTTATTTCTCATTCTAACAAACGCGTGCCGCCGCAACGAAAGAGCAAGACAAATGTACGACATACATTTGTTTTCGATAAAAATGAATTGGGGACTTTTGTTACCCCCTTTGGGGCCTTAACTTTGATTACTTTATTTCGATACATTGTTATACTTTATATTACAAATTAACTTTTGTAATTAGGACTTGATATACCTCTTCAGTTTTAGAACTTTCTTCATTACTACTTTCCATTCCACCTTCACTAATAGTGTCATCATCTGAAGATATACCAAACTCTTCAGCTAGTAAAGATTCAATTTCACTTAATTTCTTCTGATATTCTTCACTTTGTAGAAAAGAAGATTCCCCTTCCTTCTTCTTGGCCTCTTCAATTTCTTTTTGTCTTTGAATTATCCTCTCTCTACGAACTTGTTCTGCCTGGGAATGAAAATAAACACTATTTAAAGAGTAATATTATATACAATATTTTCTAGAAAATTTGGAAGATATAGAGTGAAAATCAAACTATCCTCATTAAAGCTTGTTAACTAATATGCCACTGTCTCAAAAATACCTTCTTTTTATTTTCCTCAGCTTTTTCTTGTAATTGTTTGGTGTGTTCAATAACTCTCTTATCCTTTCTGCGAACAAAGCTCACTAGCCTCCTGATTTCTTCATTTCTTTCCTTACGCGCTTTTTGCCTGATCTTATTGTTTTCTTTTTCCATTAATTTAATTATTCTGCGGTTGTCACCTTGAGATATTTCATATTGATCCAGCCATACATAGCCTATAACAAAAAACATTATAAACAAGTTGCTAAAAAGAAATCAGAGTGAATACATTAAAGTCTCACTGTTGGGCACAGGCCTCCTCAGTCATAGTGGAGAGGGTTTTTAGAGCTGTGGATTGGTAGGCATAGTACACAAGCGCACTCTCTATTCTTTCAATCTCATACTCCCTCATGAAGGGATGTTCTTTCACGTGAGGATAACGTGACGGGAATACGACATAACCGGAGGTTAGATCAGGCGCAGGACCGACGGTTTAACATGCTCTCCGAGGTACGGGTGTGGACCACACCTCCAACTTCCCAACTTCAGCCAAACATAGAAAATTCAATGTCGATTGTTGAATTGGTCCGGGATTAGAACCCAGGACCTCATCTGTAGTCGAACATGCATGAGACCATTGGGGCAGTCGTTTACAATAAAACCCCTAAATATAAAATAAAATCAAAAGAAAAATATAGTATATTGTAGCATATTATGTGACACATAATCTAATATTATAAATAGTAATTGTTAATATATTACTTTTTTAGTAGTGGTATATAAATCAAACAATAACCAAATCTCTTAGGAGATTTATGTAACTTTATCATGCTGCTTTAATAATATGATATCACTTATGCTAACACAAATATTCTATTCGTAATATTTTATTGAAATATAATATTTCAACAGCCCATACATATAAAGAGTTATGTATAAAATCCTTATTTTGTAAGACAGTGTTTCAACAACAAATTATTTATTATTGTACATTTTGTTAGTAAATGTAAGTGACGAAAAAAATGACTAATAAATCTTATAATTTACCTTTCTTGGGCGAGTAAATTTAAAACAAACAATTGAAAATCTTTTTCAAATCCATATTAAAGTGTTAGATAAATTTATACACAATTTACAAAAATGATAATTTTATATCTTCATTTTCACCAACTTATGGGTTAAATTTTTAAGGTCTATAGACTAAAATAAACCTTAATATGAGAGCATCTTATGTTAATAATATATTTCTTAGTATTCTAAGTTACAAAATAATACAAGACATACTTTTATTTGTGGAAAATGCCATCCAGTAAGCATAAAATTCATGCACTTCTTCATAAGGTGTCGTGGAGTTTCCAAATTTGGGGATTTTGTGAACTTCTTCTGGATCATCCAAGAAATCTGTTTCTTCAGAAGCCAATTTGGAGAATACCTAAAAAATTTACACAGAGGAATTTTAGATTTGGTGGTTGGGTCATATTATTGTTGATATAGTATTATTAAAAGTTTCCAGCCCCAAGTATCTAAAAATTACGAGTTGCCCTAACGGGGGTACCAAGAGACCCCAGGTCATTTCTATGTAAATCTGATATAGAGTCATCGGAAATCACGTGTGCGACATACGCGGCCTTACAAATCGAAGTAAACGGAAATAGTGTGGTACATTTGTCTGACTCTGCCCTTACAGTGATAGGGCGTTTGTTTGAGTTAGAGAAATAACAAGTCACTAGTAGACTAAAACAAAAGGTGTTATTAATAGGAATGTAGATGTTGCATACTGATTATTGCAGGTTTTAATAACCAAAATAAATACTTTTATGATTACAAAAAATATTGACTATCCAATGGCTTATCTAAATCATCAATCAGTCTACCCTGACTTTGTTGGATATACAATAAGGATAACCTGGAGTTTACGGGACTGTCATATCCTTTCCACTTGTGGATGTTTCTCTCTAACATGAGTTTATAGGCTAAAGGTATAGAATTATTGATTGTTAATTATAGAGAATAAATAGACTACTATTATTGTAATTGTGCAGTGTTTAAATATGACATAGATTAAACAATGTCATAAGCATCAATAAATACCAACTGCAAGTGAGTGATCATGTTTAATTCTTTCTTGTAGAGGTATAGACAGGTACCACTCTCAGTTATAGAGGTCCAAGTAGTTGAGGATTCACAATACATTATAGAGGCAATTTAATTCTCTTAAATAGAGATTTAAAGACTAATATGATGGGTCCAGGCGATTATACTATATTAAAAAGTTCAACTGAATATAGATTAACTTACCTCAGAATAAACTTCATAAAAGCTTTGAGGATTTTCACCAAACCCTTTGTAGCAGGACGGACTAAAGTAGGGGTATACATCAAGACTGTCATCATTATAGGAACTGCCTGCTCCACGCAACAATTGTTCCCTGTGGTTATCATACCTGAAAAATTGTATCATTATAGATATAATTAAATAAATTCTAAAGAAAATATTTCAAAGCATGGGAGTAAACAGTATATTTTTATACATTCTATGAAAGGGCAACAGTTTCTTTAAATAATTGTGTATAATTTTATTTATAGTGTAGTGTTATTATTATTTAAGAATGCATGGAGAGGGTGTGATTCTATAAATATTTATTATACACTATTCATTATGATTGGATTCTACACAGATAAGTAATTTGAAAAATTTGTTATGTTTTTCATGATTGTTCCCATATTTACAAGTTTCACATTGCTAGTTTATATAAAAAATAAAACAAGTTAAATCATCTACCACACCTTGTGCTACTTTACTTGTTTCCTGAAAAAGGTGTGTGAAGTAAAAATTAATCAAGAGAGATTAATTATCTGTTTTTAATGTGAACTGTTACAGTATGTCTATTCGAATTTATAACAAGTTGGCTAAAATATTAAAAACACTATCACTCCATGTTTAAACAAAAACTGAAGTAAGAGTTAATAAAGAAGAGTTTCTATTCAATTGGTGATATTGCTTTAAAACAGTGCTTTTAAAGGAACAAACAAAGGTTTTATGACCATGCAACCTATAACATTGTTTTATTAATTTCATACAATGAAAAAAAATTAAATACAATAATATATATATTATTGTATTTAATTTTGTTAAAGTCATTAAACATTCCACTAAAAAAATATGACGAATTTAAAAATCTCAACCTAAAGAATATAATCTATCCCGAGTCGATGTCCCAAAGTGAAACTGATTTAATAAAAAATATAAAAATTCTGAAATATGAATGGAAAAGGAAATAAAAAAAAACAAAGTAAATGTATATGTGTGTGCAATTAAAACATACCATGCTCTTTCTTGAGGATCAGAAAGTACTTCATATGCATTTTGTAACAGCTGGAATTGCTCTTTTGCTTCTTGTAAGTTTGTTAGATTTTTATCTGGGTGCCACTGCAGTGCGAGTTTTCTGTAGGATTTTTTAATCTCTGAAGGACTCGCCTCCTTTGCCACACACAAAACTTCGTAATGGCACTTCATTCTGCCACCATTATATTTTAACTTTCACAATATTATCGACACTTTATAAGAGTACAGTGGTCGCAAAAAAAATATTATAACCTGACAAGCGGCTTTTAGCTTAAACAAATAGTAATATTTAAATCAAGTGTTTCACACAAGTAAAGTATAGGAACTGAACCGTCTGCGTTCCAAGCGCCCTTATTAATTTACAATTTACATAAATAATTTTGAAAATAATGATCGATGTCTTTGCGCTCGACGTCCATGCTCGTTTTTTTTGCTCATAACATTAACTGTGTTGCTAGTCGCTAGATGATATTTGTAAAGACGGTAAAGTTAATAACTTAATATATTTGAATGAAAAGAAAATCAAACCTTTATTAATTGACATAAAGTATATTTTTAAATAACTAAGAAGGCGGTTACTGTTATAAAATATCCGTTGCTAATATTATTTTATTGTTTTTGTCATTTCAAAAGTACTTTAAATCAATGCGTTAAGATTTGATTTGATTTAATAATACATTGGATCAGATTATTAAATTTACCATCTTCATATATATAATACATACATTTTTAAAAGATCTGTTAATGAAAATTTACGATGTAACTATGCTATAAATTATGCGACAGAAATAGATTTATTTACTGTGATAATTACTTTAAAAAGGTTATAAATATTTGTAAATATATGAGTACAGGTCACATAGTTGGTAACATTTTTATTACATATGGACACTCCATGTTACTTTAAATACAATAGCATTCAATTTACGCATTTGACGTTAATACGTTTTTAAAATCGCATCCAAAGGGAGGCAATTAAAAAAACGAATGATAACAAAATCAGTAGCAACAGTTCAGCGTTGTAGTTTATATCATAATCTCTATCCGAAATTCAATATGGACACGGCGTATTGTATTACGTGAAATCTACTTACTTACTATGCAAACGTAACGTTACAGTCCTTAATTAGCGTAAAACATTCTTTCATACTTTGGCTATCCTGTCGTGTAATTGCATTTCCAATGAATGTGTTAGATATGTAACTACAACATCAAACTGTGACCCCGTTTTTGTTGATTCGGTTTTCGAAGTGAAATTTCTTTGGGCGCATGAGGGTAAAATTTGTACAGAGTAAACGTGTGATTACGAAGATGTGCAGCGTTCTTTTTGAAATGTTTGTTACCTTATATCTTCCGATTGAGTAAACCGATCTCAATCATTCTTTTTTTATATTAAATGTGGTGCTTGTTGTTAAGTTCAGTTCTTATGATGGCATCCATGAGAAAACCGTATAAGTCCTAAATTTGCATTCAACATGTGCGCGACAAATGGAGGAATAACTCATCACTCCGACCGATTTTGATTATTTGTTTTTTATTGGAAAGGATATACTTCAACGTTTGTTTGATAATAGTTTAGTTAGGTTTTGATCAAGGTATCCGTCGATTTTGTACAATTTGAGTACCCTCAGAAGCCATGAATGAGGCACCGATTCGAATGCCTTTTTGTAATCAATCCATGCGACGGAGAAGTTACGACGGTTGCGCTTAACCAGTTGGCCCGCGACGCTGTTAAGGTGGCATAGCAAGCCTAGAATCGCTTTAGCCAGTAGTGGTGCAGTCCGTCGGGCCCCGGATTTTTCCAGTTCAGAGCCCGTCTTACCGCCCCAACTACATCCTCCGGAGAGATGGCGACCGGATTCATCGGCTGGATTACAGCACAAGCCTCCTCTGCCGCCGCAGTCCAGGAGCTCTCTTCGTGCTCTGCTTCCAGCGATCATATGCCCCGCCAGTAGGCGATTAAGTCAGCCGTGGCTGTTCGCTGGGAGCTAGAGCTAGAAGCTGGGCGCAGCCTTTTGTAGAACTTTTTTTGACCACGCACGAAGAGACGATTTTAGAAGCGCTCGACTATCTCCGAATGTCGTCGAAAGCGGTTCCCCCAAGCCGCGATATTCTGCTTCAGGTCGTTGATGCGCTCTGTTAGTTTTTGGGCAATGTCAGGCTGGTTCAGGCTGGTCCAGCCTGAGCCATCTAACCCGTTAAAGGATATCCTAACAGAGCGCACAATCCTTGGCCTTGTGTTGCCCGACCTGAAACTCCGCAGTTTGCCAACGAGGCGCCTGGCGTGAATGATCCGCCGTTCTATTCTCCTTTTACAGACCAGCACGGCACTATGACGGCACTATCCCCGATTTTGACGCCGCTAAAGCGGTGGGCTGCCAAAGCGGCGCCATAGAGAATAGACGTCGTCTCATTCAAGCCAGTGCTGACCTTTGCCTCAATGACATCCCGCGTTGCTACGCTCAGTGTAAGACAGGAGAGCCGCGGCTGACCCTCAAGAGAAGCGCTTCGGGATTCGGAAATTCTCTCCTCAAGAATCCCCCTCCTTTTCTCGATGTCAAGGGAGACTGTTTCCTCGTCGTCTCCTACCACAAGAAAATCTTGATTGATCTCCAGCTCCTGGTGAATAATCGTCGAAGCTGCCATTTTCTCTGTGGCTGGAGGAGTCATTTCGAGAACAGCTTCACGTCTCAATCGTTCGAGCTCGGTAGCGCTAAAGATGTTGGATCGCTGGATATACCGAGCTCGATCTGCGAGGTTCTGTTCCGTAACAGTTAGATTCGGCTCTAGTAGCAAGAACTCGCGGTACATCGCTGTCCCGTAGCCAATCCTTCCGCTTTCTCCACCTGTCGCACTGTAGTACGCTCGCATGACATTTTCGTTCATGAGAAGGTCCATCGCATGCGGCATACTCCACCAGCGGCGGGCTCCGAATCGGCCGGCTTGGTGATCGTGCCGGCAGACTTGTGTGGCTCGACGAGCTGGCGGCCCGCATACTGCCACGTCCAGCGCCAGTCGCGCCCTGGCGGCTCCCAGGCACCGGCCCTATACGTGTTACTCTATTTTGTAAATCCATCATAATTTTTAGTTAAGCTTGTAATTTACTCACCTAGAGGCCGCTTATCTTCTCTGGGTGGGATGCATTGGTGATGTGCAGCATAGTTTCCCTTAGTCGGCTTTTACGACACCCCCGGGTGGTCCTACACTGCCGGGACCACACGGCATTATTATTATTATTTGAATATTTATATAAATCTGTATGTCAAAGTCACAATATAATAATTATATTGTTATTAATATTTTTCGCGTACAAAAGATCCACAAAGGTCGAAGTGCATCCGTTGCTTCAGTGGGCCCCACCGCGAAAACTATATAAGCAATTTTATATTTTGTAAGCCCCATTTTCATTTATGCAGGCGCACATTTAACTGTGTGTAGGTGTTTATATTTCCGTTATGTTCTAATAGTATAAATAATCCATTTCATAAGATAAATAAGTAAGAAGTATTTATTTTATTTACAAATACTAGCTGGTGCTCGGGAGGTACGTATATAACTAAAACGAAACTAAAGTTTTGAAAAGCAAATAATTGAGGATGGATAAAACATAAACTTTTCTTTTTATAAAATTCGGCACTTTTCCATACACATATTTTGATTTATTAAACCCTTATTGAAACGTGCTAAATATTCGTTTACGCACAGGCAACAAGGAACTAGGCGTTTCAGGTTTGTGTGTATGTAGATTCTTGTATATCATTATCTTACACAGAAGTTTCCAACAATAATTTTCTACGTTTCTGGTCACGTTTTGTGTTCACGAGCTCTGACCCTAATTGTGGAGCATTACACGTTTTCAGATGAAAGCTTAGCGAGATCGTAATACCTAAGCTACGATAATAAGAGACAATATGCCTTTGCATTGGCATGACCTCTTTATGTTAGATCGACGGAGTTTATCTAAAAAGAATTGGTTGCCTGTAAATTCGGTTTAAGGACTTGATACGAAAACATTGACGAAAACTTGTTTTGTAATAAACAATGCAATTAGGCCGATGGCGTCTCTCTAGCGCTTGTTTTACGCTGTTGCTCACACGCTCGGCTCAGGCGGGACGAGGACAAAGCATGACTCATGCTTTTTTGTGTGTGCAACTTTTCGTTGATCGATTTATAAGGTGTTATTATGTCAAAAATAAATTACGAAGGTGTAACTTTTGTATTATTTCATATTAAGACACAATAAACCGTGGCCGTGGCGACGGCGTGGGCAGGACACGTTAAAGAAGCTTCTAAGTATGTTGATAATGTAATACGTGCAAGTGGTAACAGGATTTTTTTACAAATAAAATAACAAAATGAAAAAATAATTTGTATAATATGTAACAAAAAATAATTTCATAAAATAGGTTAAATGTTTGGAGTATCAAATTTGATATACGGTCGTTGATTCCATGCGGACGACTTTCTCCAATTTCTCCAATGAAGGATACTGCCGTCCTCAATCGTCTGTGAAACGTGTAATTATTTAATTAAAGTTAAAAAAAAAACAAAGTAATTTACATTTTTTAGTACACGTGTTAAAATTAAAATTGAAAAGAAATACACAATAAATTTTTTTGTACGTTATTTATTTTAATACAATTACATTGTTTTTTTTTCAGATACAAACACTTATATTAAAATGAAATACACACTGACATAATTCTGAGAATACTCGCTTCATTAGCAAATTTAGTAAATGGTATTTTCTAATTCTCCTGGCCTTCAATCGGCGGGAGGCGTCGGTCGTGGCTCGTTACTTATCTATACGCACAAACCTGCCTACATACACCTACCATCACTTACCATCAGTTGAGACACACAGTTGATTGCTACTGAAATGCCCAATACAAAAAATAGGCGAAAATAAAATGAGTATCTTTTGTTCATTGTAACCATTCCCTGAAAACATCCCGAAGTAATATCGTCCATTAACGTTCTCCTAATAGAATATATCTTATTTTAAGACAGGAAAAGTTAGTCAATTGTTAACTAATATTATAGACTATATTGCTTTAAGTTAAACTGGTCTTCCTAACGTAAACGATATATGTACAATAGTTATATTAAGTATAGTCTTTAAACTCATGGAATCCTTGGAATTCACGACAATATCTTGTTACAACTCGAAATGTGAAAAATGGAACGTCAATTAACAAATTCACGTTGTAACTTTTCGATATATTTTTTTCATTTGTAAGGCTTTTCGGAAATTTCCAACAAAAATCAGATGAAATGGAGCCAGGCGACAAGAAAGAAAGGCACGCTAACGTTCTAAAATATTAATATAAGAATATTGAAGTTAAAAGATAATTGGAATATAATTGAGAGGGATAGTGTTACAAGATAGGGGAACAAGAGGAAGAGGTGAAAGAGTTTGTATACTTGGGGTCTAAATTTACAAAAGATGGAAGATGTGAAAGTGATATTGAAAGGAGAATGAATGCAGGGAGTATGTTAAATGGTGCTAAGCACGCCTTTATGAACAGCCAGATGGTGTCTCAAAGGGCCAAACTGGCTGTGCAAGCAGAAGTGTTGGTACCAACACTTATGTATGGTAGTGAAAGTTGGGCATGGCAGAAGTAAAATTACCACATAAGTAAAATAAATGCGATAGAGATGAGAGTATGAGAAGTATGAGTAGATTGAGACTGAGTGACAAAGTAAGAAATAGTGTGATAAGAGAACGTTGTGGTATAAAAGCAAATGTAGTGGCTAAAATTGAGAAAGGTATGCTTAGATAATTTGGGCACGTAGAGAGAATGAATGAAAGGAGACCGACAAAAAGGATTTATGAGTCAAGAGTGAATGCGAAAGTTGGAAGGGGAAGACCAATTAAATAAGGGTCAGGTCAAGAGTACTCTAAACCGACGAATTTGTATGAAAGGTTTAATGAGAATGAAAGAAGCGAAGGGTATATGCAAGGATTGAGCCAAGTGGAAGGACGTGATCTCTGCCTACCCCTATGGGAATGAGGTGTGATGCTATGTATGTATGTATAATGTTATACTTTTATTGCATAGAAGTCTTTATGCAAATGGTTCAAGTGTAATTGATGGCTATGAGAAAAATAGTGAAATTGGCTATGGAATTTCAAAATATTACACTAGAAAATTATAATATACAAAGAGAGTACAAGATGGGCGTTATTTCTAATGACCTCGCTTCCTGTTATATTTAGTTATATATGGTTTAAGAGATTTTATTTTTTGTTTCAAAAAGAATTAGAATTCACTTATTCGAAACAACACATTGCAGAATAAATGGTATTGATTTCCCCATATCAATAATACACGCGCTGTTTAATAACTATTGAGGATGGATTGGGTATTGCGATGAGATAATTTACTTAGGTTCTTTTGAAATAATCTTTATACATTATTCACCTTGGTATCTATTCTTTCTTACGTGACGTTAAAAAGTCTTTATGAAGGTACTGTAAATTTAAAACTTTTAATGTATAATAACACAATTAAATACTAAACATTTGGTACAAGTAACAAATACTTGTATGCTTAAGGTCACTTCGTTAGTTATTGTCTGGTATAAATCGCTAAATACTACTATTTGATTTCTGTGTTAATTGTATAAAGAGGATTCTATCTATCTATGTTGTATTAAACTCCGTAATCAATTTTGAAAATGTATTTATAAAAGCATATGATCGCAATTTCCTATTATATTGGCATATTCATTTTCATTTGGATTGGATTTTATTCATGTGACACATGTTTTTCCAACCTTTTCAGCTCTATTCTATCGACAGAACTTATTGAGCTTCTAGAACTGGACGTCGTACTACTGGATGATTCTTCTAAATTTTTAAACGTAACTTCCTGTAAATAGCCAGTTAAATATATAAATCATTGACTATAAATTTTGACAAAAACGTGGAAGCCCCGTACTTCCAAGTTTTTGCCAAAGTCTTTTATATTAAAGGGGTCAGTTGTTTATATTAAAACTCTTTTTGAAATTCACGTTTTGAAACAAGTACGAATTTTGTAACTTCTCGAGTTTTAGAAAGAACTGGACAATTATACAAACAATGTGTCGTGCACTGGGAGAGAACGAAGGAAATTCTTTAGAGGCTTCAATAACAGTGGAACAGTGTAACTGTTGTTCCACTGTTATTGAAGCCTTAAAAGAATTTCCTTTAATGTTGTAAACGTGATTTTACTTCTCGTGTTTTTTTGACTGGTACAATTTAAGCAGCTGGTAAATCTAGTGTTAATTATATAATTTCTATAATTTGATTTTTGACCATAATGACCACATCATGTGGTCATTATGGCAGAGACTCTGGAAGATCTCAATACAATGCTCGATGACCTCAGCAGAGCTTCTCGACAGGTGGGCCTAAAAATGAACATGGATAAGACGAAAGTTATGTCCAATATCCATGTTCCGCTCCACCCAGTCATCGTTGAGAACTCAGCTCTCGAAATTGTTGACGAATACTCATACCTGGGACACATAGTCCAGCTAGGTAGGTCCAATTTCGACAAAGAGGTTAGCCGCCGAATCCAACTCGGTTGGGCAGCGTTCGGGAAATTACGGCATCTCTTTTCGTCCAATATCCCTCAGTGCCTGAAGACAAAGCTCTTCGAACAGTGCGTGTTGCCAGTGATGACCTACGGCTCCGAAACGTGGTCGCTGACTATGGGCCTTATACGAAAGTTCAGAGTCACTCAGCGTGCGATGGAAAGGGCTATGCTTGGAGTTTCTCTACGTGATCAAATCAGAAATGAGGAGATCCGTAGCAGAACTAAAGTCACCGACATAGCCTTACGAATCGCGAACCTGAAGTGGCAATGGGCGGGCCACATAGTCCGACGGACCGATGGACGTTGGGGCCCGAAGGTGCTGGAGTGGCGACCCCGCACCGGGCGGCGCAGTGTAGGTAGACCCCCCACAAGGTGGACCGATGACATAAAGAGGGTCGCCGGTAGCCGCTGGAGCCAGGCGGCGCAAGATCGGGCCTTGTGGGTATCATTTCGTGAGACCTATGTCCAGCAGTGGACGTCCATCGGTTGAAGCGACGACGACGACGAATTTGATTTTTAAAGAATTGCCAAAATTTTATTATATGTACATGCCTTTTAAAATTGACTTTAAATTCAATTAAGAAATTATTCTCTTTTTTTCTCACTTCCACACTACATACGCACGCATGCCCACGCACATGTACCCGCCCACTCACACGCATATGCAATAGAATAGGTTAGGCATGATATTTTCATTATAGTTAAAATATATAACTATTCTCTTTGTCTATTTTAACACGTATGTATGATATGAAGGAGCTAGTTATTCTATTACGAGCACTTGCTTAGTGTAAGGGCCCTACCATAAAGCTCCTCTGCGAAGGGCGCAGAGAGCTGGTGGGTGACTCTCCATGGAAGCTTCGAGTGGAAGTTCTCGCTGCTACGTATCAATGTAGACAAGACGCAAGGACTAGAGGAGGACCGCCGAGTAATGACGAGGTCCGAAGGATCAGCCGAACGGACTCTGGTAATAAAATGGAGGGAGTATCTCTAGACCCCCACAGCAGGTGTGGCAGCGGCGGAGGTGTTCCGCCCTCTGCTGGAACAGTGGTTATGCAGGAGTCATGGAACGCTCTCGTATAGACTGGTGCAGGTGCTCAACGGACACGGCTGTTTCGGGAAGTACCTGTATCATATTGCTGGCCGGGAGGAATCGCCCAACTGCCACGAGTGCGGTGACCCCGTCGACATGACGTACCATACTGTTGTAGAATACTCGGCGTGGGCATAACAGTAGTATATCTTGGTATCGTTGATGGGCGAAACCTCTCTCTGACTAGCATTGCCCGTGCGATAGTCGCTAGCGAAGCAGAGTGGAGAGCCGTGCCCTCCTTTTGCGTAAATGTTATCGCGCTAAAGGAGGCACTTGAGAGGGAGCGCGAGGTTGCTCCTGATGCCCCTGCTATACGTCGCCGAAGGTTGGGAGGCAGAAGGCGTGGATTTATGACAGCCTTGAATTTTGATCGGCTTCATTCGGGACACCATATTGGAATGCGCAAGCGAGCCGCTGGTGTCCCACCTTAGGATGACGTGGGACCGCTGGGCTTTAGTGGGTATTCTGTCACATCAGTGAGTCCCCCACTCCCGACTCTTTAGTCGGTGGGTTAAACATTTCCCAGTGAAAAAAAAAGGCCACTACCATGGAATTAATATTGTAAAATCTAATGAAGGAAGAATAAACGATTTTCATTAAAAAGAAATAAATGCTATTAGAGAAATATTTGTTATTTTCTTGGAAATTTTGTAATTGGTCATTCTAGCTGGACATTCGTATGTCCAGCTAGAATGGAGTATATATAGGATAAAATTTCGTAATTTTATCTGATACACGAGGATTAAAAGATGAAGATAATTTTTTTTGCTATTACATGTCTTTTACAGTAAAAAAAATATATAGTATATTACTTACCATTTCACGATCTTGTTCATATGTCGATTGTGATAACGTTAATGAATCGTTAGCCCTTGATGATGACGCGGGTTTTGGTGGCTTTGGTAGAGCAGTTTCAGCGTTGGTCCATTCTTCGTAAAGGTCCTTACGTGGTCCCAATGGCGCATCTGGGCACGTACGACAGTTTTCTATTATCCATTTCTGTTCACGAACTGATGGTGACCTGAAGCGTAAAAACCATTGGTCCCACGTAGGAAATGGTAGATTGTGACGCTTAAATAGAAAATCTAGATTTCTCATATTACTGAATATCTAGAAATTATTTTATCGATTCCAAATTACACATAGCAAACGTTATATTTATATATATTGAGTTATAAGTGAGAAGTTGCGTTAAAAGTATCAAGTGATACTTGATATAATTTGAAACGTTATCGTACTGATATCACGACCTGAAAGCTATAGGGAATTAACTTTAATGGAAAACAAACAGTTCTATACTTTCGTATATTTTATCATAATATTAGCTAGAATTGTCTTTTATGGGGTATACTACTGGGATACTAGTAGCGCTTGACAGTGATACTCGTACAATGTGATATTACTGATACGGACGGAATTTCCCGTTTCTGTCTAAATTTCGACATTAAAATGCCATTCCATCGCCAGTAACATTAGCTGATTATAGAGAAAGTCCCGACAAAATCTGTATAAGTTATTCAATTAATATAAAAAATTAAAAGTGCATGCGTCCAAAGTACACATGTCAGGAGTGAAACTTCTTTGACAAACTAATTTTCAAGTCTTATTTATATTTATACAAATCTAAAACTTTTGACTTCTGAGACTCTAAGTCTCGGAGAGAAAAGGGAGAGAAAATATATTAATATATAAAAAGGAAGATATGTTAAGCATTCACTGAATTATTTGTCATTAAAATATTAAGAATGTCGAAATTAATACAAATAATTTATTGAAATCCCAAATGACGAATTGCAAATAAAAATGCCACGCGTTTTTTTGTCAATATTAGAAATTATTTATTATATATATTTTAAGAAAAATAGTATATTAACTTATTAAATGAGTGGCAAATTAAAATGCCACATGCCATTTGAAAATATTAAAACTACCTAACCTTCAAACGAATTAGCATAAAAATTCGTGACGCTAATCATCCGTAAAAATTTTATCCTCATAGGCCTAAAGAAGTTTCACTTCAATAAATTTTGCCTACTAGAATCAAAATTTATATCTACCTAGTTATTCTCCGCGTAGTTCCAGGTGTCGCGGGAAAGTAAACCCGATTTTAGATGAATTTTAAGTCCATCGGGCGAATAAAGACCTCGTATTAAGTGAGTTTTACATTCATATATAAGTGTAAACTAAAACCATCCACACTTTAATACCTTTCTACATTACATGTGTTGGATGGTTTCAAAGTCTATAACGGATAGACGGATATCAAATATAACGGACATAGGTACAAACAATTTTGTATTTTGTTATAAATATGTTGGATAATATAAGGTGGTGCGATATATAAAAAAAATGTTATACCTTATAATAGCACTAAGATCATCCACTTTGTAAACCACTTTGGTTTTGGGGTCGTAAAAACCATCGCCGGAATCGTAATACCCTGGTGGTACAGGACGTGTAGGTTGGTCTGCCGTCAAATATGACTGGCCGGCTGGTTGGAGACCTTGCTCATATTCAATAGTGTATCTATGTCATATATTAGACAATGTTAGTGAAGGAGCGAGATTCAAAGAGCTCGTAATTAAAGGGGTTGACTGAAGAAGTATCGCGTTCTCACAAAAGCGTTTACCAGAGCGGGAGAGAAGTAACCATATAATGTTGCTTAATTAATTGATAACAGTGAGGAACTCGGAAACCAAGGGGTTCTCTTTAAAAGGATTTTAAAAGCTGTTTTAAAGACCACAATCTTTTTAATTGGCAACGCATTGGCGATTCCACGAGTCCTGGAAATGTTCATTTATGAAACATAGTTTAGTATAAGCTTGATTTTAGGGACCGGTCCCTTCTTTGATAGGTAGCAGCTTATCAGAAAAGCAATAATTCATCGTACGCTCTGATCGAAATAAATCCTGGAAATTGCATATTTTTCTTATTTGTAAAACAATTTGCCTAAATTAATTAAAATGCTACCCAAAAAAACATTCCACGTAGACGAGTCGCGGGTTTAACTAGTTAAGTTTGACAATGTAGTTACATGTTATCATTTTAAGGAGATTATTTCCTCTTCCATCTTACGTTACATTGATTGAAAAATGTATAACCAATGGTCAAGCTACGTTATGGATGGGTGACGTAATATAAAATACCAATACCTCCTATCCGGCGTTCTGCAATACTTCCAATCTATCTCACTGTACTCTAATCCATCAGCAAAGATAAGTTTCCTTTCGGTGAGCTGCCCTTTTCTCCATGTACCGCGCAAGATCGCACCGCTTGGATATATAAGATCGCCTTGGCCGTGGAACATACCGTCGTCAAATCCGCCTTCATAGACGACATCTAGTAGACATTTAACTTGATATTCAGAGTGATATTTAAAAATTAATTAAGAACGTCGAACCATGATTTCGTGGTAAAAAACATGGTATAAAATCCTGGGCAACTAAATTCGCTCAATTGTAAATTGTTGTTTAAGATTCATCAATCAGCTTTTCACTGAAGGATAACATCGTGTGGAGATCTGCATCTCCCAGAAGCTATTCTGGGATATGTTCTAAAGACCCATCCGCCTAAAAGTGGAGACCTCTTCCCAGTAGTGGGAGGTCAATAGCTTAGTATATATATACATTTACTATTCGCTTCACCAGATGAGCTCCAGGATTTCCAGGTTTCCAGAGCTAGTTAAGGGGAAATTGTATTTTGTAATTTATCAATTGTGTTCCGGTACGATATGCGTATAAATTATTTACGTGATAAATAGTAAAAAAAAGTAGGTAGCAGCCCATAAACGTCCCACTACTGGGCACAGGCCTCCTCACTCCGAGATCCGATCCGGGGTTCTTCACAACCAAGTTGTGGGGTACGGGCCTCGAGGCAATGCCTCATTACCCGAGCTTATTTTCTCAGGCATCGTCGATGCCCGGTATTTGTGTCTGCCCGTCATCCTAACGGGCTGGTTCCCACCAGCTTACACCGGCGGAACCATCCAGGTCTGTCCGAGTTCTGTCACTGCCGTCGAGTCGTCAACGCCGTCATCTTCACCCACGCCTGGTGGTGGTGACAGCAGGAGCTCACGAGGTAGTGGGCGCCCAGTGCTTTCAGATCTATGATGCTGGCTGGCAATGCCATGGAGGTGTGTGTGCGGGGAGTGGTCCGCGTGGCGGAACATGCTCCTCGCCAACTGCCGGACGAACACCTCCACGGTGGGCGTCTTGGTGTCACGATGAATGACGTCATTCCTGACGTACCTCGGAGCACCTACTATGAGACGTAGGCACTTATTTTGCTGGGTCTGCAGCCTCTTCTTCTGGTACCCTGAGCAGAAAGAGTACCAGGCAGGAGCCGCATACGTCAGTCTGGAACGGACGTAGGCTCCGTAGACCTTCAGTTTGGTTTTTGTTGGGAGACTTGAGGTAAAGAGTGGACGCAACAACGACCGAGCCGCCGCCGCCTGACCCACGGCGTGTGTTACTGTGTCCGCCAAGCGCAGCCCGCGGTCGATGCGGCACCCCAAGTACCGTACTGAGGTCTGCCACTCCACGTCCTGCCCCCCGATGTTCAGCTGACACTGCGGCTTATGACGGCCGAACATGATGGCCGACGTCTTGCCAACATTGACTGACATCTTCCATCTGTCCAGCCAATCCGGCAGCAGATCCAGCAAACGTTGTAATTTAGTGACGGCGTGTTGTTTGGAGTATGATGATGCGATGTATGCGCTGTCATCGGCATACAGCGACAACAGCACATCCGTTTCCCTCTCGCTTTGAAGATGGTGGCGGAGGGTGGGGATATCATCGGTATATACCGCATACAAGGTTGGCGATAAGCAGCTACCCTGGGGAACCCCCGCACGGATTGGGCGGGGTTGCGAGCTCGCTTCATCCACGGAAACGTAGAAGCGGCGACCCTCCAGGAAGGACGCCACTATACGCACGTAGGCAGACGGTAATGATGTGTCCAATAGCTTCGCCAGGAGGCCGGTGTGCCAGACGCGGTCGAAAGCCTTCTCCATGTCTAAGAAGACCCCAACAGCGCATCTGCCACCATTCATCTCACTGGCGATGTGGTGGAGTGTCCTCGTCAGCTGGAGCGTCGATGAGTGACTGCTGCGAAAGCCAAACTGCTCCTCGCGCAAAGGGAGGTGTGGTAACAGTCTTCGCAGCAGTAGACGCTCAAACAGCTTGGCTACATGCGGTAGTAGCGTGATCGGGCGGTAATTTCCTGGATATCTTCGGTCCTTGCCAGGTTTGGGGAGGGTAATCACCTTTCCCAGCTTCCATGTCGTCGGGAAATGGCCTGTGCGGAGAATTCCGTTGAATAGCCTCGTGAGAGTTACGAGGCCCTTCTTGGGCAGCTGCTGTAATGCGGCGATGGGAATTCCATCATCTCCTGGTGCCTTCCTCCTTGGCAGTCGGAGGATAGCCCGCCGTAGCTCCGACGGGGAGATGTATTCATTTCCCCGGAGCATCGGCGTCTCGGTAGAAAGGAATTCCTGCACCATCTCTTCCTGCTCCTGATGGTGCTCGATGATATCCCTGTCGTTGGCAGTGACGTTTGGCGTGAATTGCATTTCCAGGTGCTCCGCTAGGATTTCTGCTCTGTCCCTGGCAGAGTATCTTCGTCTGCCCTCACTATCGAATAGAGGGCAGACGGGTGTTACAGATCCGGTGATTTTCTTGCAGAGGCGATAGAGTTTGGTGTCCTCTTCTGAAGCATCTTCGACATCCCGCTCCCACTTGTCGGCATCTAGGGCTGACACCTGTCTCGATATCTCCTCTGCAAGCTTATTTAGGTCATGTTTAACTCGGGGACAGCGCGATCGCGCCCAAAGTTTGCGAAGGGCGCGTTTCTTCTCTAGCTTGACCTGGAGCGAACCTGGCAACCGATCTCTGATCTTGGTATGTGGCAGTACGGTGGAGGCCTCCTCTTTGGCCTTCTGGATGGCCGCCATGATATGAGGAACGAGGGTTTTTAGAGCATAGACCCACCACGCGGCTCCACTGTGCAATGGCAGCCAAAGTACACAAGTGGACTCTCTATTCCTTCACTCTTATAGTCCGATGTGACGGGAATCCGACACGACCAGAGAGAGATCAGGCGCAGGACCGAGGGCTTAACGTGCTTTCCGAGGCACGGGCGTGGATCACACCGCCAACTAGCCAACTTCGGGCAAATATTGAGAGAAAATCTTAAATAGAAAACTCAATATTGACTTTTGAATTGGCCCGACCCGGGACTCTAACTCAGGACCTCATGTCTGTAGTCGAACATGCTAATCACTAGACCAATGAGGTAGTTAGACCAATGGCCGTGATCGTCTAGTGGTTAGGACCCTACGTTGTGATAAATAGTGTTTACTCGAACTCATTTCAGACGGTAGCTACTCATAAAAGTAATATTACATACAATCTGTAAAAATATTTTTGGGGTAGTAACAAAAGGAATGTGAATAAAAAGATACTATAAATATTGAAGATACACATTAGATGAATTTAGTGGAAGGAAATTCATGTTTGTAGAGACCACGACAGAAATCCACTAATTTTTTTATAGGTTTCTAATTAGTGAGACTAAAATAAATACACAAGCTGAATAAAATTTCCATTCAAACTTAATAATTGCGTTCAGCAAACTTTGAAACATAAATTGCATTTGTACCGACCACATATCAAAACATTACGTAAACGATGTCCAAGGAAATATTAAAGCCAATGTATACGAACAAATTTTCAAAGCTTTACGATGTACTCATCGGGAATTAATCCTTGTATTACGGTCTGGCTCACGTGTATGGTGAGTTGAGTTAACGTTGTTACCGTAACTAAATTCAAAACGGTAAACGTGGTTTAAAATTGTTACATTCTGGGTAATATTTTACCCAACGTATTTAATTATTTATTATATATAACATGTAAAAAATGTTTGTGTATTAGAAAGATATTTAAAGAAATATATGTATAAGCTAACCATAAACTACGTTACACGAACGTTATAGTTATTGATCACATCATGCTCACACAACTGGAAGAACGCCTATTACTAATAATTTTTTTTTGTTTATTGTTATATAAAATTCTCCGTAATTTAGATTTTAATATGTGACATCACAAAAATTTTAAGTCTCTGTTGTCTCTTGCAACACAATGTCACATTGGTTCTCCTCTCCCACAATATATTTATCGTAATTTATTTAATTTACATCTATGGTTTTATAAAACACTTTTCGGGTTTAATAGATTATATGGTATGAGTACTTAGCTTTGTAGGTGAGGTCTCAGGTTCGATCCCCGAAAAGACAAATTTATGAAATTGTATTTTCTAATTTTTCTAATTCTGGACTATTGGGAGACTTCAGCCGTGGCTAGTTATCCTACTGCCCCTATTTTTTTGTCACTGGGAAATGCATTTACACACCTCGGCTTAAAGTCATACCTTCAACCAGGAGTGTGGGACTCGCTGAAGAACAGAATACCCACTTAAACCCAGCGGGACCCTCAGTGTCCTGAATAGAAGTACCAGAGGTTCAGCGGAGACATTGCGCTTTGGAACTAGTCTGTTACGACAATTCAGAATGGCAGGGGACTCGCAAAGGCACGTCTCCTGGCTCCCGGTCTCCTCTTACGGATAGAGGTGGCCTCAGCTGCAGTGTCCCTCTCCCTCTCTGATGCCTCCACCTGTGAGATGATATTCTAACAGAAGAGAGATACCGTCCGCCAACCACTTTTACTGCTGAGCGTATAGCCGACTATGCTCATCAGCAAGAGCTCATCGCCAACGAGAGACATCAGGGGGTGCCGTTGAGGCCCCCAAGCCGGGCATTCTGCCACAGTATGTTGAGATGTGTCCGTGAGAGCTCCACGCTCGTGACAAACCCTACTACCCCTACCAGTAAAGACATATCGCCAAGCTTTGTGTTTCGGTACGACGCCGTGTAGAAATCACAAGAGTTAAAAAGCCTCTTACCATATCTTCGACTGTATCATTACTTACCTTCAGTTGTGTTCACAGTCAAGCACTAACTAGTCAGTAATGAAAAAATGGATTACTTACAAACATGAAGGTAGGTTCCAGGATCGAATAAGATCGTACTAATATGAATTTGAATAATATTACACCTCTTATTACGAGATGCGTTTAAATTGTTCCTATTCTTGGTTACCTAAACTAGACACATTGTTGCTTTAGAAGAAAAGTGACATAATTCAAATAAGCTAATTTTAAACTAGAGCTATTTGATATTTGAACAAAATATTTATATCAACCGATTATATCATTACATTTTGTGGTGTCACAGCGACATTTTTAATATAGAATATTCTGTATCATTTACAAAAATTTTGGATTCATTCGAAGCAACGACATGACATTAGGTGACATATTGTAGATGCTTGAGTACCTAAACAATTTCTAGTAAGTACACAATTCTTAAGCTATCAGTATATTAATAACTGTACCTTTTGCTAGGTAATTTCTATAGTAAAGGCAGCTAGTGGAAAGGAAATTTAATAACCATTTGGGAATTTGTAAACTCCATAGCCGCTCATGCCGAGTAGATCCCAAGTACCTTCGTACTGCGACCCTGTTGGAAATTGTTTCATGGAGCGTTGCACCCGAGGAATGTCCAAAGATACGGTCCTATTGAAATAAACGTAGTTAATCTTAGTGCTAAAATAATCGTTTTCCTTTTACAAATTTTATCAAAAATAATATTATCTTAAGAAAATAATTTCTATGGCATTTTGCATGAAATTCTTGAATTAACCACAGATTAAATAGTACGAGAGTGTATGCGCCAACACATGTGCACTCTCCATTCCTTCACTCTCATAGTAAGATGTGACGGCAATTGGACAAGACCAAAGAGTAATCAGGCGCAGAACCGACGGCATGACTTGCTCTCCGAAGTACAGGGGTGGAGCACACCGTCAACTTTCCAACTTTGGGCAAATACTGAGAATTTGTGAACAGAAAACTCAATATTGTTTTTGAATTTACCCGATCTGGGGCTCAAACCCAGGAACTCCTGTCTATAGTCGAATAAGCTGACCATTAGACCAATGAGGTAGTCAATGTGATTAGGAATTAAATTTAACTATTAGCTAATATTAGAAATAAACTATAGTACCATGAAGTATCATACACTACAGCTATTAAAAATATAAGGAATATATGTAAGGAAATAATAAAAAAAATAGAAATAGTGGGTGACTTTACTGATTTTACCATTTGAATTATAAGGAGTAAATATTATAATTTTTAATTTGAAATTTATATAAGAATAGAGAGCACACTTATAAAAGACTTGAACCACATTGAGATATAGGGAAGCGTATGTAATATTTTTCAGTTAAAGAATTTCTTTTAAGTGATGTCAATTTATACAGAAATGACAAAAAGCTTAAAGAAATATAGATTTAAGTACAGGCAGTTTATTCTTGGACATTCTTTTAAAACTGAAACGTGATTCCTAAAATGTTTGCGCTGAGCGAAGACACGTTAAAAAAGCTTTATTTAATAGTTTTTATACTTACTTGCACTCCTCTTTGTGCGCTTCTGAGAACTTTCTCATCAAATCCTCCCATTGTGACCCTCGCTTTGTGCCGGCTCTGCAAACATACTTGTTTACTTAGCTTTTGTCGTGGACTTATGTCTTACAGGTTGCTTTTAAAATACAGTTTCGTATTTTCTTTGTTTTAGCTTATTAAATAATTCAACAACTGCTCTTTCAATTTATTGCTGCGAGATTTTAAACAATCACAGTTAAAGGAAGGTTGAATTTTAGTTATTGATATTTTACAAGACGTTTTATAGATACTGGTTATACATTTAATATTCTTGTAGTTAAGACAATTTCCTCAAGACTTTATCAAAGATGCAAATGCGTTATCTATTTGAAAGATACGTAAATGAATTGAATTTATTATAATGTGATTAAAATTTAAAGTAAAGAAATGCTTAACGTTATTTATGACTAGAAATTATTTAATTTTTAAACTTACTCCGAATTATCTCTTGACTTCGACACCGACATTGTCTTATTTCAAAAAAACGAAATATAACGTTATATAAAAACTCTGCATACTTGTAAATATCGTCTGTAATCTGTGGTTCTAAAGATATATTTTGGTTAATGGTTACATTGTATTTAAAAAGCATAATGCATAAAATACCGTTTCAATTGGTTTTAATTAGTATACATATATTTGTATAACGCAGGTAAATTGCAGAATATAAGTACTTAAAACCAAGGCCGATCTTGTACTCCTAGTAAATAGTAATCGTTTTCAATTTCAAAACAAGTATAGAAAAAAGGCGTTTTTGTCTGGCCACAATTTCGAAGAAACTGTTTAAATCTGTATATTTAAAAATAAATTGCTGTTCGGTAGTCTCGCTAAATCATCAATACAGTTAAACGCATTGGCTAATTTTCGTTTCAAAGCGATTTCTTCCAGGCAAACTTTGGGTTATAGGAGTTTCAGAAAAATAAAAAGGGCTTGATGGTGGTGACAGTTATAACAGTAATAGTTTGTCTAATAAACATAAATATAAACATATATAAATAAATATATATACATGTACAAGAATTTAGCGCTTGACTGTGATCTCACCTGATGGTAAGTGATGATACAGTCTAAGATGGAAGCGCGCTAATCTGGTAAAAAGCGACATACCCCTTACGGGTTTTACAAGGCATCGTGCCTGAACACAAATCTCTTTGTTTTGGCGGTACGTCTTTGCTGGAAGGGTGGTAACTAGTCACTGCCGGAGCCTTCCACCAGACCGGACTCAAACAAATTATAAAATACAATTTCCTGAATTCGTCCTACCGGAGATCGAACCCGGAACCTCTGCTAGCAAGGCGAGTACTCGCACCACTACACCAGCGAGGCCATCAGATTTTTATTTTTTATTTTTACTTTGGAATCTGGGCGAAAAGGTCGCACCTGGGTGTAAAATCTGCTACAATACGTCTCATCGACTTTATATCACACAACAATGAAGTAGTTTGATTGTTTTCGTTTTATATGCGGGTAATTGACATAACATCAAACAACCAATTAATATATACATGTTAACTCGTTATTCGGAAGTATTACGCATTTTATTGGGTTATTATTGTTGTAAAAACATGCCATGCACACTGATGAAGCAAAACAACTCGGGAAATCTAAGGTGTTTGGAGAAATGCACGCCATTGTCCTCAACTTTGTATTCATGGCATTTATGCTCCGGTCATGGTCAAACGGTGCATGCATTATTTATATAGAAAGAGTGAAATTTCGCTTATGAATGTATTGTTTGTAATTCATTTGGTGTTTGTGAGAGGTTTATTCATAGCCCCAACTACATATTTCACCTGTTAGGGAATAAATTAATAATAATATTTTTGCTGTAAGGTTACGTTTTTTAAAAATAGTCAAATCAAGTCCATCAAATTTGAACAAGTATTATAAAAGAAATATAATCAATTCCTATGCCATCTAACACGAACTTATACGTAGAAATTATTAAGACGTTTACGTGATGATTTAATGAATTAAGTATGATCTATTGTCATCCACCTCGAGTTTAAATTGCTCAAAACTAAGAGAGAATACACTTTATTAACAACTAGCTGAACCCACCGCTTCATCTGCGTGCAATGTTTTTTTGGTAGCGCTTTCATTAATTTAGGCAAATGGTCTTACAAATAAGAAATATACCCGCACTGCCCTTTGTTTGTGTTTATGTTTCGAAGCATACGAAATGCGAAATTACAAAGCCAATCTATAATTGTAAATTGCGCGATGGTACAAAAACTATCCTATGACCTTCCCCTGGTTCTAAGCTACCTCCCCCCAAATCAAGTTCTTAAGTTATAAATAGTGTAACTAACACAACTTTCTTTTATATATTATAAGTATATAAGACTATTCATAATATATTTATTTGTTGCAATAATCCAAATATAATTTCTACTATAGTGGCTGAAAAATAAACGATCTGTAAGAATAAATAACAAGGTACGCCCTTTTCCTTAAACGTCACATATTATTTTAGTAATAGGCTATATAATAAAATTTTAAGGTAGCAAATCAACACTAGAACAATAAATTTCTACTACGTGTCGTTTGCTGCTGGCAGGTCCGTAATTGGACGGCGAAAATAACTCAGTTAAGCCATTATATTCTTTATTTAATTCTATTTCCTTAAATTACTCCGTTATAAAGCCATACGATAAAAGTAATTTTCTTCTAAATGTTTTTGTTTACTGCATAGATAATAGCGGTTGTTTTTGATCCCTACGTATATGAACCTAATACCAAAAAATACTTAAATCTATTTATAGGTGATGATGTTCTATCCATGGAGGTAATTAGAGTGATTTTGTATGACTAAGGCCAACTGCCTCATTGAGGTCCTAGCTTGGAGCCCGGGTCAGGCCAATTGAAAAATCGATATTGAGTTTTCTATTAAGATTTTCTGAATATTTGCCCAAAGTTGGAAAGTTGGCGGTGTGCTCCACCTCTATGCCTCGGAGAGCAAGTCAAGCCGTCGGTCCTGCGCATGATCTCTCTCTGGTCGTGTCGGATTCCCGTCACATCGGACTATGTGAGTGAAGGAATAGAGAGTGCATTTGTGCCTGACAATCCGCAGTGACACAGCATTTTGAGTCTGTGCTCTAAAAACCCTCTCTCCTATGAGTGAGGAGGGCTGTGGGACGATAATGGGTTTCTCGTTACTAAGGATTTATACCCATTATATCTATGGGAATGGGAAATTCGAAGCGTAAAAGTTTACATTATGCCTATCCAGTAAAGACTAGTAAATTAAGATATTAAAAACATGTCTACCTATTTCCCCTTATAGAATTTGAATTAGCCAACCGATGTACCTCTAACGGTTTTTATTAGAAAGGTAATAATACGGAAATGGTTTTAGATCATCAAACTTATTCTCGCACTGACAACTATTCTCGGTTAAGGCGAAATTTAGCAAATTGAGTCTTTTTGCCCTGTAGACTGCCAAATGTACGAATTCCTCTATATTTCCACGGGATACGAAACTACGCGAGTAACACCACGGGGAATAGCCAGCTAAATAATCCTTGCGTCTAATGGTAGGCGATGATAATCTATCACTGGAAATAAGTAATATTATAAAGTTTAAGTTAGACTTAATTCCCATCTTCTTCTATTTCTAGCGGAACCGGAAATTCCAAGCTTCAAAGTCATATCACATACTGAAACGTGACCAAGTAAAGTAAGCACTATCCCATTCAAACCCCAGTGCTAAGGACGTGCATCCTCATTCACAGGCGAGAGATTTTTAGGGCATATAACCACCACACTATTCCAACGCGGATTAGCTACACATATCCTGGTTTTGCTCCCGAAATAGGCTAATTTTATCACACACCGACCGACCGACCACAGCAGTAACGTCGTGACCACGATCCATGCAACTGGGTCGAAATATCGGCAAAATTAAAAAACGCCATCGTGGTATGTACCAATTCAAATAGTCAATAATTTTATCAGCTGGTGCCTGCCCAGTAATCGAACTCGTGGCTTTTAATAAAAATCCGCGTGTCTATCTATTGGTCCAACAGGCCCAGCATAGTTATAATTACTTATAAATATTTCAGTATAAATTGGACATTCAAACTTACATTAATTAGATTAAGTGCTTCGCTTTTAAATAAATATCTGAAATACCACTTGGAAATATTTTATAAAAACGTATAATATATGACGGGTGAGGGGTTTTCCAATTACATTAAACGTCAAAAAGGTTATTTGAACTAGATGGTTGTTTTTAAAGCTGGCCGAATAATATGAAATATTTTTTTAAAGTATGATTCTGGAGTAGCAGCCTTTTTAACGTCCCACGGGTGGGCACAGGCTACCTTATTTACTACTCCACAGTGGGTTGCTTATTCCCGGAGGCATGCCGGTTTTCTCACTATTCTTTACCGAATAGTAATATAATGTTATGACAAAAACATCCAAGCACCTAATTTTCTTTTAATAAAAATAAGTTTAGTGGATGAATTCCATCAATGGATTTCATCCATAATTCCTCAGTGCCTGAAGACTAAGGTCTTCGAACAGTGCGTGTTGCCACCGATTACATATGGTTCCGAGACATGGCCGTTAACTATGGGGCTCGTAAGAAGACTGAGAGTCACTTAGCGGGCAATGGAGAGGGCTATGCTCGGGGTTTCCCTACGTGATCAAATCAGTAATGAGGAGATCCGTAGGAGATGTAAAGTCACCGACGTAGCGTGCCGAATTGTAAAGCTGAAGTGGCAATGGGCACATAGTTCGCAGAACCGATGGACGTTGGGGTCCGAAGGTGCTAGAGTGACGGCCTCGCACCGGAAAACGCAGAGTCGGCAGACCGCCCACCAGGTGGATTGGACCCACGACATCAGACGGGTCGTTGGCAGCCGCTGGATACAAGCGGCGCAAGATCGGGCCCATTGGAGTTTATGAAGAGAAACCTTTGTCCACCAGTGGACGTCCGTCGTCGTCAGTCGGTTGAGACGACGATGACGACGACGAAATTTAGTGGTGCCTACACAGGGTTCGAACCCGAGCGGTGTCTGCATGAGAATCCGCGTGTTTTACCACTATGTTATCGTGGCCGTGTGGTGAAACACAGAAAACAAAGATTATAATGTTGTAGATAAAATACTAAAAGGTAGCTATATTGGTAGGCCCTAAATACCTTTCATCACACCACGCGCCTCGTCAATCTAGAGCATTTGTCAGAGAGAAGAGTAAAATCGTTGCGCGTAAATAGCTCAATCTGGGCAAACATGTACGAGTAAATATTGCACAACGGTACCTATAATAAATGGCAAATTTTGTGGACGAGATAGGAGTATTTATGTTTCAAAAAATATCACAATGATAAATGAACATTGCAGGCTGAAATGATTACTAGTCTCCGAACAGAATTTTTGAAACATCATTAATATTTGTTTGTTTTTATTTTAACAGAAATAAACAGGTACACGAGAAAACGGTTTATTTAATATTAGGTCAATCCCGTCTCTAATAGACATTTGTAGAAGGTGTCTCGGTAGCAAAGTTCCCGGTTCGTTATAATAAAAACTTAAAAAATCGTATATTCTAATATAACTAGGACTGAACTGATGGGAGTCTTTGGCCTTGGCTAGTTACCACCCTACCAGCAAAAATGGCTCTAAGCAAGAAAACATAATTTCGAGTAGGAGGTAAATTATCTCTCACCAGAGCACTACTCTATTATATTTGTATATCATCACTTATTATCAGTTAAGATCACAGTGCACTGCTAATCTATAATCAATAATGTAAAATATGCACTATATTACAAACTAGGAGTGCCCCAGTTTTTAATTACTACCTTTCAGATTATTAGATACACACTTACATTTATAATTTAATCTATATACAGATTTTTCTTTACAACGAGTATATTAGATATATACTCGTTGTAAAGTATAATCATAAAAAATACATTTCTAAATTCTTAACAACATTTACGAAGAATGTCCGACATTAGTCAATTTAAAAATACCTTACAGGTATAAAAAAATCTTGTTTTTAAGGTGGCAATGAAATAATTTTTTAAATCGCTCCAGTAATTTTTAAATTGATAAAATTTAAAACAGTACAGGTATCGGTGGATATCATTGGTATCCTTGGAATATGACTAACTCACTAGTTGCAGGCCCAGTTATAAGGATCGCTACAATTTTCTTTATTAACATTTACAAATTCGATATATGCTTTGACTGGAATGTCCGATTTTAATAATTGAAAAAGTATTTTACAGGTATTGAAAAGGTCTGTAATATAATATCATTTAATTGGATTAGGATTAATGCGGAGGTATGATTAAATATGGTTTGATTATTGTCGGCACTTTATTAATTTTTAAAATGTAAAAACTAGTTTTGGTGGCATAATGTAGTTATGCCACTATAACTACTAGTTGGACATATGGTATTTTTTTTAGATATTAATGCGTTCTGAAATACTGTAGAACATTTTTATGTTCTATTAATTCACCTAGGGTTACATTAACGCATTTTTACTAGGGATCCTTATTTTTTTGAGAAAGTTATATAGCCTATGTCGCTCAGTGATTTATTTATTATTGTGTAAACCTGTTCTTTAAAATATATAGAAAAGCATATAATTATAAACAAAGAATTACTTATTGACTGCGAGAAAAAATCTTAAAAATTGACTGTGTGTATATTTTCTATAATAACCAATATATATAATTAAAAGATCAACCTCGGTGTAGCCATTCCAAAGATTTGTGGAAATAGGCAATAAATATTATAAACATTGGGTTTGATGTTAGTATCAGAAGTAAAGTACTTTGCAAATATATATCATCGTCAGACGGACAATGGAAATAAGGTAAAATTTAAGTATAGTGTTTAGTAAAGTAGTATATACAATTTTAATCGTTCATCACAATGAGTTCGTTGCAATAAAATAATAATTTCAAGTGTTTTGAAATAGCGCATGTAAATTTGTCGACCTGCATGTCAAAGGTACTTTCTCTGGGACGAATCGTGGACAATTAACGTAACTTATTATAAATGCAATGTGTGGACAACTCGTTTCGAGACGATGTCGTGTGCTTTGTTGTCATGTTAAAATATCTAGGTTACCACGTCCTGGAAATATGAATTCTCACCATGTTTATATATATTATGCTTTCCAGTGAAATGATTTAAACGGACATTGCAATGTAGGTGTAGAATAATTCCTACTAATTTGTCATAAAATTCTCAAATACAGTTAATATAGCGGTATGCAAATGGCTTGTCAATCCTTGATAAGACAAACTATGTTGCTATGACAAACCAATTTCTTCTCTTTCGATTGAAAAATAACTTGAAATATAAAACGATAAAATTAATACCTACGCAATCAAGCTGCCACGCACTTCTTACATAGAAAATATTTAACCGTTTAAATCTTTTACATGAGCTTTCAGAAGATGCAGTTGTAAAATTTTTCATATAACAAATGTCATTAATATTAGAAAAAAATAATGTTACGTAACATTAAATAAAAATTTGAGCTTGAACTTAAAAAGTATTTAAACCACGATTGAAAAGGATCTACATTGATATATATAAAAGATATCTAGGTATCTATTGACTCATCACGATATCTCTGGAACCATAAGGCGTAGAGACTTGAAATTTGGTAGGAAAATTTCTTTTGCCGAGTAGAGGTCTGCTAAGAACGGATTTTACGAAATTTCACCCGCAAGGGGGGTTGCGCTGGTGTTCATTAAAGCAAATCAAATTTTCTCATTAAAAAAATTCCAGCTTCGCATTTACAAACTATATCTTTTATGTTATGTAAAATTAGGTCAGTTTATTTTACGTAATGGAATCTATCAAAAGTATATTTTAGAAAATTTCACCCTCAAAACAATTTGCCTAAATTAATGATAATGCTACCAAAAAAAAACAGTCCACGAAGACGAAGTCGCGGGTTCAGCTAGTATTGTATAAATACTGTGTGTGTAAAAGTAAAAAATGAATGAACGAACAACTCTCACATAAGCTAATATTATAAAGAGAAAAACATATGTGTTTTTGTATGTTTATAACGTTTTCACACATAAACTACTGGACCGATTTAAAAACTATTTCACAATTAGAAAGCTGCATTTTCACTATGCGAGGAAATATTTAAATCATTTAGTAATATTAAATAATCGAAAAGCTTGCTCGTTTTTTATTTATTCAAGTTCATATTTCTTCTATTTCTACTGTCTGGGTAACATGTCGTTCATATTCTGACGATGAAATACCTTTCTTTAGTAAATTTTAAGGAAACCAAAACTATTATCTAACATTATCAAAGTAGTACGTTCTTTGTTTAAAATTGTTTCTTCATTTATTTCTCATACTCTAATGACCTGAATGTATAACGCATTATTACTATTGCTAGACACTAGGTATATAATCGGTATTTCTTAACTCTTAATTAATAGTTAAAATAAAAGCATGTTTTTATTAATTAGCTATTTTTTTAATATTTATTAACTAGCGATTGCGGGTGTATCTTATCTTTCATCGGATGAAAACTACTGCGTTGCTTTAGCTTTTTGTAATATTCCTCCTGTTTAAAAAAAAGATTTTTATTGGGTTTGCTTAAAAGTGATAATTTTTTTATATGGCTGACAGGTTAGCTCTCGAATGTGAACTCATCTGATGGCAAGTGATGATACAATCTAAGATGGAAACGCGCTCATCTGGTAAGAGGCGATATACCTCTTATCGTTTCTACACAGCGTCGTACCGGCACACATAACTCTTTATTTGGCGGTACAACTTTGCTGGTAGAGTGGTAACTAGTCGCGTCCGAAGCCTCCTATCAGTCCAGACTCAGACAAATTAGAAAATACAATTTTCTAAATTCGCCCTACCGGAGATCCAACACTCTGCTAGCAAAGCGAGTACTTGCACCACTGTGCCAGCAAGGCCAAATATTTGTAAGCTAGTGTGTATTTGTGAGTAGAATTTTCTTCGGTGAAACTTTCCTAGTTTACTTCCTATAAATTGAAAGGCTTAAGACACAAATAAGTAATATAAACATATTTAATTCAATTCATACTTAAAACTTTTACATCAAATGACGTCTGTTATAAGTTTAATTAGATTTAGATTATTCAATCTTTTTTTTATTAACGATATAATATTTGAACAGGGCGACAGCTAATAGTGGGATATGGAAAATGTTTTTTTTACACATAACCTATGCCTTTTTTATTGCTGAAAAGTTAGCGATAGGCCGAGATCTCTCCAGACAGTAAGCGATGATACAAGATAAGATGTTAGAGCATTAACATAGTAATAGGTAATGTGCCTGTTAATGGTTTCTACGCTGCATCGTACAGGATTGTAATTTCTTTTGCTGTGTAATAGGTCTTTTATTATAGGGCTTATTAAAAAGTAAAATTTCCTTTATCTATCTTGCCAGGTATCAAACACAAGGCCTCCTAGCGAAGCCTAGTTGTCGGTCTTGATGGCGTAGTAGTGCGAATACTTCCTTTGCTAGCAGAAGTCCTGGCTTTGATTCCCAGTAGGGTAAGTTATGGCGACATTTTTGGACCAGAGCCTGGTCGGCCAGGGCTCTGGTCCAAAAATGGAGCGATTATCTCGGATTCCCAGTAGCGGGCATGGCCACATTGGTGGCGATCCTTCCTCATCTGGAACAATGGCTTTCCAGGGAGCACGGGACGTTTTCCTACAGATTGGAGCAGGTTCTGACCGGACATGGCTGCTTCGGAATGTTCCTGCACCCAAACCTGTTCCACACCCTTTCATTTGATACCCATACTGAACATTTTGCTTGCGACCATATTGGATTTCATGTATTTTATAGTGTACAGGTTTACTATTCATATTAAGGATATTGTAAAAAAATATAAAACCTTCCATTTTATTGGCGGTCATAATGGATTTTCATTTTTTAAAATTCAATTTCATGATGAATTATATTCTACTAGTAAAGCTTTTCTATTTAATACGCACTAGCCTGTCTCATTGGTCTAGTGGTTAGCATGTTCGACTATAGCCATGAGGTCCTGGGTTCGAGACCCGGGTCGGGCGAAATCAAAAACCGATATTGAGTTTTCTATTAAGATTTTCTCAATATTTGCCGGCAAAGTTAGCGGTGTGCTAAGTTGGAGGTGTGCTCCACCCACGTTCCTCGGAGAGCACGTTAAGTCTTCGATCATGCGCCTGTCCTCTCTCCGGTCGTGTCGGTCTCCAGTCGCATTGAATTATGAGAGTGAAGGAATAGAGCGTGCACTTGTGTACTATGCCTGTCAATCCGCACTGGAGCAGCGAGGTGGGTCTATGCTCTAAAAACCCTCTTTCATATGAGTGTGGAGGCCTGTGGGCTGCTACTTACCTTACATAATAATATTTAGGTACTTTTGAAAAAATATACACACATTTTGTAGCGGCGGCCATCTGGCATTTATAATTATACAGAATGTATTAAATTATATTGTTATCTAATCTTAAGGTCTTAGATTTACAATTTAAAGGATGTGTACTAAATAAAATAAACGATCTTTCGACGAATAGGGGGTTAAATTTCAATTACTAAATTCTGCCCAGATGATCAAATAAACAAACAGATACAAGCTAAAAAAACCGTTTAACAAGGATAATATTATTAAAGGTAACAGTATACAATATTTTATAAAATTCGTACTTCAACATATATCGTGAATAATTTACCGCTTCGACGAAATTTTATATTTTACGTTACAATTAATTACGCCCTTTTCAACATATTCTACAAAAAATAGAGTTTGACTTCGTTATGACTCTATCTGGTTTAAACCATTGAAATAGAAAACAAGCACAATTCTTGAATGAAAAGGACGGTATATTTCATTTTGAAGTATTCATTGAACTATTTGAAATCACTGTTGCGAATATCCATTTAGCCATTTGTAGGATGACAAATTAAATTCGACAACAATAATCTCACAGCCATTCATGCGACTGACATTTCAATTTCAATATGAATATGTGAAATGATCAATTTGTAATTGCCGATAATTTTCGTAAAATAATGGAGAATTATTTAAGATTTTTTTAAATTTTCGAATTAAAGATTGTCATTACTTCTGCTCATGCCCTGAGGCTTTTATTTATTGTTTTTTTTTTATGTAGGGGGAGACAGGTCAGGTAATATGTGAATACTGTCCCATTAAAACAGTGGTTAGACACGTGTGTAATTGCTATGATAGTGCTGGGATCGAATTTTGTTCTGATAAATAATAATATTCATTATTTTACTAGTTAACAGGTCTTATAACATAATTCTCCGGCTTGTTCTAAATATTTTGTACCATCAAATTATTTAGAACGTTAAGAGTTATTTAGAACTCGCTTCTACCCTTTGTTGATATAACCAAAATACCTGCATAAATGCAGAAGTAGTTTCAGAAGTAAAATGTTTTTTTTTCGAGTTTTTAAAGTTTTGAAAAGATTTAAAAAAAAAACAGATGATAATGACGTCGATATTAAGTTCATTCCACATTAAATCTTAATGCCAAGGGTGTAATTTTTTTTATTAGACATTGTAAACGAGCGCATTCATATTTGTAATAAGGTATCTTTAGAAGATATAACATATATATACACTAAATAATAATAGGATATTGTGGGTTCTTTGTTATAAAATCTTTTAAAATGGCAATTTTTACTAGCTGTAAAACACATGGGAACAAAATATGTTAGAGGCTGGGGGGGGTTGAGAGCGTTGCAATGGTATTAAAATGACGAGTATATGATGCAGGCTAGAACCGTATATTATATTTTATCTACTCATAAAATCCTCGTCTCAGATTTAAAAGTCGTGATGCACGTGTCTCTTGTTGCGTTAAAGGTGAAATTTCAGTTAAATATCGCAATGTTTTATAACAAATGACACAACTAGCGCTCTGGATCTCGATATCTAACGGGCGATCGGAGCCATGGATATTGCGCAAATTTATGTAATTTTTATTGTTATATTATTTTATTTAACCTTACAAGCCATGCGATTGCGTTAGCGAATTCCTTATCTGGGATTTTTTCTAAAGTTTATAAAGCATACTAAGGTTAAACTCTTTTTAAATGCCTTTCGTTTTGCATCAATGGGCGAAAAGATTTATTTAATATCAGTTGATAGATATGTTGTTTGCTGGTTTATTTTTATAAAAAAGCAAAGGGTCCGAATTAGTTACATGGCCCGCTAAGCAGAAGGTTTATTTGGCCAAACGTTATGAACATAAATCCACGAATTAGCCTTCATGTTAGCCACCAATTGTGCTTATATAAATGCTATATGTATTGTATTAATATAGAATATTGTATTGCACCTACTCTGCATGTTAGACCAATAAACTTTACAAGTTTTTTAGGTCATCACCGATTTCCAAGGAACAAGACAGTAACGGACTCGCTACAGATCAATTTTTGGCAAGTAGAATCAACCTTATAGCACTGTTAACACCTGGGAATTAATTTTAGTACCATTTATCTAATATAAAAGATATATAATTATAATAATTGTCTATAATGAATTGTCAGTAATATAATATTTAAAAAGGCAGCTTTACTCGATCAAGGGTTTTTTTTTGCGCTGGGAAATACCTTTACGCACCCTGATGAAAAATTAATTCCATCGGGAGTGTGGGACTCACTGATAACAGAATACCCAATAAAACCCAGCGGATCCCTCCCCGTCCATGAGTGAGATCACTAGAGGTTCCCTAACTGCATTCCACTCTAGGCGAGGGAGAGCTCCAGCCTCTTGCTCCCTTATCCTTTCATTTGCCTCCTTCAGCGAGATGACGGTCTCGCAAAAGAGGGGTTACAAAGCCGAGCGTCGCGGCTCAACCTTTTTTAATATACACAAAGCAAAGTGCATCGCGCGTCTAAAGAAGTTTTATATGTAAAACATTACTTGCCTTTCCAAATGGCAGAAAGTAACGTTCCGGATAAAGTCTAATTCTCCGTGGTGCAATTTATCAGATACAGTATCCAGTTCTGACATTGTTTTAAAATTGTAATAATGAAAGCTTTGGTAAAAGGCACATAAAATAAGAAAACGCATCAAGATGCGTTAGGGACGCAGTATAATCGAATTCGGAGCGTGACGTTACGGTACAGAAGTGTCCCAGACCGCTACTTTTATCATAAAAACCAAATGACCAATCGTAATAAAGTTTAGCGGTTGAATCCCGCAACTCACGGTGTATTACTTTTGTGTTTTGTTGTAAAAAATACAATTTTTTGGATAAGCACTCTTGCATTGAATTGTTTCTAATTTATTTAGGAGCAGTACATGCAATAAATTCTTATAAAAGTCAATAAGACGAACAAAAATGACATCAATGACTAAAACAGAGTACCATCCACCAAAAGTAAAAAAAAATGTAATTAAACTTTAATGGATGGATTAATGAAAAAAAATTTGAACGAGATGATTTATTTCCTGAATTAAACATATAATGTTTGACAAAGCTTTTGCTATATGTATGTATATAATAATAATAATTTAGTGTCTTTAGATATTATTTTGTTAAGTTAAAAGCTCTAAAATGTTTGGTCGTATTACCTTTTTGGTCAAAGTCAAATAAGTGTGACTAAATTGCAAATCATGTATGGTATATTAATCTGAATCTCAGGTTTTTGAGAGATTTTAACGGAACAAAACTTTTAAATTCTATTTCTCTTCTTATGTTACTTAAGTGCTATTGTTTATCTGTCCATGAAATGGTCAATTGAAGCTGAAATTCTATGCAAAGTTTTTTTAGGATAAAAAAAATGTCTGTCGCAACAAGCATATTTGTTTCTTCGATCCGATACCTATTAAAGAAACTCTGCGTCAAGAAACTTTTAAGTTGTACAATTGAAGTTTAAATTGTTTCCACAACAAAAATCCTGGGAAATCTTATATGGCTAAAGTTAAATGTGATGGGGTAGCTAGTTACAAAAGTTTATTTCTCCCAAGTTTTAAATTCTACGAAAAGGTGAAACTTCATTTGTACTTTTTAATAAAGATAAATGTGCTTAAACTTCGCCTACCATAAAAAGCATTTTGCTGATAACTCATTTTAAAAAGTTTCATCATTCAGGCTTTAAAATCAGCTACTTTTTGTGTTGCCTGTTAGTCAAAATTCAATCAGTTCAATTTTATGCAAATATTTAGTGTCTAGCTTAAAAACTCCGAACAGTTCGACGATAAATTGTAAATTACAAAGGTAGCGGTTATGTCCATCATTCTGTGCATTGACCGCGTAAAATTGTTTTGTTTGTATTCCATGTTTTTACGACGGATAGGTTAGGGTTTGATCTCATTAATTAATCATCAATCTCACCTGATATTCAACGGTAATTCAGTTTAAGATGGTACCTTACGTGATAAAAGATAATTTACTTGCGTAATGTTTTTGTTTGTCCGCAAATATTTCCTGATGGGGTGGTTATTAGTCACGACCAAAGCCACTTACTTATCAGTCCAGATCATTGATACACATAAATTTCCTAACTTTGCCCTGCTTGCAATGAAACTTGCAATGTAGGCAGTATTAGCAACTAGACTATTAAGATAAGCTTATTGCAAATTTCGTGATTATGGAGTTCTATTGCTTAAATATATTATAGCATGTGACTGTTCTGGCATATTGAATCTACGTGAGATGAGGAAAGTCCTACGCCCCCAGAGAGCATACTGGTTAACGTGCCTTACGTAGATCTTAGCACAGCGTTAAATTCCCCACGTTATATTGAGAATTTATTACAAAAATTTAAGAGTTACCCAGCTCGATAATAAAGCCTTATTGACTGCAAGCGATGAAACTGAGAATTAGACTATTAAGGCGTCCGAAGAAATTATACAATACTACATCTGTACTTCGGAGTCATTGATTATTTTCATGAACACAAATATTTAATTATAATTGTCATTAAATATTAACCAGATTATTTGTTTTTTTATACTTTCATCTCATTTGACGGTAGGACCTCTTTTACAGTGTACTTAGTATGCAAGGTTTGTAAGATTCTGTAAAGTTTGTAGAATTAATAAGAGAAAGAAGAATTAATGGCTTTTGTTTATATTGTTGTAATATACAACAATTTTCTTTTATTTAATGTTGAGACGTAAATAAATATTTAATGTATTCTACAAATTATTGCATCGGAATGCACATTTTGCTTCATCTATCTTTAGTCTTGTTTTGCGACATCAAACATTTTTATATAAACTCTTGAGCTTTAAAATCGACTCCCCTTATCTTCTTTCGAAAATTTTTTTCATCTGTCCGCGAATTAATTCTCACCGTAGGACTAATATGTTTTATACTTCGCATTCTAAAACAAGATATTCAGAGAATACATTCATATGAAGGAGTTGCAAACAGTACAACATGTTATTCTCCGAATTTGATCTATTTCATCTCTCTCTCACAAAATTCAAATTCAATATCAATGATAATCTTCTTCATAAAGATTATTTTTTTTTAACTTTTTGAAACATATTAGATAGCATGGTTTATTTTGTCTACACTCACTTTTTCACTTTTTACTATACTGTTTTGGGTTGTACGGTCTTATCATATATTATGTTATTTTTATGTGCTATATGTTCTGTTTATTTCCAAAATAAAAAAATCTACCGGGTTTCTTATTGGACTTCAAATAGCACAAATTTAGATGTTGGTATAAACATGTTCTTCTAAATATAATCCTTTTAATCTAATCGTTCAAAAATATCAAGAGTAATCAAGGCTTCTGTTAAACTACATTTACCTTAAAGCTTTAATTATACCGTAAAAAAATTTCGCGCGCTTGTGAATCACAAAAGAGTGAACTAATAAATCAGTGAATTACAGGGGCTCAGAACAGAGACAGGCGGTGAGCTCTAATTTACATATATTTCACGGAAGACATGATGCGAATAAGTAACTAGCCGTTTTTTCTGTTATTATTTCTGTAGACTCTAGTGCAGTGGTCAAGAATGTTAGAAAAAGTTTAGGTTCCGTCGTCATAACCAGTACATAATCTAGGTTATATTTTGTCAAAAGCTGCTTAAATGGGGGTTTTAAATGAAAAAATTCGGTGAACGCCTCATTTTAATTTTGGTTTTGCTTCTATTTTATTGAACATATCCTGTCACAGGTCACAGGTCTCACGTTGGTTTTCTGTTAATAACTTGATATTGATCTCGGCAAAGAGTAAGTGCGTTGAATTCGCGTTGCCAAATGCAAAAGAAGTCTGTAAAAATATCAAAATATATAATAGTCCACTAAATCTAGTTAAATCTACAGTCTTCTTAGGAATAACGTCAGGGCTTCAGTGGGGTGCCCATATTAAGACTCTGGCAAGCAAACTTAGTTCAGCTGCATTTGCTGTTAGGAAGGTGAGGCAATACACTGATGTTGAAACTGCTAAAATGGTGTATTTCGCTTATTTTCATAGCATTATGTGTTACGGCATACTGTTATGGGGGAAGGCGGCGGACATTGAAACTATCTTCATTTTACAAAAAAGAGCAATACGTGCCATATACCAATTGGGATCTCGCGTTTCATTAAGAGAAAAATTCAAAGAAATATCTATTCTCACAGTACCGTCGCAATATATATTAAATAACATTTTATACATCCGTGATAATATTCATTTATACAGCAAAAGGAGCAAAAGGATAATTTTAATACAAGAAATAAACAAAACTTGTAATGCCATATTTTAGAGTGAAAAAGGTTCAGAAGTGTTTTGTCGGGTTGGGCATACGCATATTTAATAAGATACCTGAATCACTTCTGGGTTTGCCTCCACATAGTTTTAAGAAGTATGTTAAAAATGTCCTATTAAAAAAGGCACATTATAATGTTGAAGATTATTTAAGCGACAAAGATGTTTGGACATGATTCCAGTTGCACATGAAAGCTAAACACATTGTAACCAACCAACAAGAAAAACTTATATTTAAAGGAGTAATCGTTAAGTTTCTTGCCGGATTCTTCTCAGCGGAATCAACTTTCCGAACCGGTGGTAGATTTGTTACCAACAGACAGACTACTGACGATTCAAAAGTGCTTTTTGAGCCTACTTGAATAAAGAATATTTTGATTTGATTTGATTTGATTAGAATAAAGCTTGCAAACAAACCCTTCATCCGTATGACTCGATAGTTTATTTATTGATAAGACGATTTAATTATTACGAAAGCCGGGATGGACCAATGGATAAACACGAATTCTTGTTGAGAGTAATGGATTCAATTCCTAGGCAGGCTTTTTTAATGTTGATAGGTTAGCGCTTGACTGTGATCACACCTGATGCTAAGGGATGGTACAGTCTAAGATGGAAGCGCGCTGACTTGGTAATTTACCGCTGATGATCGTATCGGAACACATTTTTTTGCATAGCGGTTCGTCTTTGCTGGTACGGTTGTTAACTAGCCACGACCGAACCCTCCCGCCAGTCCATATTCAAGCGAATTAGAAAATTCAAATTCCTAAGTTCGCTTTACCGGGGACCGAACGCAGAATCTGTGTTAACAAAACGAATACTCGCACCACTGCGCCAGTGAGGACACTTAAATATAGTATCTTTATAAAACGTTTTCTTTCGATTAAGGAAAGCTTCCTGAGAAAACCTGCGTCAAATATTACCGAATATGACCTACCAGTCCTCAATGCAGCTTCGTGTTGGATCCATACTCTAAAAACCTCTGCCCTATTATTTAGTAGGCCCGTGCCCAGGAGTGGGACCTCAATAGGTTGCTATTTTTTGTTGTTTTGGTTTTTATTAAATCCTGTTATCCATTAAGTAGTAACAGAACCCCGATGTTGTTAAAATAACCATAAATTTTAATGGCATCTAGATTTCTTTTATTTATTGCTGATAGATTACCGTTCGACTGCGATTTCACCTCAGTATACAAATAGCAGGTGATTGTTCATTTTAAATACATCTTTTTTTTTCACACCCTTAGTTAAATGTATAATTTTGAGGTGTACAATAAAAGTCTTACCTATCTGTCTGAAGCCATACCCACTTATTTCTGTCGCCATTAATAAGTTGGTAATGAACTGTTAGAGCCTGACGTACACTAATTCTTTTTGTTTGCGAAACGTAATTTGCTGCCGGCATTTCTTGTGTCTCACAAAAAAATTCCCGGTAGAAGGACCACTGAGCTTTATTTAAATCAGAAAGGGTCGTAACGTTATCTGTATTAACATTGCACGACACAATTTGGTCCAGGCAATATTTTTCAGTTCTCAAGATTATTTACGCTCTCATTTATATGGTATAGGTAAAGTTTTCGATTCTTAATAAGGTATTATTTTATTCATTCATTCACTTAAGTACGTAAGTAAGTAAGTAGCAGCCCATTAACGTCCCACTGCTGGGCACAGGCCTCATCACTCACATGAGAGAGTGTTTTTAGAGCATAGACCCACCACGCTGCTCCACTGCGGATTGGCAGGCATAGTACACAAGTGCACTCTCTATTCCTTCACTCTCATAGTCCGATGTGACGGGAATCCGACACGACCGGAGAGAGATCAGGCGCGGGACCGACGGCTTAACGTGCTCTCTAAGGCACGGAGGTGGATCACACCGCCAACTTCCTAACTTCGGGCAAATATTGAGAAAATCTTAATAGAAAACTCAATATCGAATTCAGTCATTCATTCACTTACTTGATGATAAAACAGTTTCTTCAAATGTTAATTCATATATAAATTTTATACCTAGACTAGATTAAATTTTTAAACTAGATTAAATTTTTTATACCGCCCAGTTTATGTAAATTATGTAACTGTTGACAATTAAATATCCATAGTGATGGCTTTGCTAGTGAAATGGTGTGGAACTCGCTTCGCTAGCACAGGTACTGAGTTCAATACCCGGTAATTAGCATTTCAAATTTGTTTAAATCTAGACTAGTGGGAGGCTTCGGTCGTCGCTACATACCTCCCTATCGGCAAGTCGTGTTACCATGCAGTGTAGCGATGCTGTGTAGAAACCATAATAGATAAACTACCTCTTATCAGGTGAACGCGCTGCCATCTAAGATTGTATCATCACTTACCATAACATAGTGTCACAGTCAAGCACTAATATGTTAGTAATAAAAGAAATGCCACAATTGTAGAAATTAAAAACCACTACTTAACTAGAAAACCTGTCTCTGAAGTGCTTTCAATAATTTTCTGAAGTTTTATCTCACTTAACATATTATGTGAACGTACAGAGGACGAGTTTATATAGAACCTTTTATTTAGTTTAAAAAATTTTAATGTATAAGATAGATCAATAAAGTTTCATAGAATACCCCTTAAATATCGGGGGAAGAATAGTAAACAACCATCTTCTAAAACTCACATATTTATCTTATACTAGCAGACCCGTCGGACTTCGTTCTGTCAAAGAGATTTGGAATGTGACAGATTTCAGTTCTACGAAATGATTTTCGATATGATATTACAGCAGTACTAAATATCTATAGCTCTTACATTTTTGTGACTATTCAATTTGGTCGGATTGTGCCTATTCAATTGATTTTGAACTTTGTGCAGCAGTAATTAAGTGCAAATTAACTCTTAGACGTTAGGAACACACCTACATTGCTTAGACAACAGTGAGTACTTGTAATTTATTATGAACTTTATTGAACAGCAATAAGGGTCAAATTGAAACTACATTTTAGTTACAAAACGTTTGAATGGGTAACAGAAAAGAGCTGTTTTTAGGGTTTTCCCCTGAAATTATTCGAGCTTTTCTCGCCGTAAAAACCATCCTTGGACTTCAACGTGCATATAAAAAAAAGCATTGTCAAAATTGACCCAGATGTTGTTGAGTTATGCGCTTACCAACACATTTTGCGATTCATTTTTATATTATAGATGTATAATTCTCATGTGTATGTTTTTTTACTTAGTTGAAACAAGACTAGATCTATATAATTTACAAACGAAAATCGGTATTTAATTTTCGACGACATTTATACAATTGTTAATTAATTGAATCAGTTGTGAAATATATAATATAAACAAAATATGTGAGCACTTTTCAATTATTTATTTAATTCTAATGTAAAATTGATTCCATAATAGCAAGGATTTTATTTTATATATATTTACTTCGAAAATATAATTTACTGTTTAACAATTACTGAAATATAAGAAAACGTATAAGTGTAATAACAATAATTTCAAAATAGGGTTGTCTGAAAAGGGATCTCGTGTAAACTTTCTGTTTTAACAATGCACGACGAAACTCAGTTCAGGTGTCCTTCAAACATAAATTCTTGATTTCGGGTTGATTTATTGTGCTTTTAGTTCTTATACAAATGTAGTTGAATATATATATTAAGTTTGGAGTATTATTTCTATAACTATACTATATGCCGAATCCACTTGGATTTATTACCTGCTTCTAGTATAAAAACCAGCTTAATCTTAAATGCATAATATGAATTATTATTTACATCAAAAAGCATTAGTAAAAAGTTTTTCCCTTCTTATTCATGTCTGATTGTTCCGTCTAGTCTCCGAAACAAGACTACGTGTATTTTGACTGAATTTGATATAAGGTTACATTTAAATTCCCATATTTCGGATTTATTTATTTATACAGAGTTTTGGCAATGTTATTTTGATCCAGCGTTGCGGGATTTGCTAGTTTTGCATAATATAAATGGTTATAACGGTATTTTGTTTGGTTTAGCGAAACAACTGTCCTAATTATTCAAATTGTTAAAGCTATTCAAATTATAAAAGAATGATGTTTGAAAGTATTTTGTAAAAAAAAAACAAATAATTTCAATGTGATTGAGAAAATAAAAATTAATTACGCAGTATATCTATTTGTTCAATTTATACTCTTAAAGTAGTCGTTACGTTGTCGCATTTAATAAAAATACCCATTTAGTTCCGGTGTCGTTTTAAATTAACGAAGGACAGTAATGGCCTGTGGTTTTATATTTCACTCGGGCTTAGTGACGGCTATCTCGAGCATTATTTTATTTGTACGAAACACCACCGTACCAAAATTTAAAAGGTAAAACCTTTTATGTAGAACTATATACATCTCATTCTTTATGCACATTTGACAGCTTCGCTGGTGTAGCAGTGCAAATACTTGGTTCAATTTTTGCTATTCCGATTGCGATTTGAGAAATGTATATATGACATAAAGTAAGGCGTGATGACGAGAGCGCTCGCTTCGCTAGCAGAGGATACATTTAGGAAATAACATTTTCTCATTTAATTATGATGGGAGGCTTCGGCAGTTGCACTCTACCAGCAAAGATGTATCGCCAAGTAAATAGTTTCTGGTATGGTTGCTGTGTGACTGCTTCTTTGTTCTAGTGCTTAGCTTATTCGGCTACAGACATGAGGTTCGGGGTTTGAGTTCCGCGTCGGGCAAATTGAAAAATAGATATTGAGTTTTCTGTTAAATTACCAGTATTTGCCCAAAGTTCGAAACAGCTTGACCGATTGTTATGAATGATATTAATTTTGTGTATTGGTCATTCAAAAGAAAACCGCTGAACCTCTTTGCTGAGTGCTTTGATGTGAAAGATTTAAATGCCAGCTGAGTTGACTTGAAGTTTTCAAAGTTTAAACTGAAAAACTCAAGCAAAGAAAAAATACAAAGCAAAACAGGACAATCAGCGCATTTCTTTGAGGCTTTGAGAAAAAAGATCGACAAATAAAGATTTAATTTCAGGAAATTCAACTATATAGCGCGCTAGCGTTAAAATGTGAATAATGAAGATTAGCGCGAATTTTGAACTGTATCATCATTTACCATCAGGTGACATCATAATCAAGGGCTGATCAGTTGAACTTAATAGAAAAAAATGAGTGAGTGCTTACGACCACACAACAACATTGAAAACTTGATCAAGGCAACGTTAATGTAATGTTATATAATAAAACTATTTTTCTCTACCTATATTTAAAAAGTAACAAATTTACAGTTGTGTATAAATTATTTTTAATGATGTAATGTCAGTAATGTTTTATTATGTAATCGTTCAGTATCGTTCTAGTTGACCATTCACCAACTTACGCTCCAAGTCAAGCGTGCTTGACGATGTTTTACTTCAATTTTAAAATAACTTAGTACTGTCGTTGAAACTGCCAAAATGATATGTTTCCCTTATTTTCATAGCATTATCTTACGGCATAATGTTATGGGGTAAGGCGGCGGATATTGAAACTATATTTATTTTAGAAAAAAGATCAAATTCGTGCAGGATCTCGTGTTTCTCTAAGAGATAAATTCAAAGAAACCTAAATTCACACGGTACCGTTCCAATATATATTGAATAATAACTTATATATCCGTAATAATATTCACTTTTGCAGCATCAATATTGAAATACACAAACTGGTAATCCCATACTTTAGTTTGAAGAAGGTTCAGAAATCATTTGTCAGGTTGAGCATAAGATGCCACAATATGTAAAAAAAACATAATTTTACTACAGGTATATGTTGAGGATTTTTAAAGCAAAAACATGGTCGGACTTGGTTTTGTTGTACGTAAATGCTACGTAAAATACTATTTTTAAAAGATTAACCGCTGAATTTCTTGCCGATTTCTTCTGAGCAGATTCAACTTTCCGAATCGGTGGTAGATTTGTTACCAACGTACAGACTACAAAGGATTTAAAACTGCTTTTTGAGTCTATTTGAATAAGAGAATATTTTGATTTTGAGTAACAGTAGTAACGCGGTCAGTAACAAACAATTTGGAGCGATAAGTACAGCTCGTATACCCGTAAAAAATGAAGGGCGTTAAGTTAAGGATGTTCCGGGATTACAGATACGGCGTGATAAATCGGTCTTGTCTCAGGAGAGGGAATAACAGAAAGTGGAGTAATACTTAATAGCCGGAGGGGGTCCGGCATAGAGTTCGCGACGCCGGCCCGTGAGACTCGATTTCGAGTATCAGTGTGTTCCCGCTTTCAGCCGGCAAAGCTCGTGCGGTTTCGTACGCGAGACACGCGCCGACTCTAATTTTTAAAAAGAAACAAGAAATCTCGTTAAGGTTCTCATGAATCGTGATGCGCTTCTACTGATTAGCTCCAAGTAACACAGAGATTTTACTGGTAAGTCCCCTTGTTTTTACGGCTCTATTTATTATTTATTTTGCCGTCGGGATATTGTTGCTGAATCGGATATACACAGATATTTGGATACGCTTTTTAAAAGTTAACTTGTACAGGTTCAATAAGCTTCTTTTAATAAAAAAGCTTTCATGACAACACAGGTAAAAGTTTGTTAGCTTTTAGCCTTTTTTATATTTCTACCAATTATTTTTATAATGAAAATTTGATTTACGCATTCGGCTATCCAATTTTGGAAATAGATAATTAGCGCCACTTACCTGTTCCAATACTATCCTAGATCGATGAATCAAATACTAGATTTTATCAAAACAAAATATCACTATGGATTTTTGTTTAGTAAATTTATTTAAGGAAGGAAGTACGTAAACACTACTTCCAAAGCCGCATTAAATATACTCTTCATTTACAAATTAAGTAGATAATCATTTAAGTTAAACTAATACACTGAGACTTTAAAATATATTCAAAGTAGATTAGAATCTATATATAAATTTGAGGAATCAATAAGCTGTACACCACGTGAACATTTATAGTTGTAATTAATTATTTGAGATATTGCCAAAGTTAGCAGATATGTTTGAACTGATATCGTATTTGTTTTAAAATCTTTACTTCCTAGTCAAGAATTACAATAATTATTTATTGATATAATAATATGTTTATACAAGATTTTTATCGTTATCATCATTAAAACTATTTCAACCACTTTTTTTAGGAGTGATAGGGATAGACTTTGCTGTAATCACACTGGATGGTAAGTGATGATGAACGTCAATGTGAACCGCGCTTACCGTGGTTTAAATAGTTTTAAAATAATAATACATTTTCATTTATAATCTCATAGTTATCAATGGTATCTTATAATAGCCTATGTATACAAAATAAAAAAAATTAAGTAAGTAGCAGCCCGTTAACGTCCCACTGCTGGGCACAGGCCTCCTCACTCCGAGGAGTGAGGGTTGTTTAGAGCATAGACCCACCACGCTGCTCCACTGCGGATTGGCAGGCATAGTACACAAGTGCACTCTCTATTCCTTCACTCTCATAATCCGATGTGACGGGAATCCGACACGACCGGAGAGAGATCAGGCGCAGGTCTGACGTCTTAACGTGCTCTCCGAGGCACGGGAGATCACACCGCCAACTTCTCAATTTCGGGCAAATATTGAGAAAATGTTAATAAAAAACTCAATATTGATTTTTGAATTGGCCCGACCCGGGACTCGAACCCAGGACCTAATGTCTGTAGTCGTATATGCTAACCACTAGACTAATGAGGCAGTTGTATACAGTTAACAGTATACAAAATATGATGTCCAAATTGGTACATTGACTAGTTATTTTATTTTAACTGATTCCCTGTTTCTCCACTCATATATGACAAGTGCATTTGGAATTGTATTTATTTCATTAAAATATAATTTTATAGTAAATCAATATAGTATTCAATTCTTTATCTTACTAGAGTTGTATACTGTATCGTTCAGCATCGTCTAGCAAGAAAGAAAATGGAATGGGCATTCTGGGCGTGGAAAAGTTCGTACAAATATGGATCCATGTATCATATGATTCATTGGACACATAACGCTGATGTTCAGTGGCGTTACTGAGCATAAAGCGTTATTTGAAATAAAAATTTTGATCCACTGGGTCGATTTTGATTTTAGTATAATGTTGAGTGCGCCAGCAAATCGTACTTAGTTCACATATTCATGATATTCATTAATTCTGTAAGCGTTTCCTAGATCAATTTCACTTAGCTGTCGTGTCCTGGCATTGTGATAAGTTATTTATAAACAATGTGTCCACTGGCTGATACCCGGTTTTGTCTGTCTGTGCTTTTTCTCACGTTTTGGTGAAATATACTGTTGAACTAAGATATATTACTTCATATGGTGCTGTTCCTTTCCGCATTCGCTTGAAGATATTTGCTCTTATTTATATCGACGCGGTTACGTGCAATTTATAAGGTTTAAAGTTGTTAATTACAATATATTGAAGTGAAACTTCTTTAGGCGCATGAGGGTAAATGATTTGCGTCACGAAGATGTGTAGCGTTTTTTATGCTTAGGTTTGAAGGTTACGTAGTTTAAACATTTTCATATAAAATGTGAGACTTTAATTTGTCGCTCGTCATTTAATATACTATTTTTCATAAAATATTAAATAAAAATATTTCATAAATTCTCCTTTCTAAATATTAAATTCAAAAACAAAATTCAAATAATAATTTCTAAACTACAATAAACACGTCGCATTTTTATTTACCACTTGTATGAAATTGTAATAAATTATTTCTATTAATTTTTTAAATTCAATAAATTCCTAACAAATCTTCCTTTTCCCTTACTCTAAATCTCACAAATCTAATATTTTAGATTTGTATAAATATAAACAGCAATTTGTTTGCCAAAAAAGTTTCACTTATGACATGTACTTTGTACGCACGCACTTTTAATTTTTAATTACTACAGCACATGATACTAAACAGTGAATATTTCCATATTGTTATTTTCACCCAAAAGAAGATTCGAAATGATTCCTGTATTATAATATACTTTACTAACTGCCACATTTGTCTAATGGTTAGCATGCTTGGCAACAAACATAAGGTCCTGGGTTCGAGTCTCGGATCTGGTGAATTAAAAAAGCGATATTGAGATTTCTAATAAGATTTTCTCAATATTTGCCCGAATTGGGAAGTTGTCGGTGTGCTCCACCCCCGTGCCTCGGAGAGCACGTTAAGCCATAGGTCCTGATCTTTCCCTCGCCGTGTCGGTTTGTTGTCACATCGGAGTATGAGAGCGAAGGAATAGAGAGGCCACTTGTGTCATGGCTCATTGGTTTAGTGGTTAGTATGAAAACACGAGGTCTGGGTTCTAATCCTGGTTCGGGCCAATTTAAAAATGGATATTGAGTTTTCTATTCAAATCCTGCGCCTGATCTCTCTCCGGTCGTGTTGAAATCGGACATCACATCGGACAATGCGAGTGATGGAATAGAGAGGGCACTTGTGTACTTTATCTGACTCCAGCAGTGAAGCAGCGTGGTGGATCTATGTTCAGAAACTCTCTCTCGTATGAGTGAGGAGTTCTATGCGAGGCAGTAGGACATTAATGGGCTGCTAGTCACTAATTTAATATATTTTAACATATATTAACTGCACTCCTTAAAGATTTTAAGGAATTTCCAGGAAATCAACTTTATAACTTGTATTCAATTTGTAATAGAAATATAATATTAGAAAAAAGAATAGAAAAATAAAATACATTTAATAAGACACATTAAGTGGAGCCATATTCGACACAGGAGTGCTAAGGGATAAATTATACACTTTGATGTATTTTATTATAAAAATTATCACACCTATTTACTTATTTAGTTCGAAAGCGGTTTTTGGCGTACGGGCAGGGACACCCGAAATAGTATATTCGATACTTTTAGCTTCAGTGACTATTTGAATTACAAATTCGGAGGAATAAATGGAATTCTCTGAACTAAGTTATAAATATAAAATTTATAATCACTTGATATATGACAAGTAAAATCGTTGAATTCCAGTACAATGATGTTTCTAAGTAAAAATAAAACTTATAATTTACCGCAACTTCATAAGCTTGATGTGATTGAGATTACATACCCTAAATTATGGAACAAGTTATCTTAGGACGAGCGATATGCTTTTGCAGGCGTAAGTTTTTTAATTTGCTGTATTAATATTCAAAGGTCTTTATTCATATTTTTATGACTTATACAATATTATTACAGATGTTAAATAGTATGCAAATTTTTGATAGACTTTAAATGAGTTAATGATACAAAAATATATAATTTAATTTTAGTTAAGAATCTTTTACAACAATTTCCTAAAAGGCCAATTTATTGAGTTTTATTTCTTTCAAAAATATTACAGTTCTATATGTATAAGATTATAACGCGCTAATTTGGTAAGAGGCAATTTTTCTGTTATGGTTACTATACAGCATCATACCGGAACACAAATCTGTTGTTTTGCGGTACGTCTTTGCTGGTAGGATGGAAACTGGAGGAGCCAATGCCGATGCCTCCCACCAATCCAGACTCAGGCAAATTAGAAAAAGCAATATCCTAAATTTGACCTACTGGGATTTCAACCCGGGATCTCCCAAACAAGTACTCGCACCACTGCGCCAGCGAGGCGAGGTTGTGTTTTATACTTTAAATTCCAAAAATGAGAAAGAAAAACATATTACTTTTTATTAATGGTTAAAGGCATAACAGCTTACTTTACTTTACACTTTTGGTAATAGTTCTTTAGAATATTCATATGAAATAAATTCTTTTTGCCGTTGACATGATGAAATTGGTAATCAATGTTTGCTTAATTTTTTTATAGATCTTTCAACTTAGATTAAGTTTTAATATTACAAATTAAGTTGTTAGAGTTAAATAACTTAAAATCTAATTAAAAAAATTGTCATTTGTTGCTTCTCGCTAGTAAAATTTACCGCTTATTACATTCGTGAATACTTTCATAAACGTGATAGAGTTTGGGCCATATAAAAGTTATTCACCATGAAATTGTAAGTGTCAAGACATTAATAAACTCACACGACAGCATAAAGGGCAATAAACTTCATAAAGCAATCATTCTGTAAAGAAAGGCTTACGGTATTCTTGAGGTATATTGCAATTTGTGTATGTTACGCCCGGAGAGTGAAAATGAAGTCATATTTTTACTTCGTTAGCGAAAACATTAAGACAAACTATCGAAATATTTCGTATTGTTTATATAATTACTAGGTGATCCGTGCAACTTTGTATCGCAATTTAAAAATGGGAGTTGAAGTAGCGGTGGAAATTACTTTATGACCTATTCTTACAACTTCTTCAAAAAATATTCACAAAATCGGTCAAGCCGTTTCGGAGTAATTCGGTAATAAACACTGTGTTACAAGATTTTTAAACATTAGATAATAATTGGAAAAGAAAATGTTTTATAGATTTTGATAGATCATTTCTACGATGCATTTATACAGGTATTTCTTTTTGTGACACCTTTTTTTGCCCTGGGAAATGCCTTTACGCACCCCGATGAAAGATTTTTTCCAATCGGGATAACAGAATACCCACTAAAATCCGGATCCCTCCTCAACCTTGAGTGAGATCAGTAGAGGTTCCCTAGCTGCATTCCACCCGGACCCGGATTATACCGACTATACGTGCGACTTCTGCCACCAAGCCTCCTCCGACGGCGAGGAAGGGTTCCAGCCTCTTGCTCCCTTAGCCTCTCATTTGCCTTCTTCAGCGAGGTGACAGTCTCGCAAAAAGAAGGCAACCGCCCTCCACCGTTTCTACTTAATAGGAAATCCAGTAACCATTTGATTTTACTCCTCACCTCTTCACCTTTTAAAGCAGGCGAAAGTAGTACTTCTGTCTTTCAGTTTGAAAATCTCAGGTTTAGCAGATAGGTAGAAGATCTAGGAATCGGATAGTTTGTTTTTCGTGACTAATTCGTATGTTAGAATTTGTAAGACTATAAATAATCCACAAACGTACCAGTCCTTTTTCATGTACATGATATTCAATTATCATATCTATATGTTTTGGTACGGTATAAACAATGTGAATATTTTATTGGCCAACAAAGTTAACATAATAACAATTTTTTTCTTAAATGAAAAATTTATTTCTTTAGTATGTTATACAATATCCTCTGACAAATTTATAAAATAAATTTTCCATCATATTATGATGTCTAATTTTACGTTGACGAATTCGCCATTATCAGCTATTAAATTGAACATAATAAAAGTACGAATTATACAATAATTATACTTTGATGTTCTTTATGAACAAATAGTCAAATATTAAAACAAATTGTGTGCTATAAAAGCTTGTAGGCTCGTTTTAAAATTGCGAGCATTGTAAATACGAAAACAGAACTTTTTAGATACACGAGCGCATTGTTCAGATTTTCCACTAAAAAAATTTGTACAACCGGTCTTGTTTGTTCAACTTTGATTGTACAGCTAAAACAAATAAAAGTTCCTTTCGACTTGTAGGCTCGTTGGTGCATTGCAGGTCATATAAAAATTGGGTCAGCACAGCTCCCGACGTTTCGTGCTTGTCAAGTATCCAATGAGGTTTGTAGTGGTGATTTAAAGGCTCGAGGGATTAATGTGTTATGATTATATTTATAACATTCAAGGTTCAGTTCCGAAATATCATCTATCTGGATTTATATTATCAAATAAACCATTTCATTTAGTAATAGACAAATCGCTATATTCTAATATAAATAGCATTTTTATAATAGTGATTACTGGCCAGGCACCACTAAGTTGTCTTTGTAAAATGTATGTGTCTATTTCTTGTTTGAATTTCATTTTGTTTTTTTAGATGAAGGAATACATCGTAAGGTAATTTTCAAAACCCTGGAGCTATTCTGGTATATGTGTAATCTGCTAATCCACAATGGAGCAGTGTGGTGGGGGCTCTAAAATACCTTTCTCATGTGAGAACATAAGAGGAACGGTAATAGACTTTAATTAAATTTAAAGAAACATCAATTCTCACAGTACATAATAAATTATATCTTATATATCCGTGATAATATTCACTTATACAGCAAAAAAAGTGAAACACACAATTTTAATACTACAAATAAAAACTTGTAATCCCATATTTTAGAGAGAAGAAGGATTAGAAATCATTTGTCGGGTTGGGCATACGCATTATTATTAAGATACCGCAATTAGTTTTAGATTTGCCGCCGCATATAGAAATATATCAAAAACATACCTTTATAATAATGTTGAAGATTATTTGAGCGATAAAAATGTTTGGACTTGACTACAGCTGCATACAGAAACAAAATATTACTCATTCTAATAAACACAATTATCTCTAAAAGAGTAACCGTTGAGTTTCTTGTCGGTTTCTCCTCAACGGATTGAGCTTTCGAACTTGTGGCGGATTTGTTACCAACGGACCGACTACTAACGATTCAAAAGTGCTTTTTGAGCCTACTTGAATAAAGAATATTTTGATTTTGATTATTTACCACATATAACAAGAAGCCTGGCTGCGTTTATCTAGTGTAAAAAGAAATGAATGTTAAATATGGCCTGCCATGTTTAGAACTGAATGCATTAAGTGTTATTGCATTTACATTTGCACTCGTGAAACGTAATCCATATCAGAAAATGTGGAAATAGAAGCACGGGATGCAATAATTCAAACAGGAGATTGATCAGGATAATTCTAAAATTCCATCAGCGATCGAAAATTTTACATGCAAACTATCAACATGCCATATTCGCATCTATTTCAATATAAATAACGGTTAGTTTAGCGAAAATGTTTATGAAGTCTAACATCGTGCGGAGTGTAGTATATTGATTGCACATCTTCCGACGATCCGTATAAAAAGTTATTTTTCTATTTCAGTCTACTAAGCACATTGACATTGGCTAAACAAGAAAAGTGACATGAAACTAATTAAATCAATGGCTAAAAGATATTTGCTTCTTTTTTTACTATTTTTGTATCTGTAAAAGGAGATGTTGGAAGTAGACCTTTGGTAAATTGATGCTTCATGGATGTGTAAAGAGAAATAAGATATTCCATAATTAAATATGATGTTACAGGAAATTAGAATCAACATCCATATATCCATGTATGACTAACTAGCTGAGCCCGCGACTTCGTCTGTGTGGAATGTTTTTTGGGTAGCATTTCCATTAATTTAGGCTATATACGTAAAAATACTTCAATGAGCTATTTGCTGTGTACTACTGCAAAGAGCTTATAGTCCTTTTTCAGGCTCTAGATTATCGGCGTATAGTTTAAAATGTGAAAATTTGAATTTTTTGAATTTACACAGGAGAATTTCTTAAAATCCTTTCTTAGCTGACCTCTATACAGCAAAAGGAATATTTCTACCAAATTTCAAGTCTCTACACTTTATGGTTCCAGAGATATCGCCATGAGTCAATAAATACCTGGATATCTCTTTTCTATATATAGATAAGACATACAATTCTAAAGTAATGAAAGTTGCTTTGAACATTGTCCTAAAAAGAATCCTCAATAAACTTTGTATCATACCTTTCTTGCCACCCTCATAACAATATTATTTTATTAAAGAGTTATCCATTCACGCCCATGCTTTTAATCTTCAAGATAATCATTCAAAATATAATATTCCAATAAGCTTTCTCTTAATAAAAGTTTTCAATTTGTTGAGGGTCATCTCAGAACGTGTTTTGGAAGTTTATTATGGAATTTGCTTGAAATTATGACAAGTTTATTTTTATGTGTTATATTAGTAACTTTTCAAATATGTATGAATAGTGAAACTACATTTTCTTCATTGCTCTAAGTCTTCCTATTAATTATTTCTTTTTGAATCCATATTATTTATTAGAATAAACAAATTGTTTTCTGAACTACAAATATAATACTAATATAAATAAAAATAAGCGGTTTATATAATAAGAGAGATAAAAGCACCATTACAATAAAGCATCGCTGTCGCCAAATGAATGTACTTATAATAAGTAGAGATGTTCACAAACAAATTACGAACAGACTGTATGATGTATGCAAACTTGACAAGACTATTTCTAAAAATACTAGTACATGGTAGTAATCATTAAATAGTTTTACTTAACATATTCGTATTATCTTTGCTATTAAACAGACGTAGTAAACGTTTGTTTTTGAGTACATACTGCTCAATGGCGTAACTATACGGTGGCAGGGCTGGCAAAATGCCATAGGCCCCTGGCCTAAGAAGGCCCCGGCCCATGAGGTACTCGAAGTACATGGCACAAGATAGGTTATGCGACATGGCTATTCTGCCTATTGAAAGTTCTATGGCCTGATCTTTAAACTTGATAATGTAATAGATACTTTTGAAGAACAGAACGCTTATTGTAAATGAATGCGTTTTCCTTCATCGAAAGGCTAGCGAATTACTTAAGTACTATTAAAATAAAAATAAGTATGTGACGATTTTTGCGGTAGAGTCCCATCAAAAGATTTTGTCTGATGGTATAGTTACGCCACTGATACTGCTAAAGAATTTATATGGATGCGATTATATATTACTATAAATGGAATTTTATAAAACCTCCATTTTACGGCATATATATAAAAATGAACATATTTTCAACCTGTTCTGTATTTTCAAGATACTAGCCATAAGTTAAGAGGTTAATAAAAGCATTTTTCATATGCTTTCCTTTTTTTTCTGAGCCGTTTTTGTCTGCTAATCAATGAACAATATTACGGACTACAAGCGCTTGTTAAAAGTGAGCACTAATTTTGCACACCCTTATTTGGATAAAAAACATGTTATTCGGGTAGTTTAAATAATCATTTTCAATCTTCAATTACTCAACCATGGATTTATTGACTGATACTCTTCTAGTGTTAGCTCACACTCGCTATATACATAGTACAACTTATACAGTTTACCAATCTTTAATCAAATACTTTATTTTTATCCACTTATGTTCTAAGATATATTTTTGAAAATTTGTACTGCGCACTGAAAGCTCACGTAAAAGGTTTAAAGTATTCTTTATATGTTAATCAGTTTAAGACGTTGACACGACGTGTTCCCTCAAAATTATGAGTTTTCTATTTTTTTATATTACTTGTTTATATTGATTTAAAAAATCGGTTGTCTGTGAAAATTGGTTTACGGACGCTAATTTAACATAACATCGTGAGAAAATATTTATGTAAAATTGTTATTGAAATAAATAACGGAAATAGGCTGATAGCACTTCTATATCGCATGTTTCGCGATCTCGCTTGCACGATCAGCTTCGGCGGAACGTGATAATTAATCATGCTTCTTCGTGTGTCGCCGGTGTTGTCAAGTCAAAAGATAATTGTAAGCAATTCCCATCACTATTGGCAACAAACAGCTTAAACATTTCTCGTCGTGTGGATGTTTGTATTATTTGTACGCCTCGAGTGTAACATTTCAAGTTAAATTGCAAACAGTAAAACAACCATAAAAGCGGTTTGTCTGGTTCCGATCTGGAATGAGAGAAAAATATACGTTTTTACATCTATGCACGTCCAAGTAAATAACATGCCCACAATCGAGATTGTTAGGGATGGCACTAATACCTTTTAATCTCATTTATTATCAAAAAATTATCTTGACTTCTTATCTTCGGCTTGAGCACGTTTTTATAATATAATGGCCTTAACCCGATTTTGTACTAGTTGTTTCTCATATATTTAAAACTGGATAAAAATCAGTTAACTAATTGTAAATCGATTTTTTTGTGAAACATATAGCGCCGCGTGAAATCTGAAAGAAGTTTCACTTCAAAAATCCTGTCCTGCGATTGAAACGTTTTTATTGCAAGGAAACTAAGCAATAGAGGTAAACTTTTAATATAATATATTAATAATTTATTTTGATCTAATATTATAATTTAAATTAGTTTAGTTAGTATATTGTGTGTTATTTGATTTATAACATTTTAAATTACATTAATAACATAGTTTTAAAGTTGGATTTGTTAACTAATTATTGGACGACAAAAAAATGCTCTTAATAAATGAATTTATTATTATTATAAACTGTAAGTGGTAAAATATAAGATATTTTCATTCAAATCAATTAATTCAAAGTATTACGGATCTTGCTATTGGTATATGTAATTAATTTCTTAAGTGATTTTTGTTCGATATCCGAAAAGGTTTAATGATAAACGGATATAGCAATAACTCAACGAAAAAGGATTTATTTATATTTGTGGTAGCAATTTTTTGTCTACACACGTGAAAAGGGATCTACTTTTTATTATTACTTTTAAAATGGAATAATTTCAAAAGCTTCAAAAATTTTGTCACCCCTAATAACCCATGCTTTATTAAAGGATGCGTAAAAAAGAGGTTATATAGGTAAAGTAGTTCAGTTTCATAATCGGAGTAATAAAATCACTAGATAATATAATTTATATTTATATTGGCATTTTAAAATTCGTTATATCTTTTGAAAGGAAAGTGCGATTTTCATAATTTAAAAAGTGTTTTACAGGTATTGAAACGGTCTTTAATACTAGGGTAATGATAATTATGGAGGTTTGCATAATGAGGTTTAATTATTGTCGGAACTTTTATTAACTTTTGAAATATATAAAGTAGTTATAGTGGCATAACTACAGTAGTTGGACATATAGTATTGATGACTTTTTTGTAGATATTAATACCTTCTATAATATTAGCGACATTTTTTGTTCTATCATCAATAGTTTCTTTAGCGCACGCAAAGACAAACTTTATGTGACCAAGTTTTTCACATCTTGGGTTCTATTTATGCAATTTTTAGGCATCCCTAATTACTTTGAGAAAGTAATATAGCCTATATCCCTCAGAGAAAATACAGTTTTCTAATCGTGAACAAATTTTTAAAAGCAGTCCAGTAGTTTTTGTGTGAAAACGTTACAAACAGACATACATACAAAAACATAAATGTATCCTCTTTATAATATTAGTTTAAATAGGAGTTTAGAGTATAGGCCCAATGCGCTGCTCCACTGCGTGTTCGCACATATTCCAGAATTGTTCCAGAGACAAGCAAGCTTTCTAAGGTTGTTTTCCTTCACCGAAAAGCACAATGAAAATGGACACAGTAGTTAGACGTATGTTATTTTAAACAGAACTGAGATGTGTCTGCCTACGAGTTGAAACCGTGACTCTAACCAAGTTTTCAAACGTTTATCCATGGGGCCATCACTTCTCATTAAACACAATGGACGGCATAAATCATCCTTGTTCTAGTATATCTTACAATTTATTGGTGTTTAAATTGTTTGCGCTAGCTTTCTTTAACGACAAGTCCAACTTAAAAAGTGTTGAGTTTTGTTCCTGTTTTGTCCACTCTAGTGCCGTGCGCTGTTTTTGTTGTTAATAGTCCCGTTCACTTAACTTTTCTGAAAGTTTTATATCTAGCTTAACTATGTTGCGACGAAACGGAGCGACCCATTTAAATATTTACGAGGAGATAAAGCTAGCACAGGAAGAAACTTTATTTGCATAGTGCACGTCGCAGTCATAAAAAGACAAATAAATTGATTAATTTTATTACTTTTTTGTTTAAATAATATTAATTTTTTATTAACTCCGTTTGTCTTGTCTACGTTACCAAATGGTTGCAATAATACATAGCCGCGGTGTCATTTCTCATCGGTATACTCTAATCTAAAATTAGCTAATTTTATACTTTCCATAACACTAAGTGTGAGACTATCTTTACATGGTGTTAGGAGACCGCTTTCGAAAACAAAGGCAGTTGATACTACTAATGACACATTTGATGATGAGATGGAAAAAAATCGATCCTGGTTAGAACAAATCATATTTTTGAAACGTTTTATTAGTGTATTATTACAAATTATTGAAACGAAAATTTCATAAAAAATACATTACTAAAAAAACCAACAATTAAACAAAATAAAAAATCAGCTAACGCCTGGATACTGATGATATAAAATATATCCGTAGTACAAGAGGTAAATAATAAGTATTGATAAATAATTCATGTTTGATACACTGTCTATATATTTTACTGTTTATACCTAGAGACCGTTAATTTATTCAAATAAGTGTGGAAAGCTAAGTTTACCGACAGGAAGCTGAAATTAAAGCACATTATAGACGTAAAAAAACTTCTCAATACTCGCCCTGCCTTTGTAGTTTCGATATTTAAATATACTGTTATGAGCAGGAGACAATCTATATATTTTAATAAAGCTTACGTTGTTTAAAAAATGCGTTGAAGCGATATTCGACAGGGAACCGCTTGTGACGAGCCGACCTACTTTTAAAACAAATAAAATTACTTTGACAGGTACATAAATACTTATAAAAACTGTTTTGTATAAAAGAAGGCAGAAGTTAATTGAATTATTTTGGAATACCAATAAAATATCTAGATTGTTACGTGTGTGTTTGCAAATACTTTTTTGCAATGTATGACTTTATTTAGTCATCTTTCTGAAAATGTAATAGAATTGCTGTTAATATATGTCGGAGTGCAATAGTCTGTGGAACGCTGTGTTGAAGTGCTATAGTCTGTGGAACGCTGGCGCCATCTGTCTAACGGCGAGGGGCAAAGTCAATAAGTGGCAACCCGACGCGTGTCTCTCGGTAGTTCTTGGGTGACGGCCCGCCGGTGCAGTCAACTTTTGAAACTATCGCGTTCCTATTATTATTAATGAGTTTGTGTAAATTGATATCAGAAACATTAAGCGATTGAACCTGAGTTAATTAATAAAGCGTTTGATTGCGCCAACATCACCCACCAACGCTCACAGTATGGAAATTATGAATGCCATTAATGACGATGTTGGCGGAGAGCCCTACACCCCTATGCTTTATGTTTCTTTCTCTCTTATTTTCCGTATATTAAAATTTTTCGCAAAATAAATTTAAATAATGATTTCTTATTTGAAAAATATAGTAAGTGTGACCCCACCACAATTTTAACAACAAATTTATAGTGGGCGAATGAAAAAGTATTTTAAGAGACATATAGCGATTGTAAACTAATATCCGTCATGAAATGGCAGCCATCCCTGAGTCCACCTGTCGAGCCGTCATAAGTAATTTTACTGTTCGATTAAATGAGTGCTGAGAACGCGAGGGTCTACATTTAGACGATATTATCTTTAAGAAATAAATCACCAAAAAGTGTATATTAATAATTAATAAACATTTTTTCTATTTACGGCTTACATTTATTTAACCGATCCAATATATATAAAATTTCTATTGAGACATTCTTTAATAGAAATTGAGTAAGAAAGTTTGTTTTTGTTTTTGAGTGAAAAATGTTTAGATGAATTTATGTATCGATATGAAATTATATCCTACTTATTCTATACAATCTTGACAAACATTAATTGAGTTTTGAACCCTTGCACCACTTTTAAGACAAACTTCCGCGAGCGACGACTTTCTCTCACGTATAAAAGATTACCGAGAAATGGAGCAAGTACATCATTAAGATGCTAATCAGGTGCTCCTAACTTGTACAATATCCGAAGTCGGGAAAACAAAAGGTAACTAACGCCATGTTTTGTAAGAAGCTTAATTTATGTGTGTGTTTATGCCTACTCTTTTACAAATACAAAGAAGCGTTTGTTTGTACATGCAAATATTTGGAACTACTTTGGAATTAAATAACTTTTTTACATTTAATAAATGTATTTACAGAGGAAAGTTATAAGGAAGCGTATAAATTGTTATATATTGAGCTATTCATGCCTACTGTATAGCAATTTATGAATAGCTAGATGGTTTCCCAAACACTCCTTGTGTTGATGCCATCACTTATGTATGGTAGTGGAAGTTGGGTGTGGCAGAAGAAGCATAAAAGTAAAATAAATGCGGTAGAGATGAGAGCGTTGAGAAGTATGAGTCGATTGAAACTGAGTGACAAAGAAAGAAATAGGGTGATAAGAGAACATTGTGGTATTAAAGAAGATGTAGTGACTAAAATTGAGAAAGGTATGCTTATATGGTTTTGGCACGTAGAGAGAATGAATGTAAAGAGACTGACAAAAACGATTTATGAATCAAGAGAGAACGGAAAAGTTGGAAGGGGAAGACCAAGGCGAACGTTCCTGGACCAAATCAAGGACATTTTAAATAAGGGCCAGAGTACTTTAAACCGACGAACTTGTATGAAGGGTTTAATGAGAATAAAATAAGCGATGGAGATATGCAAGGACCAGTGCAAGTAATGAGGCGTGATGCTATGAATGCATAGCAATTTACTGGAAGCTCCTCCTTGTTTCGTTGATCAGTGTTAAGCTTCTTGTAACTACAGAACCTAAGCTCTAGGTTTTAAGAAACAAGACAGCTATTTGTACCTAACAAAGGTTTTTCGGTAAGAAAATATTTAGTATAGTATATCTATGGAATTGGTGATATTTTTACATTTTGGAAAGCACGAAAAACCAGATTGCAGATATGTCAAACTATATCTGGGTATGAGAGTGAGGGAATAAAGAGTGCATTCGTGGTTCAACAATAACTTCAAACGGGCTTTACACTATTCTCTCTATGTTTAGCAAAGCCAAAATTAATTCAGGAGGTCAATTCCATTAATGCATTTCAGTGTAATTTACTAATGATGACTTTGGTTCCAATTAGTTCGACTATAGTAATTATAGTCAATTCGACAGTTTTATTCAATTCGTTAATATTTATAATCAATTACCCCGGGTCGAAACTCTCACAAAGCAGTTTATGTGTGCACACAAATTGCTTTATAATTATGTCAGTAAGCCATGAAGGTATGTAATATGCTGTAATATAGCTTGTCATGTGATTGTTTACAACAGCTTCTCTACAAATATAGTAGTAGAGTTTTATTGCAATTTCTTATTTGATATGCGTTTATAATCTAAGTTATTATTAATTTTCATTTTATCGCTATATATGGGATGAACTGCTTCTTAGTATAGAGTTTATTTAAAATGTCGGTATAATAAAATTATATGTGAGCCGAGTGCTTTTGTATGTTAGTCACAAAATTGAAATCCACAGCGTTACGTTATATTATCATTTTTCACTTCGTATCATGTATTGTACCCTTAAATTTTTTTTTTTCAATAGTAATTTCTTTAATTATTATTGTTATAATCGTTAATAAAATACTATTTCACTTATCCATTCGAGTTCCAATACATTTATTTAAACTGATAGCCGATGATGCTTGCTGTTAAAACAGTTCTTTGAAATATTAATTCATTATTAATCAATAATCGTATTTATGAAAAATTTTACAGCGTCACGCATTGAAAGCTCACGAAAAAGATTTCTTTCCATATAATGGATCTCATTCTAAATAGCATAGAAATAGACTTATTGCATTGTCTTAAAATGTCTTCATAAGTGTACAATCTCGTCTTATAAATACATTTTGAATACTTTAATAGGACACATAAAATCTTTGAATTTACTTTGCTATTTGCAATTTTATAAATATTCTGTAAATAGTGGCCTGTTTTGGAATGAAGATCAAAAGAGCGTTCTCCCTTGAAATTATAACTCTCTATAAACAAATTCAAACTGTGTAATAAAACTTTATAGCTACGCGGATGTAAACTTCGGTAACAGTTATTTTATGGCGGCAATTTTGTCTTAATGTCAATTTTTAACGCTTTTTGCTACTCAATATTTTGTTTATTTAATATTCCTCTGTAACTCAGTTTTGGTTTCCTATTATAGGTTACGACAGTGTTTTTTTCATATTTCTCTATTTTTGCATCTGTCTTTAAGAGTAGAAATTAACAATTTTATCGGTATGAAAAAAATAAAAATATTAAAAAGTTACTCAGGTATAAAAAATATTTAAAATCTTATTAGGCATCTATATATAGATTATGTGCAAAGATGTAAAGTTTATTTATAACGTAATTTAGGAATTTCCAGTGGGCTTAAAAAAGGGTAGAAAATGTTAACAACTTGTAAGTCCCGTTGAATAAATAATTATTCAACGAGAGGAGGAGGTAAGGAATAATCCTTACCTCCTTTTTGCTTAATGACTTCCCAAGTTATTATTTTCGAATTATTTGTATCAATTTTGATGTTCTTACACAATGTGTCCGTTGGTACTAGCTTTTAATTAGATCTTGGAATACTGAATTTGGTCTTAAAGCTTCCACTAACGATACTTTATATTTTCAGTAAATTTATTTCCAATTTTGATGTGCAAAACAAGTCTACAATATTTTGCTTCTGAACCCAATTTCAAAGTTTTTTTAGTTGGTAAATGATTAGCACTTTACTGTGATCTCACTTGATGGTAAGTGATGATACAGTCTAATATGGAAGCGCGCTAATTTGGTAAGAGGAAATACCTCTTATGGCTTCCACATAGCATCGTACCGGAACACGAATCTTTATGTTTGGCGATATGTTTTGAGGGGGGTAACTAGCTACGGCCGAAGCCCACTACATCTGACTCATAAAAATTAGAAAATACAATTTTCTAAATTCGTCCTACCGGGGATAGAACACGGGGCCTCTGTTACCAAAGCGAATACTCGCACCACTGCGCCAGCGAGCCCGTCAAACCGTTTGATAACGTTTGCTTACTATGGACACTTTACCTAATATATATATTGAGTGTAGTATGGTTTATACCACTGTTAATATGAAATGCATCGTAAATTCATATTTACAGTTTTGGCCCATTGGTCAATTATTTTAATGACGTAAATATATTATGATATTTCATATATTAACACCGCTGCAATGAACATCTAAGGTTGTACTTTTAATTATATAATTTAAAAAATGTAATGCAGGTTTATTGGTATTTAAGATCCAATGTAGTTTGTTATGCATATTGACATTTTACTATATGAGTCTATAACAGTTAGTGTCCGGCAGAATGTTTTTCAAAAACTTCTGTGCATTTGCAATTGAATGGTAAGGTTAGGGGGAGATGGTAACTCAAAAGACGCATAGTGAATGAACGCACAAATATTTATATTATGTTATGTTTTTCTCTCGCGCCACCCACTTAGTGTATATTCAGGTTTTTATGTCAGAAATCTTTATACGAGTGTCCAAAGCAACTGTATAAAGTATTTATGAACACAATTCCTCGTTATATGAAAGACTCGCACGACTTCTACCGTTATTTAATTGTAACAAGTCCATAACCTTTGTTTAAGTGCAAGAAATAAGTTGAGGAACTATTATCACAACCAGGAAAAAATGTTAACATTAAAAGCATCACTAAAGAGGCTGTGATTTTTATTATGATTAGTCTGCTTATATAATGAAAAAATGATTCCCTATTTCCCTTGGTCACGGCATCACGCGTGAACGACAGGAGCAATTTTGCAAATTCTTTTTTCTTGTATTTGTCATAATTAAGAGGAAAGACAAGATTAGGAGTTGCGTGGAAAATCACAAATTTTAAGAAAATGTAACCGCCATAGTAACTTTTGTAATGTAACCTTCTTAGTGTTTATGACAAATATAAACTCTTCTATTGTCATCTTATGGTGTTTGTCAGCGATTGATTCCAGATAATAGAATAATAGAATAAAGACTATGTTTTTGAATAATAATGTCTTTTTTATTATACCAATATATAGTAACACAGAACAAAGTCTGTTGAGTCACCTGTCCCAAATAAATTAATTTCATTAAAAGGTCGCAAAGGGATACTTTTATGCAGTCACCAAAATTATGTTAATAAATTATTTTTACTTAACACTAAAAAGGAAGTATACCGAAGAAAAAATTATTCGTCACATCAACACAAAAAATTAATGGAATCGTGTTTGTGACAGTCTTTTGAAGACGATGTAAGAGGTATTAAAACGACTTCAAAATATTCATTAAGTCTATTTATAGGTTTCTTTTCCTTGTGTTTTTATTTATACAGTATATTATGTGAACATTAACTTAAGAAATGTTATGTATATAATAAAAAAGTATATTATCGTTATACGTAGTTTGGAACGAGATTACGATTATATTTCCTACAAATTATGAATCTTAAGAAGCAATTGGCGAGGCAAATAATTTGGGGAATACAAAATAATGAAATAAAAAAATTATTTACATATATACGGCGAATACTAATCATATTATCGGGTCATGTCATCAGGAATCCGTTACGTTTCAAAAGAAAGAGGGCAGCCATTTTGTCGTTCAGTGCCAATCGTCCCATCGACACTGCAAAATAGCCGCAGGCTTGTACGTGACTAGAACTGTATTGAATTGAATCCAATTATTCATTTACTGTGGTCTTATTGAAGTAAAGGCATCTATTGAAAAGCTCCCACCGTAAAAAGCTTTGTTCGTTTTATAATAACATCGGTTTAATCTTTGTATGTGGAAGATGCTGTTTTAAAGTGTATCTTGGTCCCATTAAATTGCAGTTTTAGATCCTATCTAAATTGGAAATACTTTCTATCGATTAAGGAAGTCGTATATTGTATATGTATAAACTGGGAAATATGCTTTATGTATCCATCTTGTAAATTACATCTTGTATTACAGATATTTTGAAATGTTAACAATCGTTTGGCGAAAAATTATACAGTACCATGTTTTTCTTCTATTTAATGAACTTAAGATGTTTGTGCTAGATGGCGTGCCTCAATTGTTTAGAATTAATAACTAATTAAGTAGTTAGATGCTAAGTGATTTTAAAAATATAATATAATTAAACTTGTTGCCGAGAATCTGATATTAAACGATATAATATTTTTTACTCACTTCAAACTTTCCTCGGGGTATTTCATGACGTCTCTTTAAGTTGAATGAAATGTTGATGAGTTAGGGATTTTTCCTTTTGTATGGTAAACTTTGCCGGGCCTAGAAAATATTCATGAGGCACAAGATTTTGTGTAAAGGCGAAATTATGTAAACTACAGTTGTTCGCAGAATTCTGATTCTTGTGAGTAAACAGGTCACCGTCTTGAAATGACAATGTTTTTATTTTCAAGCGCCTTATGGTCATAAATTTATATTTTTATGTATGAACCATTTCGCTCCTCAACTTTCAGTGCCTTATATTTTTCCAAAATTTTTATTTTTGACAAAAATGTCGTTGTTTGCGATGATAATATTTATTATATATCTTTCACTTTAATGATTTTACGGTTTTGTGTATTCATTTTGTATTAAATGGTTATTGATGGTAGACATGAAACTTTACTTTCATCACGAAAATTACGATGAAATAATTGTTAAAGAATGTACACGCAGTGAAGAATTTTGTAATAAATTTTTTTAGATTCCATCTTATTATTTGGTAGACTTAGATGAAGTTTTATTGTTAATGTGACATGTTCATAAAGTAAAACTTGCATATGAAAAAATATTGTTAAAGCTTTCTTTCTTCCTGGCTATTTATGCAGACGATATATTGATTGTATATATAATGTGGCAAAATACTTTATTTAACGATGATCAAATATTTTTGGACTTTAATTGAGATTTTTTTGTTTGGATATGAGTTGATTTTTATTAACACAAATACAAAACCACTTCGATATAACGAAACTGTAGCGACTAAGGACGTATTCGTTATAATAAGTGTTGTTAATATGGGTCTTATTTTATAAAGGTTTCGTTGAACTACGATTCGTTTTACACAGCTAAACATACTTAGTATCACATAATAATGACTCTTACGAAGAATATGACTTGTCTGAACCTGAAAAGACAACTATTAATTTGTGGTATTATAGTATGAAATTAAGTGGGAGTAATTTTAAGGATTTGTTAGGTTACTTATTTATTTATTTATTTATTTTATTTTATTGTAATCAACAGCTACTATTACAAATATACGTACAGTTAGAGATATTATACAAAATAAGGCCACTTCAGATTACACATTGATAAAAACAAAAAGAAGAATAAGTTATAAAAAGATACGTTAGGTTAAAGATTATAAAGAAGAAAATTCGTTAAATAGATGATAATAGTATTTTTAATATACATCTTGCAATTGTTAAAAATTCGTTATAAAGAAATTGATGATAAATGTGCTTGAAATGTAAAGTCTGATTTTGCAGAAACTCTTACGTGTTACGAAATTTAAAAAAAATCGTTAAACAACGACTTCGTTTATTTAGATAACACTAACACTTATAACTTAAAAATAAAAAACAAATGTAGTAATCGATAGATGGTGTAGATGCTATATCTACAAGCTATCTATGATAGTGTATTATCATACATATACTTAAAATAACCTACATAAATACATAATCACATACAAAAACATACATTGTCACATGTGAATGTAATTCCAATTCTATTTAGTTGTTTATAATTGAAATTAAATTAGACTTCTTCGTCGAAATTAAACCTAAATGAGTTTACGGTTGTTTCGTTAAAGGCGCCTCTAACCGCAATCCTGTGAAAACCGCAATAGCAGTCAGCAATTTGAGGTATCGACCGTGTAAAAACGAAGTTACTGCACGGACTTATACTTTAGTTAGATTAAATTTAATTTTAATAATACTGTACTTTTACTAATTCGAAGGCAACTTGTATTAAAGTAATATTTCACAACACAAAATATACAATACTTTTATATCATTGAGAGTAGATTTGCTTGTTTGGAAAAGATCGCTATTCTAGCGATAAAGCCGTCATTTATGCTTCTTAATGTGTATTTGTGTCTATATAGGTATACTAGCTAACTCAGCAAATCACTATTAAAAAATAGTGGTTGGTGATAGAAAGGTGAAAATTTAGGGTTGTGTGTGTTATATATACTGTATCACAAAAAAAAAATTTAAGGGCGAACAACCATTATCACTTAGGTGTATGAAAAATAGATAGTAGGCGATTCTCAGATCTACTGAATACGCATATAAAATTTGGTAGAAATCTGTGAAGCCATTTCGGAGGAGTACGGTAACTAACATTGTGACAGGGAAAGTTTATATATTAGATTAGGAGTACAGTAAAGAGTATAGTATTTTATATCAGCCCATTTATTGACTTACCTGAGATGTCTTAGGTTGTTTTGAAACCATATAGCTATTACAACATAATGCTAAAAACATAGCATTAGTACAAAACACTGTTATACAAAATTAGAAATTTATACTCGGCTCATACGTAGGGGATGTTGATATATATAACTAGCTGTTCTCATCGGTGTTAATTGTGTAACTCTGGCGTCTTTTTTCTAAATAAACGTACCCTTAGTTACTCCTTATAACAGCAGCTATCTGCCAATGAAAGCCTGGTTAAAATTTTTCCAGCCGTTGCAGAAATAAATGGAAACAACGACTAATATTATAAAAATAATTGTGTATTGATATAAGTACCACAGCTGTTAATTAAGAATTACAAACATGCACTCCGATTTTATTTATTTGTATATACTTAAATTTAATTTACTTGTCACCGGTGGTGTCATCCGCGTAGTTTCCAATAAATTAGATAAGTAGTCCAGAAAAGTTCTGCCTTTTCTTGGAAGCAATTAGTTGCTCTTTCATTAAAATCCTAACCGTTACAGAGAAAGTTTGACCTAACCTTAATAGGTCAAAACTAAGACTATTAAAATAGTTGAACCGTAGTGTTCAGGATAATTAGCAACATTGTAACAATGGTTATAAAAGTAGTAGTAAAACCAACAATTTAAAGACGGTTAACGCTGGTTTAATTTGCAGTGTACTCCTTTTGACTCACAATAGTAAATCTAGATATCTTAATGACATCATGATTTATAATAGTATTGTCATCTCTTCTGCAACAAATACTTCATAACGCATAATATAGGCAAAAAGTTAATGCACTAAAGCTTTCCAACAAAGTGTTTGAATGTCTTTAAACGGTAGTAAATGGTCACCTGCCAATTGTAAGACGTCTGTGTCACCAAAATGTTAGGTAAAGATTATAAAGATCTGTTAGGATACAGAAGAGTGAGTGGAATTAAAACTATATTATGTTCTTGTACTTGTATATAATTATTCTATAGTAACTTTTTAAGAATAAATCTGTTTCATTAAAAAGTTAAAGATGGTTTTATCGAATTACGCAATGTTGTCTCATATTTTCAAGGATTTGGGTATTACTGAGGTCCACTGCAGAAAAAACTTAGTGTTATTATAAAAAAATCAGCTTAATAGTTTGTAAATTAAAATCCAAGCTGGATAGATTTTAATATATTTTAATACATTGCAGAAATCAAATCCTTTTAACGTTTAATAACGTTAAATTTTTGATGTTACTGGAATAAACTTTTAATTTCGCTTAAAGCATAAAAATGATGATGAACACGTTAGTGCTTTTAACTAAGTTAAAATTATTCCATTTTATACAGAAATTATTTCGCATCTGGTGTGCTATTTTATTTTAGGTCAGCGATGAATAAAATGCTTTTAAGTTATACAGTGATATTATGGAGATAAACAATTTGTTTGTTTTTAATTAAACTTACAAAAACTGTGAATGGGCACTATTGTTATTACTTTACTTTGATTATTAATAATTACGCAATTTCCAAGTCATACACCTGTGACTAACTCGAGTCTAATTAATTTGTCAATTATTCTATTTTTAGGATTTATTTACTATACTTATTGAGGCTGTAAAAGTATACTATACAGATAAAACAAGTAGCAGTCCATTACCGTCCCACTGCTGGGCACAGTCCTCCTCACTCATAGTTGAGAGGGCTTTTTAGAGCATAAATTCACCACGCTGCTCCACTGCGGGATAGCAGATAGTACTGAAGTGTATGCGCTAAATCAATTGCACACTATTCTTTCTTGTGAAGGCAATACTATACTTTACACGGATAAATGATAATTGCATGTATAAATCTTATAAATAATTGTTATTATAATATATGTAAACATTTACATAAACTTTTTCACATGAAACTAATTAAGTATATAATGTTTGACATTCAACTATTCCTCTAGATTACACAGAGTAATGAATGGTTGTTGTACCCAATAGCAATACATCACTGTATGATAGTAAAAATTGCATGCCCCCGGGGTACGCGAGGGGTTTATCTAAGACCCTTATACACAATCTCTCCTACTAAAAATAATACCATAAATCTAAATATGATTTATGGTGTTATTTTTAGATACTCAGCAAGTGTATACATATATGGTTTGTATGAAACAAAAAATTTGGAAATTTATGTGTTGTATTCACCCAAAGTAGCTATCTATATGTTTAGTAAATAATTAGTAACTTATACATTTAATACAAAATTTTCCTATTACCGCTCCTGTCTGAATGTTTATGTTCAGTTTTTTCCATTAAACTATTATGATATTTGTTCATTGGGTCAGTAAGAAAAAGTAGTACCGGCTTGGTTCATTTCAGATAGTTAAACCTGTTTGAATTTTTAAATTTTTGTTGCGGAAGGACCCTAACCGTATGGGGTTTTAGGGCTTCGATCTTGGGTTCTTGTGGGTTCGGTTCGTCAACGTTCGGTGCTTGGGTCTTCATAGATTCGGAATGTGTCGAGTCAAACTCAAGGGGAGGCCTTATATACAAGTCGCCCACCTCGCACGCACATGCGGCCGTGACGATTGGGAGAGAGGACGATCGCGGGTGCTGAGGAAAGTGCGGAAGGGGTATCGCCGGTGGTTGACCAATCAGATTTAGTTGCCACCGGCGGTGCGTTAGGCTCTCCCATCCCGTCTGCAACAATATTAAATAATAAAAAATAATTTTTTTTGATCAATCATAAAATCATAACAATTAAAATATATTTATAATTGTATTTTAGTTGATTGCCAATAATGTCGTGTTATATCGTGAAATCACTATTTAATACGATATGGTTACTGTAATGTATTGACTATTAATCGAGCTAGCCGCCGAGAACAAACTTTCCTCGTAAAATATCCAAGCGTGTCACGCCAGTTTCACTCAATACTCACAAAATGATCCAAAAGGAGCTTTAAATTAAAAAATTCTTAAGTGTACACGTGTCTTATTTTAAAACCACTGTCCGATAAAAGCTATGGCGTCTAGTCTCGATGTAGTTTGAAATCGCCGGGAGCTACAATTTATTTCCCGGTTCCAACATGAGATTGTATTTGTATAACGTCCAAATGGATACTTGAAAAAAAAGTCAGAGTAGCCACAATTAATTTTTAAAGGTATACAAAACATATAACAGCTTTGCGTTATTGCTTTGCTCTTCGTCTAGTCAAGTTTATTCGTCTAGTCAAGCTTAGGTTTCGATTTCTGGCAGGGGACGCTTTAGGCAATCTAATTTCTAATTTATCTAGAGAGGGTTTGGTGGGTGTATACAAACAATATACACAGTAGAGGCAAATATATTTAAATAGATATCAACGAGTTAATTTATGTATTAAATGGTTTATTTCGAGATAAATTTATTTTAACGACCTTCATTCAATCGCAACATAGGTCTTATACCAGAAATATCCTTTAACTAAGCAAGTCTGAGGTTAAATTTAGCTAATGCTTAATTCCGAGATCTTAGCAAGATTAGTACTCCTTTTATATAAATTGTCTAATCAAAGATCATCAATGACAGGTCCAAATAGACTTCAGTCAAAATCTTTATTAGTATTATGAATGTGAAGAAACCACGCATACCTATCTGGTATCTTCCTGTAGTAATTTTGATGTAATTGAAGTAAATCTTGATATGGCATGAAACTTTGTATGAGAAATCCATCATTGCCCATTATTTAGTTTTTGGTAAGATTTAGACAGTATTACTGCGTTTCAAAGAATATTGGTAATTTTAACTACTTTCAAACAGAAAACCAAATATTTTATTGTGTTTAGTATTGTATTTTTATGTCCAAAAATAGGTGTCTCAGAGATATTATTCTACTCGGAAAAAGCTGAACTATCAGACAGCATATTGTATTATAAAAAAAATAATATCCAAGACATCTGACGCTTTTTAAATAGATTTACCTAGAAAACTGCCTCATTGGTCTAGTGGTTAGCATGTTCGACTACAGACATGAGGTCCTGGGTTCGAGTCCCGGGTCGGGCCAGTTCGAAATCAATATTGAGTTTTCTATTAAGATTTTCTCAATATTTGCCCGAAGTTGGGAAGTTGGCGGTGTGATCCACCCCCGTGCCTCGGAGAGCACGTTAAGCCGTCGGTCCTGCGCCTGATCTCTCTCCGGTCGTGTCGGATTCCCGTCACATCGGACTATGAGAGTGAAGGAATAGAGAGTGCACTTGTGTACTATGCCTGCCAATCCGCGGTGGAGCAGCGTGGTGGGTCTATGCTCTAAAAACCCTCTCTCATATGAGGGAGGAGGCCTGTGCCCAGCAGTGGGACGTTAATGGGCTGCTACTTACTTTTACCTAGAAAAGCTTACATAATCGTTTCATAAAAAAGAAACAAAGCTTACTGTAAAATAATATGGGAAAGGCCTTCAGTAAATTTAATGTTATCATATTAAAATAAATTAAGCGCTTTATCTAGGAAAATACAACGCGAATTATATCAGAGCTTCAACGTTCCTCTACGGGATTGTATACTGTCCGTTGAACTCGTTAATAATAAGATAAGATTTTGAAAGATTAACGCTGCTTCTCGATTATAACTGTTGGTAATATATGTTACTTATATATATATATATATATAAGTAACATTGTTTTTATGCGGAATTCCCTCCTTTTTCCCTTTGAAACCATACAATTGATGTGCGACGGACCGGTTTATTTAGGAAGGTAGGAAGTAATAAGAAGATGTCACAATTCATTTGATATAAAGCAAAGTGACTCGTTTTGCAATGTAAATGATCACTAATTACGAAGATCAATATTCTCAAGGATCAGGAACGCAGGTGTCACCGTGGGGGACAGCTATAAGTTATAAATGAAGCAAAGGAAATATTACTACAATCTAAAGGACTAAAAATGATTAAATCAATTTTGAATTATTTATCATTTTAGTAAAATGTTTAAAACAAATTAAAAGTGTGTGCGTACAAAGTACATGTCAGAAGTAAAACCTCTTTGGCAAACTAATTTTTAAGTCTTGTTTATATTTATACAAATGTAAAACTTTGATAAAGGGAGGGAAAAAGGAACATATGTTAGGAATTTAATGTATTTTATTGTCATTAAAATATGAAATGTCAAAAATCAAACAAATATTATCGCACATATAGGATTAATATCTGTAAGCTGACAGTTTTATCTAGAGGTGTAACTCTTTTTCATTATGTGATTTCACTAATTCAAATTCTTCACTTTCTTAATGTATTAGGGTTTTCACTCTTACCATCGTTTTACCATTCCTAAAAGTTCTTATAATAGTTTAATATAATATCAATATTAACCGATAAAATTATTTATTTTTGAGCAAATTAACCAATGAAAATAAACGTTTCCCAGATAGTCATACTATTTTACAAAATCAAATTTAGATATTTTAAAATGTAGTGGTAAATCAATACGATTACTTTTTAATAGTAATATAAGCACTCGAAAGAAACCTTGAATTTAACGATATTTCAGAATCACTTTAGAAGTTGTCGTCTCTACAGACCGATTAAGTAATACTTTTATAGGCTTTTCTATTTGGACTTTTCGCGATTCAAGTTTTATTTGCTTGCTTGCTTATCAAATTGGTTGATATTTATTTTAGCAATTAAAAAATAATGATACTTTCTAACTAAATATGCTCATGTATAACATAAATTTAAAATGAAGTTTTGAAATCATTACTCGAAAAAACAATTAACATATTCGTTATTGTAAAGTATTATTTGTAAGTTTCACTCAAGTAGTTTAAAATTTACTTCACGAATATTCGACGATATTTAGTAGTTCCGGTGTAAAAATATTTAGAAACCAAGAAGAGGTAAATTATCTCCTCCTAATTCTATCGTTGATTGTATCATCACATTTGACGGCCTCGCTGGCACAGTGGTGCGAGTACTCGTTTGGCTAGCAGAGATCGATAGATCGCCGATAGGGCGAATTTAGGAAATTCTAATTAGTCTTAGTCTGGACTGATGGGAGTCCTCGGCCGCGGCTAGTTACCACCCTGCCAGTAAAGACGCACCGCCAAGCAGACTGATTTGTGTTCCGGTGCGATGCTGTGTGGAAACCATAACAGGTATATCGCCGCTTAACAGACAGTGTTTCCATTTTAGACTGTATATGTACCAATTACCCTCAGATGAGATCACAGCTAAGTGCTACACTGTCACCAATAAAAAAATACATTTGTTGTGGTTCCTGTCATTAATAAATAAGAAATCTTATCACCAGTTGTGATAAGGCGGAGCTTCTTATTGCTTACGGGATATATTTGGTTTTCTCACTATGTATCTCCTTTATTGAAAAGCGCAATTATAGATGAAGTATTCAACAACAATAGATGAAGTAATTAATATATCACAGAGTAACATATTACTCGCAAACTAATTCTGACAGACATATATACGCTTCCAGCATGAGCATGAAAGCAATCGTAGTAATTACAACATGAATATTATCACGAGATTTCAGTACGTCTAGTTGTAAGATAATTTAGTCCGTATTTCATAGGAAACCACTATAGGATGCATATCATTTTATACAGGACTAGCTGTGCCGGCGACTTTGGTCGCGTGGAACAGCGTGGAATAGTGTTTTTGGGTAGCCTTTTTAATGATTTAGGCTAACTATTTTACAAATAATACATCTACGTATAAACACTTTAATGAGATATTTCCATTGTGTACTGCAAATAGCGTATTGTCCTTTCTGAGGGTCTAGACTACCTGTGCACCAATAAATACCACCTTGATAGACAGAGTTATTTCACTTATATAAATATAATGTTGCCGTAGAGTTTATAAATCTCACTTAATGCTAATCCTTGCAATTCAAATTAAATTTTAAGGATTTTTTATATAGATTGCCAGTGTGGCAAAATTGTAATTATTTATTCTCCCTTCAATTAAATGATATTAAATGTATCGAACTACGGAAATATGCGACTGTCAATTACGTTATTTTTTAAATAAATTGTTTAACACTGTAATATTATTTGGCTCGATAGTATTTCTGTAGAAATGATATATTTTTAAACTGGTAATATGAGATATAGGAAAAAAATACTAAAAGCCGTGTTGAAAGTTACAAAAAAATAAAGTTAAATGTGCGTGCGTACAAATTACACATGTCGGAAGTGAAACTTCTTTAGCAAACTAATTTGTAAGTATTGTTTATATTTATAAAGATCAAAAACTTTAGCTCTCCAAAACTAAGTGGGAGGCGAAAAATATGATATTTTAGGAATTCATTGAATTTAAATGTCATTGAAATATTAAAAGTGTCAAAAATTAATCAAAATAATTAAATGAAATCTCAAATGACGAAATTCAAAATACCACGTGCCTTTTGTCAATATTAAAATTTATATTTTTTTGAAAAAACCTATATTAAATAATTAATGACGAGTGGTAAATTAAAATGCCACATGTTATTTGTAAATATAAAACTTATTAAATCTTCGTGACGCTAATCACGCGTTTCTTCCCAAAAAAATTTTACCCTCATCCGCCTAAAGATGTTTCACTTCAAACACTTTTTAAAGCTTTACTAAACTTGTCAAGAACGTAAATAATAATGCTCTAAAAATAACGAAAAAGCACATTTATTTTGTTTAAAAATTCATATTATAAGATTGCTTGGACGTGTGCATATGCTTTTAGATAGTATTATACACCTGGCTAAAACAATTTACGTCGCAAGTCTTCTAGTTAAAAATGCATGAATGCTTCTACGGTAGAAGACGTATCAAGGTTTAATACATGATATACAGTTAACTTTATGTAATTTTATGTATTTTACTAACGGTTATCCGATTTACTAAAGTTGCGAAGCGGTTATGGAAGGAGCCACTTTGCTATTTCTTGTCCATCGCGAATAGTTAGTAGATCTTACAGGCCGTGAGTGAGTAAGGCTATATTTAGGTAATCTATATTACTATTCGTAACTTTAGCTTTCTGCCAATAGGCACTCTCGCCAAAATTAGTTCAACAGAATCGGATAATAACTAAACAAAAAATTCATAATAAATATCATAATGTGTGTTAGCGATCATTATTTATTATGCAAAATATAAAGAATCAATAAATAACAAAAATAATTACTGCCAACCCACTTACTGGTTGCCACAGCATGAAAAAAATATATACTAACTAAGAATAACAATAAAGATAGAAACGAAAGCAAATAAAAAAAAACAATAATTATAATAATAATACAATTTACAATTATGCAACAAGTCCTACATCAGGACAGGCAAAACAGTGACTTACGCACCCCGGCCGCGGCTGCCGGTCGCGGACCCATGGGCGTCAAGATTAAGCACCTGTCCGATTGTCCTTTTCAGCTGCAGCAAACGTTGCTCTAAGCCTAGGTCCGAGCCTCGCAGGAGGCGCCCTTAGAGTAACGTTTTCCCCCGACGCAAAGGGCCCTTCTACGGGCCCACCCCTCGGCAGAGCTTCCACCCCTCGGCAGAGCTTCCACCCCTCTCGGTTACGCTGTCAAAGCCAGTAGGACTAACAGCAACTACACACTTCGAATAAAAAAAAAGAAAAGAATATTGGAACATTAGCTTAGCCGGCCCACTTCTGAACTTTTAGGGTTGCTCACTAATTTATAGGTTATACTATTCTCATTATATGACATACTTTCAAAGACTTCAACACGATACTAATGTTGATACAAGCTAAGAACTGTAACTAGGCGAATGTTCTTTCATTCCCCTGTGCTACATTTCTTATACCCACTTGATAAACTCCCCACTCCAAGAGGTAATCAAAAATATGATTTAAGGCAGTTTAATTTATTTTATTTGATTCAATATTGTTTAATTTCATTTCATTTAATTTTATTTTGATAAATTTAAATTTAATTTAATTTTTATATCAAAGTGTATTTGCACCTAACATAGTCATAAATTTGTAAACTAACAATTTGAGTCAAATGTTGCTCTTAATAAAAATTTATTATTATTATATTATTATAAAAAATAATAAGTCTACCAATCACAGTCGTCGTGAAAACGACGACTAGACAGAAGTTTTGATTAAATTTGAGATTTTCCGGAATAGCGTTAAACTGGATGTAGCACATGTAAACGTTTTACACAAATAAAATAATAATGATCGCTAACAGTATTCAGTATTTCTACATGTAAATAGTACAGTATACAATGTAAATACAATTTTCAATAGTCTAGTCAGTATATCGTNTAATTTAATTTTTATATCAAAGTGTATTTGCACCTAACATAGTCATAAATTTGTAAACTAACAATTTGAGTCAAATGTTGCTCTTAATAAAAATTTATTATTATTATATTATTATAAAAAATAATAAGTCTACCAATCACAGTCGTCGTGAAAACGACGACTAGACAGAAGTTTTGATTAAATTTGAGATTTTCTGGAATAGCGTTAAACTGGATGTAGCACATGTAAACGTTTTACTGATATAATTACATAGACCTCAGCATAATAAAAAAATATAGTAATTCAATAGTAACCCACAAATAAAATAATAATGATCGCTAACAGTATTTAGTATTTCTACATGTAAATAGTACATTATACAATGTAAATATAATTTTCAATAGTCTAGTCAGTATATCGTTAGAATCATTGTTGTGCCTCATGTAAACACCTGAAAATCTATTAGCATTAGCAAATTTAACATCGTTATTTGCAAATTTTGGTTATTCGCTCTGAATATAGAGTACTGCACTGCAAAATTACAAACACTGTAAATTTTAAGTACGACTCTGCGGTTAAAGCAATTTCCTTTGTATGCAATGAAGTAGTATAAATTAAGTAAAAATATATTTACACGTAAATAGAAAGTTGTTAGTTAAAGTGTTACTATTATCTCTTACTAATTTACTTATTTATGTGTATATAAAAAAAGTTAATTCGTACTCAATCTAAGCACGAACACGTCGTGATTGTCTATTGTCTACATGTTAAAAGAAATGTATTGAAAATTTGAACTTGATATACAATACGCAGAGGGTGTTTAGCAGTTAGTGAGCTAATAGCAGTTATTAAGAAAATGAAGTTTAATAAGTAATTAAAATCACATCTTTGTAATCCCTATCTGAAAATCTGAGGAATAAAAAACTCCGTAAGGTTTCTTTTAAAGTCAAGGTTAAGCAACATATCTCCAATACGTGACATTGTAATTATTAATCGGAACATTTAGATGTGTGTATATGTTTATATATAAGTATGTATATCTTTAGGATATAATTATAGATTTTTTTGCTAGTTTTTTAAGTTAGTCTATAGTGATTAAGTATGTATATGGTTAAAGCTTATAGTTAATTTTGTTTTGTACCACATGTTACAAAGTACTTTTCCATGTTTAAGGTCCTCTGGAAGAGATATTTTCGGAGATTCTAACGTTGTACTTATATACAATAAGTGTCAATATAATAAGTAAGTAAATATAGTTGTTAGCCTCTGGGCTAGGCGAGTCACTGACAGGAAGCAGGACATGGCTATAATGCCTGTCCTCCGGCATTTCAGGTTCACGGTAGTGCTAGGGTCGGAGTACCACGCGTGCTGAGTGACTCCACATATTCGGACCCTCAGCTCTGATGTTCCAGAGTACGCACCAGCTACAATCGCGTCCCTGATCCTGGGCGCTGGACTGAGGCCAGTGGCGCATTCTTATCTACCACCAGTGCTGGGGGGCAACCAGATTTAATAGCCAAGCAAAGATTCCGATGGACGTCCACTGTTGGACAAAGGTCTCTCTTAATGAATTCCAGTAAGCCCGATCTTGCGCCGCTTGTATGCAGCGGCTGCCAGTAACTCGCCTGATATCATCGGTCCACCTGGTGGGAGGTCTGCCGACGCTGCTACTAGACGCATAGTTACATAGACGACGACGACGAAGACGAAAAGATTCCTTTAAAGAGTCTTGTATTGACCCACCCTGTCTGCCGCGTAATAAGAGCTAGACCGCGACAAGATAAATTGTCCTATGTACGTCCAATATGAATGTACTGTTTTTTTGTTTCGGTGAATAAATAAATAAAATGAACGAACACCTCTTTTATACCTCTTTAAACTATAGCCTTCACATTCATATTATTTTAAACTTTAACGTACAGATATAGCAATTTTATACTGTAAATATGTACTCTATGTATGAACAGTTACATTAAAAGACACCTTGTATTAGAATTTACGCTAAACATACAAATAGCTGGTACAGTTATTATCTTATGACTATGCAAAGAAGGTAAACACGCGCTTTTAAATGTGGTCAAACACCGCATAGGTTGTGCTTTTTTTTAATTTTTATATACTTACATTGAATAAACTAATTACTTGCAAAAGAGATTACGGTATCTTATTAAAAATGCGTATGCTCGACCTGGCAGATGATTTCTGAAGCTTCTTCACTCTAAAATATGGCATCACAAGTTTCTTTTTTTAAGGATAGATTGTAATGTCATATTATAAAGTAACCAAAGGATGATTATAATACACATGTCAAATAATAAAAAGAAACAACTTACCATCGGCTGTAATCACAGTCAAGCGCATTAAAAGGCCGTGCTGTCAAAGTATACATGTCAGAAGTGAAACTTCTATGGCAAACTAAAAATTTACTCTTGTTTATATTTATACAAATGTATATTTTTTTTGATTTCCGAGACTTACAGGGAGGGAAAAAGGAAGATTACGATGACAAAAATTAATGCAAATAATTGAATGTAAATTATAATTAAATGACGAATTGTAAATTATAATGTCACGAGGTTTTTGTCAATATAAGAAATTAATAATTCAATTTTGTGTTTGAATTTAAAATTTAGGAAAGAGAATTTATAAAATATTTTTTATTTTATGAGAATTAGTATAAGATTAAATGATAGGTGGCAAATTAAAATGCCACATCTTATTTGTAAATATTAAAACTACCTAACCTTCAAACGAATTAGCATTAAAAACGCTGCACATCGTCGTGACGCTCACGCGTTTCATCCGTAAAAGTTTTACCCTCACTTAAAAATTGTACATAGATTACAATGTAAAGTTGAATGAATCAGATTTTAATTAGTTAAAATTATGATTAGTATCACTATAAGATCTATTCATAGTTACAGGTAGATTGAAATCCTTTAACGTTTTAATACTTATTTATATCATATTTTTTCATATTAATGTCGATATAATTATGTACAGTATATATAATCATATTGCTATAGGGAATTCGCTTTAATTTAAGTTAGTCTTTGATCTTTCAAGCCGTTAACAACAAAGCAATATCGAACTAGGGCTGTCAAAAGCATATCTATTGATCTTAGAACTTTATACGTGCAATTCTTATATACACATTTATAAATATACTAGCTAAACCCGCAACTTCGTCTGCGTGGAATGTTTTTTGGGTAACACTTTCATTAATTTATGAAAATTGTTTCACAAATAAGAAACATACGTATAAATATTTCAATGAGCTATTTGCTGTGTATTACTGCAATATCGTGATAGGTCAATAGTTAACACCCCCGCAACCCCCCTTGCCGGTGGAATTTCGTAAAATCCATTCTTAGCTGACCTCCACTCGGCAAAAGGAATATTCCTACCAAATTTCAAGTCTATACGCCTTATGGTTCCAGAGATATCGTAATGAGTCAATAGATATCTCTTATATATATATATATATATATAGATTAGATAACATAAATTTTGTTTTAACTTAATATTTGAAAAGAAGAAGAAAATTCTTATTTATCTAAATAAGAATTTTCTTTTAAATGCATAATTTTACAATGAGATTGTTGTACTTAATATTTACTTGTTTTCGCTTCACAGTCAGTTATTCAACATCTTTGATCCTTGATACAGGAAAAGGATGGTAGGGTGACCCCCGGTAGGACGAATTGAGAAAATCGTATTTTCTAATTTGTCTGAGTCTGGACTGGTGGTTAGTTAACGCGCTTCCATCCTAGACTGTACCTACCATCAAGTGAGATCACAGTCAAGCGCTAAACTGTAAGCAATAAAAAACATACCTGATTTTGCTTTAGCAGCTTTAGTTTAATGTTGGACTTTCTTTTACGAGACTTTAATCTTGTTTAAGGAGGTCCATTTATGAGAGAGGGAAAACATACATACAGTAGATGCTTCCTCTTCTCGCGGAAGGAACCGGGATATGAGGCGGCACATGGTTGTGCACCTGCTCCCCATTTCCGTGAATCCTCAGTTGGACTCATCCGGGCCGCCGAGGAGGAAGTAGTTCCTCTGATGTTTAACTCAAAGACGAACATGGTTCCGCTGGGTTTAGTCGGTATTGCAGCGTCTACTCCTTATCCGAGTTTCAAACTCCTGCCCTGTGAGTAAAAGCATTTCTCAGCGAAAAAAGCTTTAGCATCGCAAACTAACGATAACATGTTAAATGACAAAAAATTCCATGTATTTGTTTGTTAAATAGAATACTGAATATTGAAACTTTAAATGTGTTTCAGATTTGATACATTTATTATATTTATTTTTATGACCTGAAAATGTAATTTATAAAAGAAAAACAGGCTTTTTAGATGATAATGCGTAACGCGTAGTCCTTTGAAAATGATAGATGCCCTTCAATTTTCTTTTATCATCCGCAAACATTATTCCTTTCGGTGAACCGAAGAATACGTTTTACCAATTCAATATATTATATCAAAGATGCCGGTAATAACTATTGATGACAATTGCTGGCAAAAAGCAACCTTGTACCCACACCGGCGTTAAAAAATATGCGAATTCATTCCTTAGGATTTTTTCCTAATAAAGAGTAATGGGATCGAGAATATAATGTTACGTATTGTATTCTTGAGGTAGGCTACTTTTTGGCCTTTTAAATAATATATTTTATCTTTTACCATATAATAAATACAGGTATAAGCCTTAAAACTGGTTTTATTAATAAGAGATGTATGTACTCAGTCACTATGTCCGTAAAAACAATTGCTAATATGCAGAATAATAAATTAGGTAACGTAACAAAAACAATGAATAATACTACCAGTTTGATAGGTTAGTGTAAATTATTGTATATTGTCCGATATCTCTCAGTGCCTGAAGAAAAAGCTCTTCGAACAGTGCGTGTGATGACCAACGGCTCTAATTAAAATTATGGGCCTCATACGAAACCTCAGAGTCACTCAGCGTACGATGGAGAGGGCTATGCTCGGAGTTTCTCTACGCGATCAAATCAGAAATGAGGAGATGCGTAGTAGAATCATAGTCACCGATATAGTCCTACGAATCGTGTATCTGAAGTGGCAATAGGGGCACATAGTCCGATGGACCGATGGACGTTGGGGTCCCGCAGGTGCTGGAGTGGCGATCCTGCACCGGGCGGCGCAGTGTAGTGAGACCCCCCACAAGGTGGACCGACGACATAAAGAGGGTCACCGGTAGCCGCTGGAGCCAGGCGGCGCAAGATCGGGCTTGTGGGAATCATTACATGAGACCTATGTCCAGCAGTGGACGACCGTCGGTTGAAGCCACGACGACGACGAAATCATTGTAGGTGTATACAATACAATAATATACATACATAGCATCACGTTTCATTCCCCTTGCCATGGTCCTTGCATGTTTCCTTCGCTTCCTGCATTCTCATTAAAGCTTTCATACAAGTTAGTCTGTTTAGAGTACTCTTGACCTGGCCCTAATTTAAAATGACCTGAATTTGGCCCAGGAACGTTCCCCTTCGAAAACTCCCATTCACTCTTGACTTATAAATCCTTTTCTTCAGTCTCCTTTCATTCATTTACTCTACGTGCCCAAACCATCTAAGCATATTTTCTTAGTTTTAGTCACTACATCTTTAATACCACAATATTCGCTTATCATACTATTTCTTACTTTGTCACTCAGTTCCCATCCACTCATACTTCTCAATGCTCTCATCTCTATCGCATTTATTTTACTTTTGTGCTTCTGCCATTCCCAACTTTCACTACCATGCTATCAATGGCTCTATTTCTGGACACATCTTATTTTAGAGGATTCGGAATTCTGACCACTGTCTTACTAAATTTGAAGTATCTGTCTAAATCTAGGACCTTAGGCTTTAAAATATTGTTTTTAATTAAGATACATGGTGTTGTATATAATTTTTGCTTCTTGAAGTCGTCTCTCTCGATGTTCATTGCTTCCACCAACTAACTGTCTAATCTTTAACGCTTTAGCTTATTAACCCTTTAAGCTATGTCGTGTTTCTTTAAGGTTTGAGGGAATCGTGATGCCCGTTTCTCTAGTCAACATCCTAAGTTCGATTCCTGACAAATTTATGGAAATGCATTATCCTATTTGTTTGAGGCTGGACTAGTCGGAGACGTCGGCTGTGGCAAGTTATCATCCTACAAGTATAGGCGTGCCACCATGCATAAAAATTTGCTTTTCTATACGATGCTGTGTAGAAACAATAATAGGTAAATTACCTCATGCCAATTTAATGCGGTTCCAGTTCATGCTATATTATTACTTAACAAAAGAAAAAACAGTAAAGCCCTTATCTGTCAACAAAAGCAATGATATTATTTGATTGCAATTTATAGGACATAGCTTCTGCGAATAAAACTTTTTAATAGGAGAATATATATGCCAATGACTATCTTTAAAAGTATTATCGGAAATCGTTTATTATCGTTTAGGATTTAATATCGAGATAGCTTGGGCATATAAAACTAGTTTCATCGTCCCATCTAATAGAACTCAATCTCGTTAATAAATCCGATATATGGGAAACGCGAACTTTCTAGCAGTTTCGAGGCAATTACATTTACACACATTGCTTGAAAGCGTTTTAATGGTCCATTCGACTGAGCTTTGGCTATATAATCCTATTTTGTAGGTCGAAGAGGAAATTGTGTCTATAACATCGGCCTTTTTACTTGTTCGCAGTCACGTGCTGGCCGGTAATCTCACCTGATAATGACTGACGATATAGTCCAACATTTTCACGTACTACCCTGAAAATCTTCGATATTGGCCAGATTTTTAATAATTATTATATAGCATAATACCGGAATACAATTGTTTATAAGGTGATACGTTTTCACCCATAGTATTATAATTAGACTACTTTAATATATCCCATCAGTCTAAACCGAGACAAATAAGAAAATTTCATTTCTCCCGGGAAACGAATCAAAGATAACTGCCAGTAAATTTTCATTATTATGGTAGCAAAGACGCCAAAGTCACCTTATGATATTAATATGTGTCAAGTAACATAATACTGTCGTTATTTTTTTGCATAACATTTAATGATTGGGATTTAGCCTGGGAGAGTACATTACTAGTATAATTACCAATTAAATTTGCAGTTATATTTGATTTGTCAGTAATTTTTTCTCAACCGCAATCGAATTTTTGGAAGTATAAGCATAGTTTCTATTTATATTTCACTTTTTGGTGAAATAAATCATTGTAAGATAACCTGCATATCATTGAACCGAACCAAAAAAATATACGTCAGTTTCTGAAGTAGGTGATTTCAAAATCTACCCATAATATTGCTTTTTCTGTTAAGAAATTCTCAGTGATCTTAAATTGTAATGTCATATTTACTAATGTGTTAGTTATATAACGCCTTCACCTATTTTGTAGGTATATATAGAAATTCTATTAAATAAAAAATTATTTCGAGTAGAGTAATTTTTTAAATCTATTTTCTAATAATGCGGTGTAGAATTATCGAGACGATTTCATAATTGGGTCAATACAATGTGAAAAAAATTTCTGAGGTTACTTCCATAGTGTTTATTCATTCATAAAATCAGAAAGTCACATTTCTATCACAGGATTCGATTAAAATGTGATATTCTCATGTGTTATTCAGCTCCTGTGAGAAACTTCACGAAGGTTGAGTTATTTCCAGTCTACTGAGCTTAAGTTATCTGTCCTACCTAGTTTAATGCAAAAGTTTGCAGACAAGAATATTAATGAAATCAATTGTAGAAGGAAAGTAAGAGGGCTTTCGGTTCGTCTTAAATTATGGCAGGGAAGTGAAATCAGGTCGGAGCAGTAAGCGCTCTGCTAATTAATTGTGGTATATAATTTTCTTAAATTTATATATTTCTAATTGTAGGAAAAGTAGAAGATCTTTAAGCGGTCATTATTACGTGATTTGTTATTAACCTGTATGCTCTGCAATGTCATTTAGGTATTACAAGTTGGTACGTCTCGTGAACCGTCTGTTGTAAATTGTTGTATCTCACTTGAAGAAAAAAATAATATAGATAAATATTAAACTATTTCGCAATCAAGCACATAAAATACTAACTAACAGATACATAATATAGACAACTAGAAATGGTAATTTTTGATGATCAAGGTCTTTTAACTGGCGTTCTTCGATAAAGTGCACTTGACTGTGATCTCAGCAGGTACTAAATGATGGTATTGTCTACGACGGTCTACACCTGGCGGGTAAGAGTTAATTTAATGGTGTCTGGACCGAATCTACTAAATTACTATATAATACTAAATTATCTCTAATGGAAATGGGAACAACTTTACGGGCATTAGTTATTATAAAAATAGATGGATCAGTGAAAATATCAAGGAGGATACAATCTTTTAAATTTTTTTATACTTTCCTTGCACAATGATGATTATTGTTTTACTGATGATGATTTGATAAAATAATACGAACAATGACTACACTGACTGTCAGATCATTTATCTACCGCTTCAGTTATAGTAATAGAAACCTATTGTTCACAACTCATCGATTAAGTGCTTTTAATAGTCGGTTATTTTCAAATCGTAATTTATTTAATATCAGTTTAATCTGATCATCTAGAGTTTGGTCAACTAGTAATGAATACAATTGGGTTTAATAATAAGGTCAACGAATTTCAACCCTTTTTTTCCTAAAAATATCTTTTAAAAAGTTGCAAACTCTTGACACGTTTTTCACTGCCAATATTTGTAAAGTCACTCGGCTCTATATGAATAGGTACCGCGGAAAGCTTTTCAACCTCAATACTGCTAAAAGCAACGTAACCCACTGCGTAATAAAAATTGTATAAAAGTTTCATTAAAAGTTAAAAAAACGTGTCATTTTTTTCTATTCATACGGTATCATAGGATCTATTCCGCAATATTGGTATATAAGTAGCAATTACGATGGCTTTAACATATAGAAAACATGAGTATATATGTTCATTTAAAACTAATTTAAAATAAATTCCTACATCATTAAACATTACACTCAGTAGATAGAAAGAAAACTTCAATTATTTTACGTTAGCTTTCAAGGCGCTATACAATTTTTCGCATTAACGATTATTAAACAATTAATTAAATTAATATTGAATTAAACACGTTTGTCAAAATGTATTATCATTAAGTATCACCTACTACAAGTTTTAAAATGGTTTTCAACAAGGGGGGGGGGGGGGATGAATAGGGAAGTATTTTTTATGTTGCCTAGTTTCATTACGTAAGTAGGTGAATTGATTTACTTAATACTAGCTGTAGTCTACGATACCTAGTCTACTATACTATAATTATAACCGCCATATGGCACAAGAATACATTACTTATAATATTGCTGTACATCTTTAGCATATTAATAAATTTGACTAATGAATCATTATTTGAGATATTAATTCATCCCCTACGAGTTTAAAAAATTGTTTTTGTACTTGAGCTTGATCAATGAAATGTATTTTTTTAATGACTGAAAATTATCAAGATACATATATATATATATATATATACACTCAAGAGGAAAGAATCATAATTTATAACAGTGTCGTTAACAAAGCTGCACTTGCACTAATTGATTTATTCATAACCGTCAAAAGATTTCTTACCAAGAAAAAGCTTTTATATTCAAATAACCTTCCAATGTAATAAAGAAAGTCTGGCATTTCCGTCCACCTTTGCAACAATGAAACAAGATGACCGGGATTCTTACGGAAACTGTGAGAGTACTAATTGAATTTCATTACCGAGATGTTATATTGTTGTTAAGAGACACTTGGATGTTGTCCTAGATTGTTGTTTGTTTGGGTAATTTTAACGGATCCGCGGTATTTTGCATTTCCATTACAATATACTCTAAAGTTCATGAGAATATTTAAAGGTCAAAGTATTTTAATCTTTATAACTGCACATTTTTCTATATTGTTTTAAACTAGCATCACTAATGGTTATACTTTTACGCATTGAATTAATTATTGATATATGAGCAGTCGTTACTTTGGATTTTAAGTCGGTTTTTAATGTCACCGTCATTCATAAATTGGAAATAATACGAGTATGTGGAAGAAACTATATTTGTCGATTCAAAAATGGTAAGAAAGCCTACTTGAATACAGATTTATTTTTAATTAAATTTCATTACTAGCTGTTTCCGATCCCGATATATATTTCGGAGAATAAGAGAGAGGAGCATAAAGCATAGGGACGTAGGATTCTCTGCCAACATCATCGTTAGTGGCATCCATAATTCAATATCCACACTTTGGGCTTTGGCGGGTAACGTTGGTGCAATGAAACACTTTATTAATTAACTCAGATTATAATGTCCAATTACTAAATATTCCCGATAACAATTTATACAAATACAAACAATAATAGCTAGGAACGCGACAGTTTCAACAGTCGACCACACCGGGGGGCGGTCATTCCAAGACTAGAGAGACGCGCGCTGGATTGTCACAATGGACTCTATCCCACACCGATAGATAGATGGCGCCAGCGTTCCCCCGACTATTGCTCTCCGACACACACACACACACACACACANACACACACACACACACACACACACACACACACACACACACACACACACACACACACATATATATATGTCGGAGAATAAGAGAGAACGGAGCGCATAAAGCACAGGGGGCGTAGGGTTCCCACACACNAAACAAGATGACCGGGATTCTTACGGAAACTGTGAGAGTACTAATTGAATTTCATTACCGAGATGTTATATTGTTGTTAAGAGACACTTGGATGTTGTCCTAGATTGTTGTTTGTTTGGGTAATTTTAACGGATCCGCGGTATTTTGCATTTCCATTACAATATACTCTAAAGTTCATGAGAATATTTTTAAAGGTCAAAGTATTTTAATCTTTATAACTGCACATTTTTCTATATTGTTTTAAACTAGCATTACTAATGGTTATACTTTTACGCATTGAATTAATTTTTGATATATGAGCAGTCGTTACTTTGGATTTTAAGTCGTTCTTTAATATCACCGTCATTCATAAATTAGAAATAATATGTGGAAGAAACTATATTTGTCGATTCAAAAATGGTAAGAAAGCCTACTTGAATACAGATTTATTTTTAATTAAATTTCATTACTAGCTGTTCCCGATCCCGATATATATTTCGGAGAATAAGAGAGAGGAGCATAAAGCATAGGGACGTAGGATTCTCTGCCGACATCATCGTTAGTGGCATCCATAATTCAATCTCCATACTTTGGGCTTTCGCGGGTAATGTTTGTGCAATCAAACACTTTATTAATTAACTCAGATTATTATAATGCCCAATCACTTAATATTCCCGATAAAAAATTATACAAATACAACCAATAAAGCTAGGAACGCGACAGTTTCAACAGTCGACCACAATGGGGGCCGGTCACTCCAAGACTAGAGAGACGCGCGCCGGATTGTCACAATTGACTCTGTCCCACGCCGATAAATAGATGGCGCCAGCGTTCCCCCGACTACTGCACTCCGACACACACGCATATATATATATGTGCGTGTGTGTCGGAGTGCTATATATATATATATAAATATATATATATCCGATTCCTGCATTTTATCCAGGTACCTTTAAGCAAAAATCACCAATCACTAAGTATTTGCTATTAATTTAAATAGTGCAAACGAAACACTAGAATTGAAAAATATGCTGAACATGGCAGTAGATACATGATGCATAAATGAAGCGGTGTACGCTGTTAAATGTATCAGTCTCGCTTCATCAATGTGAGAACCACAAAAAACTGTTCTTACCTAAGTCAGATATACATTTTATAATCATAAAGCATAAAATAAAATCCAAACTCACTTACATATTACGTGATCTTTGATACTGCACGCGATTTACTTGAAATTTAGCAGAGTATCCTATCGCAATACAGACTTAGTATGTGTTTTAATTCCACGGGCTCGGGAACCACGTGAGTAACATCTGGAGAACAGTACGTTGTTATCAAATGTTATCATTGTGTTTTTCAGCTTAATGCTGTGTTGGGGAATATTGCAATATAGTATCAAGGCAATGTAATGTAAAAGCTTCAAACTTGCAAATGAATTATATATTGAGAAGTGTTTATTAGTAAAGAATAATTTATTACTATGAGACTTAATAATATCCAGTAAAATATACCGAAAGTCCATTTTGAGACACGAAACGTGTCTAACGTGTTGGAATATTCAATTGTAAAATATTTATTTAATGGTGTAGCTTTTGAACCTTAGTACGCTTCGTGTCTGAAGACGAGGCTTATGATATTAGATTACCAGAATGTATCCAAGGAGTAATCTCAGCGCTAATCCCGTAGTAACAAATTTCGTATCACAGCCGAGACAAACAACGTCCCTTAGGATAAAATCGTCAAGTCTAAATGTTTATCCCAGAGACTTCCGGGACAATACAGCTTTTGATTACACTAATAATATTATAGCAAAATGTTACTTTGATAAATATAATCACAAGAGTTAAGACAATTATTCAAAGGATTTTCGTCGGAATATCCTATTTTTTCAAAGAAATTGAACATATTAAGTTGTTAGTTTTTTAAAAAAGGTAAGTAGAGCCTATTAGCGTCCCACTGCTAGGCACTAATCTCCTGATACTTAGACGAGAGGATCCTTAGAGCATAGACCAACCATGTTGCAACAACGCGAGTTGGCAGATCACACATACCCCACAATTTCTCCCGGGATTAGCAGGTTTCCTTCCTCGACCACTTGAACTGCTTCACCCTGGACAATCATGGCTCTTTTATTTGTGAAATACTTTGAAATTATCAACAAAAAGGAACTTCCATTAAACACGACCAAATAAGAATTTTAAGATAGTCCTAAGACTGTTTTTAATTGTAAAAAAATTATAAGTTGAGAAGATCTTCACAAAGAACTCAACAATCTCGAAGTGCCAGAAATATTATGTAGTTATTATCGTAATATCTAATTTATTATCAAAGACTTTTTTAATATGAATGCATTAGTAAGTATTTGAAGGGGTGTTAGTTATGTGACATTGTACAAATCATTAAGGTCTGTCCAGTCATATAAGGAAACGAATTATTGCGGTATGATGGCGTAAAGAAACTAAGAGAAAATATTTCTTTTCTAGGTCAGTTTGTTTCAATAGACTGATTCACTGGTACAGCTTTTCACAAAGTGAATCCTACCCTAATTAAGTTTGTTACACATGTCAATCGCACTGAACCTTAAGGCTAAAATACATATTGAATCGGAATTTCTCATTCCCGTAAAAGTAAACTAATTCAATAATTAAGGTTAATTAGCTGCCAGGCACATTACATCTTAGTAATTCGTAAGATAAGACAGACAATAGACTTCTTTTTTGTTAAAGTACCGTGGTAACATTTTGTTAAAATATTTTATTTTGGTATTACAAACACACATATTAATTTTATTAACCTTAAAATACTGTATAAAATACTGTACCCGTAGTATTATTACGTTTTGCAAAAGGGGTCATTTTGTTCATCAATTCGAAGTCATAATCACAAGGTATATTATAGATATCTTGATGAGTGAGTTATTGATCGTTTTTCTACTAATATCCATTTATACTAAAACCATCTTCCCATAATAGCTATTCTAATGAACTAGGTTAGATATACATATTTTGAGTTTTATTTAGAAAGATATGTGCAGTGAACTATGTTGGCGGGCAATTTACAAATAGATTTATATGCATCCAGTTGCCTATAGGAGTCATGCCAAAGAACAGACTTCATCCATATCTATATATTAAAACTGATATTTTTCTGCAAACAATACAGGTTCGTCGAACTTTGTTGTCACGAACTCTCGTACCGTTACCGGTGCGTTTACTTTCTGTGAGACTAGGCGTACAACGGAATTTCGGTGTTTTCTTATCTTTTAGTTCCGATATTGGTATTGCGATTTAGGATAAACCGGCTATGTTAAATAAATTATATGATTTATGCATTTTTTGCATGTCAGAAGGCATAGCTCTGTAACCGAATGTCATGATTTTATATTTTTAACAAAAAAATATTTGTGGGGATAAAGAAAGGTTGATTGCTCTGTGGTGGGTTGTCCAATTGGGAACAGTCAAAATGGAGGTCGCATAATGTTTTGATGATGGCCTATTAATTATATTATTGTATATTATTGTTAGTATATATTGTATGTAGTATATATTGTATATTGTATGTAGTATTGTAGATATATATTATTGTTGCGAAAAGATATATAAGTGAGTTATGATTAAAATGAATTGTTATTATCACATATGGATTTATTAAAAAAGTAATGATTGGGCTTTCCGTAATTCGTATTAGTAAAAATAAGCAGTAATTAGCAGCCCATTTACGTCCCACTGCTAGGCACAGGCCTCCTCATTTTGAGGAGCGAGGGTTTTACAGCATAGACCCACCACTCTGCTCCACTGCGGATTGGCAGGCATAGTACACAAGTGCACTCTCCACTCCTTCACTCTCATAGTCCGATGTGACGGGAATCCGACACGACCAGAGAGAGATCAGGCGCAGGACCGACGGATTAACGTGCTCTCACAGGGGCAGAGCACACCGCCAACTTCCCAACTTCGGGCAAATATTGAGAAAATCTTAATAGAAAACTCAAAAATCAATATTTTTGAATTGGCCCGACCCGGGACTCGCACCCAGGACCTCATGGCTGTAGTCCAACATGCTAACCACTAGACCAATGAGGCAGTTGTTGCACTTCACAATCTGTTAAAATAAATATGAATCATTCCATTTCATTCTAAAAGATTAGTAGTCAATGTTGCCAAAGTCGTGTAGACAATATAAGTCGTTATGGCTGTATGGTCACACACGAGGTAACAGTCCTTTAAAAGTCACAGGTTCGAATTCTGGGTACAAAACTCTGAGTTCTTTTTATAAGACATATGCCTAATTATTGTTTACAACTCCTAATTCGGTGGAGGAAAGTACCATGAGGAAATTTGTATATTCTTGGAATTTTTCTGTGACGTGTATAGTTTACCAAAAAGCAATGGGATAACACGTTATCCCATTGCTTTTTGGTGGTGGTGGTGGTGGGTTCACGTTAAAAATCCCTCAATTCTAAGAATGTGGGGCCTGTACCCAACAGCAAGACGTAACCTTTTACCTTATAGAACTACATACATTTTCTGAACGGAATAGGAGCTATTCATAATCGAAATTTATAAAAAATGGTCGTTTTTTATATTCCTCTTTTGTGTTTGTAAAACATTCTTACAATGTAATAACACTTTACAAAGTTGTTATTGATATTTTCGTAAAACATTCCGACGTAGTAACGATTACGTACGCAAGTAAGTTAATTAACTAGTGATGTATAATCTAGTTAAAATGCGTATAATATTATTATTATTACTCGTATGAAGATTTCAGAAGCTCTGTATTTCTAAGTAATTTCAAATATAAATTAAGCTATGTGATAAATTTCTTAAACTTATTAATTAGTGTATTCCCTAAAAGTTTTAATCTTCGTCGAATGGCAGAACCCTGTTAAATTATATTGAAGTTAAATGAGCTTTAATGGCCGTTTCTTATCATAAAGTTTCAGAGTTTACTTTTATACTATATTTTCGTTTCACTGTAATTAAAGGCAGCATTTGAGAGTTTATGGATGCAAACATAAATATGTGACTCATATATTTTACTCAAGGAGTTTCTAATTTTTAATTTTAATTAATCCTATGACTAATAACTATAATATTTACTTACCCCAAGATCACGTTATAACATTTCAAAATATAATATAGCGACATATCGCGAAATATTTATAATTTAGAGTGAACTGAAAATATAATACTAAACACAAGGAAATAAAAGTGAAGTGTCTATTTGTAATTTCAAATTAAAAGGTTTTTATTAACCGCGTATGAAAACCTTGAGTATGTACGGTACTTATGTAAAAAAAAAAAAGCAAACTTTCACAGTCTGCCTGTCTGTTTCGACTAATGTTTGAAACGGCTGGACCGATGTTGAAAAGACTTTCACTAACAGACAACTGATGTTATCAGAAGTGATTTAGGATAGTTTTTTTTTAGTAAAAAAAATCGAATTTACACGTATTACACTGCAAGGAACAAGGAGTGAGGTGCTGGAGTGGCGACCCCGCACCGGACGCCGCAGTGTAGGCAGACGTCCATCGGTTGAAGCGACGACGACGACGACGACACTGCAAGGAACAGCTAGAATTCTATAATTTATAGAAAAACTTGTAATTCATATTTTTGTTTCATTTATATTCATAGATATTGTTCACAACAAAGTTGTAATTTTTTTTTAATTAATATCTTTAATTTTTTTATGTTATTAGATGGTAGTATTTAGTAATATAACAGTATGTACAATTTTACTCTGACAAACAGCTTTATAGAATGGTCTATATTTTTCACATTAAAATTATAAGACCAAGTAATAATAATAGTCTCATGTTATTTTGAAATAATATTATTTTCGAAATCAAAATCAGTATATTCTTTGACGAAGTAGGATTTCAAATTTCCAGCGGTTTGGAAGGTTCATCCTAACGAGACAGTACTTGTCAGAAACTTAATAGTTACTCTTACAATATCAACCTCAGATTGATGATATTTTACACATAAATTGATTGTACCTATACAATGAACTGCATTTTAAAGCAAGCATGTTATTTAAATATTTCTAAATTGCATAACACGCTTTGCAAGTTAGTTCAATACATTTTTTTATCTTTCCAAATATTTTTTTTATGTATATAAATTTACGATCTTGCTATATACAATATATCTTGGTCAAATATACTTTTTTCTTTACCAGCTTAAGTTCCAAGACATTATGTTTAATTAGATAAGCTCACGTAAAAAGATTAAATATTCCTTTTTTCGTATTAAGTTTAAGAAGTTGGTGCTAAATGGCGTAGGAATCGTCTTTTTTATACCACTTGTTTTCAAGATGGCAACATAATCAATTTATACCAAGTAACAGCATTAAAAATAATCACTTATTCTTGACGCGGATAACCCAGCGGCCTTATCTTATTAAAAGCAGAAATGTTCCATAAAGTTTCTAATTACTCGGAGAGCTTACATCTTTTATTAAGGTTATTATTTTCCGCATGTTCATTTTATCTGGAATTATATAAGTATAACATTTTCGGTCTTAATTTACTTTAGTATTTTGAGTAAATTGGAATAGACTAGCTGCTGACGGCGGCATCGCCTGATCCCTTAGAAATATGGGGAAATCCGTGTCAGTTCGATTGAAAAGTAACTATTTTTATATCACATAAACGTACTTTCTTAACTTGAATATAGTTTTACTCATAGATAATGCAGCAAGTAATTTTTTTTTTGTAAAATCGGATTTAACACTCGATGTTAGATTCGTTACGATTATAAAAATGATTTTACGTGGATGAATTTACTATTTTAGTACTATTATTGGAACGAAAACCCTTTTAGTAAAATGCAAATGAATATTTTCATACAAATAGATTCGGTTGCATTTGAATGAAATCCAACAACAAATATAAAATCTTTAAAATGAATATTATTAATAAGACTCTGTTTTATATATGATTTTTATAATGATTATAATCTTAAGACACACGACTCCTTTAAAGGCCAAAAACAAATCTGTAAAATAAAAAGATCCTTCCTTAAATATAACGAATAAAGCGACCAGTTTATTTGTAACATTTAAATGAATCTGATTTTAGATATGGGCACAAAGAAATGCTACAGCTTTATAAGTATTTTTATAAATATGATACGGACATTAAGTCATAAAGAGCTTTCTTGCGCTGCGCTTTTTACACTAAAGATATTTTTTTTATGAAATCTTTAGCATACCGTACTCCGTTACATAACTTGCGGGTAGTTTTTATATTTTATAAAAGATTGTGGCGGTTCCCATAGAAACCTCTCACGACCATCATCCTAACGGTGTTGGTATTCATCGGAGCATGACCTTCTGGGCCAATGACTGTCTCTTGCTCTCTTCAGGTGATAGTTTCAAAGATTGGAATTGATAAATATCAGTGTGAATTATCATAGGCATTATCTAATGATTAACAGGAATGCCAAATGATAAAGTCAATAAAATATTAATCTTTTTGTGTCCTCACGACGTTCTCTGTTTTGCAACGTTTTGATTTCCTTTAACGTGGTAACCATATTTTGAAAATAATTATCTCTTTCTTCTTGTTTTATTTTTTTAATAATCGTTAACCTATCTAATGACACGTGGCACTCAAACATCTCATCTACAATAATATTACGAGTAAGGAGCGTTTTTATACTCCAATATATATAAAAATAAATAAAATAAAATAAAAAGCCTTTATTGTTGACCATAGGTTAAATTTACAATATTGTACCTGTATAGGTATCTATTTAGGTTACCTAATAACTATTTTGCTAAAATTATAATACCATTGACTAAATCTATTTATCTATTTGTATATATATAATTAGTCGGCAATCGGTTTTGTGTCAACTTGTCTTCCGACAAAGGCGTCCTCTAAAGCTCTCCATTCCGTTCTATTCCTTGCTGTTCGAGACCATGTTGGACCTCCTATTTTTCTGATGTCATCGTCCCATCTCTTAGCCTGTCTACCTCTTTTCCTTTTGCTGTCTAGTGGACACCATTCTGTTATTAATTTTGTCCATTTTCCTATTGTCTCTCTTTGCATATGTCCTGTCCACCTCCATTTTAGTTGCTTGAAAGTTATATACGCATTTTTAAATTTTGTTTTTCTTTTTATGTCTTGCAATTTTTCTCTGTCTTTTCTTCTCACTCCTATTGTACTTCTCTCGATTTCGTACTCCAATATATATATAAAGATAATTGTAAAAGTATGGTATGTGTTTATAGTTTTTAGTATACATGGATAATTACTAGCCTATCATTTTATTATGTTATAATAGTTCGATTGAATGTGTTGGTAATTTACAAAGCAATTCGAAACAATAATTGTCATCGAATTTTGATTTCTAATCTTTATCGTGGGTTAAAAATCATCGGTGTGGCCAGAAGTTGCACTTTATGTGATGTCTTTGGTGGGGTAAAATGTAAAAAAATCATATTAATCTCTTCATTAAAAATACTATGCAGACAAAATCTCTTTAATCAACGATTTTGGCCCGATTTAAATATTTCGGCTCAGTTAAATCATTCATTAAATCGGTAGGCCGCTGGTATATTTAGTTTTACATATATAAAAGCAAAAATAAGCTAAACTATAGGTGTAACTTGTTAGCTGGTAGTACTAGATATATGATTATTATAAACGCTCATAGGAACGACACACTTTGTGTAAAAACGAATGTTGCGTTTAGGCCGGTTACACAGGCCAAGACAATATCGTATTTGGCAGTTATTAATTTATACAATAACCTATGTCGAAGACACAGCCTTATTTACTGATGCGCATAGGTTGCGAGAGTAAGAACAACTAACTAACTTGAATATTGTAGCAGCAACATTCAAGTATACGGCATTTTAAAAGACAAAAAATAAATATTTTCATTCAAAGTATGTATGAATAAAAACATTTAAACGTTTGTGTAAAATCAAAATGAAGCATTAATCCGTGTCCTAATTAAATAGAATAACTATTGAACATTCTATCTCTTACTTCTTATTGATCCTATTATAATTGCCTATCCCAACAACACGGCGCATAATGAATTCATAAAAATTTCATCTTGCATCTGGCATAGTTTAAAGGCATTAGCAAGAGTAGATTTATATAATATGTATTTGAACATGTGTAATTGTCCAACTAACTAGAACCCATGAACATGTTATTTTCAAAGTAATCCAAATTCTTTTAGAAAGTCATGCGTAACAGAAATTGAGTTTCGATAAGCTTAATATTATCCATTTTATTATTATCCATATCCATAAAGCATAACAAACAGTATTTTCCATGAACCATAAAATAGATTATTTAAAATATACTAATAGGATATATATTTTATTGCGCATCTACAATAATTATATACAATAGAATCAACTTAAATATAAGAGAAATAAAAGTACAATTGGCGGTCTTATCGAGAAATAGCGATTTCTTCCAGACTACCTTGGATTAAAAAATCATCCAATTGTGGTGCCCAAACCATCTAAGCATACCTTTCGCAATTTTAGTCACTGCATCGTCTTTTATACCACAACATTCAAAATAAACAATCACACTAATATCTACATTCTAATACATGTATAACAATAACTACATAAATAAACTAATATCGGTGTGCAATAGTCTGTGGAACGCTGGAGCCATCTATCTATCGGCGTGGGACAGAGTCAATTGTGACAATCCGGCGCGCGTCTTTCTATTCTTGGAGTGACCGCTCACCGGTGTGGTCAACTGCCGAAACTGTCGCGTTCCTAGCTATTATTATAATGAGTTTGTGTAAATTGATATCGGGAACATTAAGTGATTGAACATTATAATCTGAGTTAATTAATAAAGTGTTCGATTGCACCAACATTACCCACAGTATGGAAATTGAATTATGGATGCCATTAATGACGATGTCGACGGAGAACCCTTCGCCCCTATGCTTTATGCTCCTTCTCTCTTATTCTCCGACATATTTATAATTTAATACATACATATATTGTATCAACTTTCATAATATATTTCTACTACATAAATAGAAAATCCTAATAGACATACAAAAGCCTATTGGAGTTTGTTCAAATTTCATAAAGTCTGTAGTCGCCTTAATGTTATTTGCTCATGGTGTAACTTGTAGTTCAAGTTTACGCGACAATGACCGTCGCTTTACTTGCTTAGCAGGTTTTTTAATTTTACAGTTCGTTTAGCTTATCATTGCTAATATTGTACTGTTTGTCGTTTGTGTGCCGTCATAAGATGTAATAGCGTAATAAAGTTTTTTATACACCGTTTTAAGTACTTTATAATTAGTTAATCTTAAGTAACTCTTTAACTTGTGTATTTATATTTTAACTGGCTCGTTAATCATAAGACTAATTATAACTTATAAGCTTTTACTGGCTAAGAATCATGAGATAATCTAACTCGACTAAAACGCTTTTGTGCCTATTATTAAAAGAATCTTAAAAACTGACTCATTGGTCTAGTGGTAAGCATGTTCGACTACAGACATGAAATCCTGGGTTCGAGTCCCAGGTCGGGCCAATTCAAAAATCAATATTGAATTTTCTATTAAGATTTTCTCAATATTTGTCCGAAGTTAGGAAGTTGGCGGTGTAATCCACCCCCGTGCCTCAGAGAGTACGTTAAGCCGTCGGTCCTGCGCCTGACCTCTCTCCGGTCGTCTCGGATTCCCGTCACATCGGACTATGAGAGTGCACTTTGTGGACTATGCCTGCCAATCCGCAGTGGAGCATCGTGGTGGGTCTATGCTCTAAAAACCCTCTCTCATGCGAGTGAGGAGGCCTGTGCCCAGCAGTGGGACGTTAATGGGCGGCTACTCACTTACTTACTATTAAAAGAATGAGTTTACTGTACACAAATTTTCAAGAAATATCCGGAATAATAAGTTAAGCCATTTTAACTCTTTCTTATTATTTAAAGTCTCCTATCGATATAAAGAAGCATTTTAAAATTATTTATGATTTTTATTGCTGACGGTCTCGCAATGAAACATTAAAGGAAATTTCGGAAATTGCATTTCCTAATTTATTTAGCTACGATGCTGTGGATACCATAAGAGGTTGTCATTACCTTAGGCTGTATCATCACTTACCATCAAGTGAGATTACAAAGCGCTAATCTGTCAAACAATAAAATTGTGTATCTACGATTCGCCGCTTAATTTTCAATAATGTGGAAATAAGAGGTAGTCCGAATTTAGAGACCGTCTCTTATGAGAATTCATATTCAAAAATAAATGAGTGAGTAAGTGAGTTTAGTGATTGATTAAAATTATCTTTGCCTCATCATTATCACCTTCCCACTGGAACCGTTTTGGAGCACATGCGTTGGATGGTTCTTAAGTCCATAACATACATAATACATGTAGAAACAATTTTGATTTTTATGTTTTAATTTTTAATTTACAGGTGCATAATTGCATCGGAGAGCAGAATGCGCGCGGTCTTCTGGCTTGTTATCTCCGCAGCATACGCACTCGCTGATACACAAAATAGGTAAGACAATTTGGACATTATTTAAAACAATTACATTTCTATTATAGATTATAGATATTCATTCATGTGCTAAATTGTTACAAACAAGTTAGCGCTTGACTGTTATCTCAACAGAAGGTGTGATGCTACCGTCTAAGATGTATGCACGTTAAGCTGTTTAGAGGCAATTTGCCTCTCTTGGTTTTTATACAGCACTGTAAGGAATTGCAATAGTTTTGCTTTGCGGCACGTTTTCGCAGGGACGGTGGTAACTAGCCACAGCTAAAGCCAGATTAGATAAATTACAAAATATAATTTCCTTTGCCAAGATTTGAACCCAGGACCTGTGAAGCGAAGACTCGCGCCATTGCGCTAGTGAGGCTTTCAAAACATCTGGTATTGACAACAAGGTGTACTCTGGTCAACTCATGTCAATATTTAAGTTATGCAACAAAAAAAAAACATCACACCGTATAATTATAATTTTTTGTACAAATAAGAATACGTTGATGATTTTATTCAATTTTCATTTTATTCATATACACATTGTAACGTTTCAGACGAACAAAACTACCCTACATTGCGGATGCAGTGGGCAACAGTTTACCGCCGCCATCGAATGTACCTGCAACTGTTGGAAGTCCAGTCAATTTGCTTACTCCAGATAGATATGAATTTTATACGTTTGATGAATCTGGAGAATTAGTAAAGAGGTTAATGACTTTGGAAGAAATTCAGGCAATAGTGGCAGCGGGAGAAGAAACCGATGGATTGGTTACTTTTGCAAATGATAATCAACCTACAATAGCTTTTAATTTTACTCAACCATCACAAACGAAAGTGCACAGTGTAGTTACCAATGTACAAAATGTTCTTAAAGCACAAATGGAAGCCCATAAAAAGAAACCAAATATACAACCTACTCTAGACACACCTGACGTGTCTGATACCTGGAGCTTAATATTACCTTCGATATTCGGTAATACTGGAGTCGATATAGTTCCCGACAAAACATCTGCATCATTTATTACACCTGAAACTGAAACTTTTGAAATTGACACTTTAAATGATTTTAAACATTCTGAAACAAAAGAAAGTAATGAAATACCCACTATCTCTACACACCAAGAAAATGGAAGCGATAATGAAATAGAAATAAAAGAATCTGCTTCTTCTGGAACAACTGCCACACCCTCTAATTTTGTTTCTTCGTCAAAACCAACAACGATGGCGGTACAAGTTTCAACATCAACTAAATTCAGCGAAGTAAAACGTGACGATAAAATCACTACAAGCTTGCCTCATATTTCCTCTTCGACTACAACTAGTTCAATTAAAGTAATAGAAGAACTAACCAATAATTCAATTTCACAAAAACAAGATACATCACAGGAAAACCATAATGATGATAAACAAGGTAACCCTAACGTTACAAAAATAACAAATCAAAACTTAATATCTACTAATCAAGCGATTCAATATGAAAGAATCACTTTTTCACCTGTTTCTACGGAAGCTTACGTAACTGCAAAAACTACTAGCCATGTGACAATTGGGGGTAATGAAAGCAATAATGAAATGTTTTTGACAACTACAATAATTCCCAAAGTTATAACTAGCACAACGTTATCTGAGATGCCACCGAATAAGGACACCGAGTTTGATAAATTCAATTCGACGACAATTACAACTCAATCTATTTCACCATCAGCAACAATATCTTCAACGGAATTGTCCTCTGCACTAAGTCATATCAGTATTTCAAATAGTATTAAAAATAAAACAGCATTTGATGACACTAGCAAGGAAAATGAGCCAGTATTGCCAGTATTTGATGTAGCACTTAGTATTAGCCAAATTGCATCTGATCTTGGAAATAATTTTGTTCCTATCCCTACGTCAAACACCTTATTAGATACGACTAAAACTAGTCCTTTGGCAATTGAAAGTAAAGAAAATTTAGAAATTGATATTCCTACAGAAATAGTGAATAACGTTACTACAAGTACAGCAAAGAATACAGAAAATTTCATAAAGGTCTCAACTTTTGAGCCTCAAGAAAAATTTAACAATAAAACTCAATATAATATTTTGAACATCACAAAAGAAAATTCTGATATAACGTCTCTAGCCCCGTCGCTTTCAACAATTGCAAGTCCTACTGTCACGAATGTCATAGACACGGTAATATCTGAATCTATGGATGACTTACTTTCTCAAGTTGTTAATAATGGCCCTGATTCTACCTCAATTATATATTTCCAAAATAAAACACAACCCGAAACAAATATTGTAACAACACAAAACCCAACAAGCTTAGTCGTAACTATGGAAAATAAAATTTTGGAAACCACGACAAAATTACAACACATAGCGACGACTATACCTACGTTATTACTCGAAGAAAGGCACAGTGAATTAGCAAAGATACCCATAAAGAACGTTACTCACATAAATAATGTAGAAAATAGTAACCTTGTATCTCAAAACATTAAAAAAAATGATGATAATAAAACAAAACCTGTATCTAACATGACATATTCAATTTACACAACTAAAGTTAAAAATAATTTATTTAATAACGCTACGAATATAGAAAAACACAACAAGTCAGAATTTGGAAATAAAGTTGACAAAAATGTTGTTTTAAGTAATCACAACTTACCAAAAAAAACAAATATTAATATTACTCATGTGAATGGCGATTTAACAACTGAGTCAAACAATGTAACTTTCAATAGTAATGTATATAAATCTACACTGACACATAAAATATCAGTTAATAATAACATAAGCGACAAAAGTCAAATACAAAAATTTAAAGAAGAGCTACCAAAAAATGATGAATTTAAGAAAAAAATACAAAAAGTAAATATCGACGATAAAGAATTAGCCAATGAAAGAAATAATTCCTGGAAGCTAATTCCAACTTTAAGTCCGCCTAAAGCTAACGAGGAAAAAAAAGATAAACATAAAGTCGAAGGTTTCTATACGCCTGAAAGTATAGAAAACAAAAATATTGTTTTGGGATTTCCTAAAGAAAATCAGGGCTTAGAGGTGACAACCAAAGACTTGGGCGATGATATTTTACAATTTACAGAGCTATGTAACGAGTTGGCGTTTCGTTATTGGAATGTTTTGGCTGAAAATACAGATAAAAAACGAAGCATTGTCTTCTCACCTTATTCTATAACTTCTATGTTAGCAATGATGTTTATGGGTGCAAAAGGGGCTACATCAGGCGAAATGAATGAAGTTTTAAAATTAGACGATATGGTGACATTTAACCCGCATTTTACTTTAAAAAATATATCTGACTCCATTGAAACTACTTCTGCTTCCGGAGTAGCAATATCTGCATTTATTAGAGAGCTTTACAGTGAAAGAAATAAGGGGAAAATGTTAACATTTTATAAAGAACGCGCACAACATTTTTATAATGGGCACGTTGAAGAAGTTAATTTTAAATTAATTAGTGATGTAATTAGGAGGCGAACTAATCTCTTAGTAAAAAGGTACACTTGGGGCAAAATACCCGAATACTTGAAAACAAACAGTATAACAATGAACCCACCACTGGCAGCGTTTTCAGCTAATATCTTTTATGTAAGTAAGATATTTATTTGAACATTTTTGATAACGATTTGTATTTATTGATACGCATAACATTTTTTTTCAACATCATTAAAATATAAAGTAGTTATCTATTCCTAGACATAGTTGTGTGTAAATAAATATTGTGATCTGTAAAACATTTATACCCTCATATATATTTGCTATTTTTTAAGTAATATTTTTCATAATGAGAAAATATTAATGTATCAATTAATTTATATATATAAATGTTAATTTTCAGACCGATTGTACTGGGTCATCGGTTGAAGGACGAGATGGAGAAATGTATTTCGTCGTGTCGCCTAATGTGCGGCAAAGGCGTTTAGTTCCAGTACCTGCTGTTGTCTATAAAAGTAATTTTTTGGCCGGATATGATCCTGTTTTAGACGCAACAGCGGCAGCACTAGGAAATACTAATTCTATTGTGAGCACCCTTTTTCTTATGCCTGGTCAACAAGGTAACGTTGTTCACGCTGATGATTTAGAAAAGCTTGAAAAACGATTCTTAGATACAAATTTGAATACTATAGCCTGGAACGGTTTACTTCGCACGCTATTACCGCGTGTTGGTCTTGAGCTTCAAATTCCAAGATTTTCTCATAAATCAATCTTTAATGTTTCGTCGACATTGAAGAAAATGGGTTTGAAAGAATTATTCGATGCTGACCGTGCTGACTTAGGTGGATTAAATGGGCCATCTAAAGATCTTTATTTGTCAGACATGTTACAACTGACAACATTCGTTACATGCGGTGAAGGAGTTATCAGTGAGCAACATCATGTCGAAGAATTTCCTGATGTGCCAAACTCTTGGCGTAAACGTAGAACGTCTAGATGGATTACAGGATGGGATGAACCCAGAGATTATCAACGCGCATTTCATGATCCTCACGATGTAGGTGAAGCCATGAACTTGCCATTACACCTTCGCCCGAGACAAGCACGTCTTCCAACAAGGAGTTCGCAACCAGCTCGATTAAAATTCGATAGACCTTTTCTCTACTTTGTACGACACAATCCGTCGGGAATGATTCTTTATGTTGGACGATATAATCCAAGGCTCTTGCCTTGAAGGCTTAAAAGACTGCTAGTTTAGTTTAATTTACTTGATTCCTCCGAGGAATGTGATGAGGTTTACTGGCGTGTGTGATATATTCATATGATGGTTATTCTGATTTTACGTGGCAGTATTACTGTTTTGGTATGCAGGTAGTTCAATGTGACGGTATGTCAAGGTTGATCGTACCTCTATACTAATTAAAAATAAAACGTGCGTTGTTGTTTTAAGATACAAATAAAATACAATATCAGATTGTGTAAAACATTAATTTAGTAATAAGTACACTTTCACAGCTCATGTCATGTCATTTCATTATCATTTGTCCTTTAGTTGAGATTAATAAATAAGTTCAAAAATATTTAATTTGTTTTAGTTCATATAAAGAACTCCTTGCATTCTTCATAAAATTCTTTCCATTCAAAGCATTCTTTGGATTGTATTACTTTCGGACAATCCTGAAAAATAAATTTTAATTTTAATGGATGTTTCCATGTAGATACAATATAGGAAATAAGTAAAGCCTTTATTTCTAGAAATTGTTTCCTTGACAGTTAACTTAATCTAGTCTCTAGTTTCATAAATAACAGATGGCTGGCTGACTTTCTCCAACTTGTCTATTGACATAGGCCGTCAGTAGATACGTCCATCCAGATCTATTCTCATCGAACTTGGCATTTCGATAAGATCTTTCCGGGTCTTTCCAGGGTTTATGTGGCCTTCCTTTCTTAATTTTTTACACCAAGGCCAATAATAATGAAAATATATATTAATGTCCACTTATTCGCTTTATTTCGCTATATTTTCTTAAACTCTTTATTTAAAACAATACATACCACGTTGATATAGTTTCTCAGACAGCCTTGTAGATCATAGAATTTACAAACATTTAAAGGCATTTCATATAGGAACATATTACGGCAGAATACCTTTGCAAGTGCCAGCACATTATTAAAATCATGATTAAGTTTAGCCCATTCGTCAAGATGGCTATAAAACTTTTCATGGTTTACCTTATCTTCATCTTTTATCAACTTATATTTTTTTAGAATACAACGCCAATATTTGCACTGAAAGATTAAAACAAATATTAAAATATTGTTTCATAGAGACGTTTAGAACTTAATCTTCATTTTTTAAAATAGGCAGATTTGTTGGTGCCATAATAATTTATTTACACAAAAACACGTGTGCCTTACATGATTTTTTATTTCTCTTCTTAAGCTTGTGACATTGAATTTATTATGGATTTCCATTAGTGATATTAATGCACCACATTCTTTTGCTGATACTCGATCGAAGAATGGTGGGAAGATGCAACATCGTCTATCCTATAATGAAAATGTCAATTAAAATGAATGAGTAGCATCTTGTAATATCTTCTTTGTATATGAATCTTACTTATGATATATTTGGAAATCAGTGTAGTTAAATCTTATTATGGTAACATACTCTGTGACAACAAGATTTAATATTTAGACAAAACAAATTTTATTTAAATATAAACGTTTATATTTTTTTATTCGAACAATTAAAGTTTTCTAAAATAATTTAGAAAGAACAGGTGAGATTTATTTTAAACCGGATAAAGTTACAATGAAAATCAACACATTGCTTTTTCAATTCTACCATTAACTTCACATTTTTCTACAACATTTATACAAAAGATTTCTCTCAAATTTTCAATTCGTATACAAAAACTTGTAGTGGATAATACTTGAGGTTAATACCGTTTTTCCAAGTGATAACTAATTAATTTATAACCGTTGCACAAATTTACACAATTTACAACAAATTAAAGAAAAGACGTAGGATGATTTATTTTTTTTATTTAATACTCTCTGTTTCTAATGATACTGGTTGGAACTCGAGGATAACTTTATTAAATTATTGTATTTTCATTAACCTTTGATACGTATTTGAATTTTCAAGAGAAATTAAGCGCAAAAGCGTGTAAAATATTAATTAATTTATTTATTTATAACTTATGAACTAGCAACATAATTACATGTTAGAACTACAATTAAAACTATGCTCAGGGTTATTAAATTATACATATCAAATCAAATCAAAATATCTTTATTCAAGTAGGCATATTACAGCACTTTTGAATCGTCAAATTTTTGTTTTTTCTTTTCTTTTCCACACTCTAATTCTAATGTACGTCTGATGATGATACTCCAGAACGACTTAAAATCTAAAGTTACGAGGGTTCCTTCGCGCCCCGATCCGAGAAGAGCCCACAACAAACTAAGTCGGGTATTCTGTTTTTTTTGTTATCATCATCATTACAATATC